>CAOLHI010000931.1:690000-1172824 GCA_948474755.1 Ctenosaura bakeri | reverse complement strand
ACCCAATCTATCATTGAGTGAAGAGTTTTCTCTTTCCACCTTTGAGCTATTAACATTCTGCCAGCAGCTGTCATATAAAATAATAATTGCCCAGCTTTTTTCTCTAAATCAGCGTTCATAATAACCAAGAAATATAGCTCAAGAGTCATTTCATAGTGGAACCCTAAAATTATTTCTATCTGAGTATGTATGGCAATCCAAAATTTCTTCAGTTTTTTACATAACCACCACTGATGAAAGAAAGTACCAACTTCAGAGTCACGTTTCCAGCATTTGTTTGAAAATTTTGGCCCATTTATGATATCCGTTCAAGGCATAAGGTACTATCTAAAATACATCTTATACAGAATTTCTCTAATATCCTGACATTCAACTATTTTTCCCAATTTTTTTACCACTGATCAAAGGAATCAGATGTGAAAACATTTTTGCCCATTTGATCATTGAAGTTTTGACCAGCTCGTCTTCTGTAGCCCATTTTAGTAGGATTTTGTAAGTTAGAGAGATATATTTGAATTTTCCTGAGGACAAAATGGCAGTCAAGACTTCTTCTTTTGTTTGGTACCCATTTAGTTTAATATCAACTTTTAATTTTTTTCTCAGTTGTCTATGGAGGAGCCAGTGATATCTGATTCCACTTTCGTTGAGTTCTTGTTGTGACCTGATCCTTATCTGACCATTTTGCAATTCAATCAGATCCTGATATTTAATCCATTTATCAAATAATACATTTTCCTTTTATAATAGGCCTCATGGGGGTTTTCCAACAACATCTAAGAAAATATCTTCTCTACACATTCAATAAGGCTTTTCTTATATAATGGTTGTTAAATTCCTTATTAGTCTTAGCCTTATTGAACCATGGGTAGAAATGCCATCCTGACCACAGGCCCACCCCTTGTAGATTTAATAATTTTATTTTATCAAGCCTAATCCAATCTTGTAACCAATTTAAACAACATGCGTGATAATATAGTACTAAATTTGATAGACTCAAACCACCTCTTTCCCTCGTGTCTTTGAGAGAGATAACAGAATCTCTTGAAGCTCTGTCAGTTGTGGGGTCACCAGGAGTTGAACTCATCATTGTTGTTAACTGGTATCAAGTCCATTTTGACTTGGTGACCCAATGGATTACGGACCTCCAAGCCATCCCATCATCAAGTCACCCTCTCATCAACAGCCCTGCTCAGATCTTGCAAATTCAGGGCTGTGGCTTACTTGACTGAGTCTCTCCATCTGTAATGGGGTTTCCTTTTTCCTCCACTGCCTTGCACCTTACCAAGCATTACTGTCTTTTCTAGTGAGTCCTGTCATCTCATGATATAGCCAAAGTACGACAGTCTCGGTTTAGTAGTCTTGGGTACTAGGGAGAGTTCAGGCTTGATTTGCTCTAGGATCTATTCATTTATCTTTTTAGCAGTCTAGGATATCTGTAGAACTCTTCTCCAGCACCACAGTTCAAAGGAGTTTATTTTCTTCCTCCCAGCTTTCTTCACTGTCTAGCTTTCACAACCATACATAGAAACTGGAAATACGATGGCATGGATGACCCTAACTTTAGTATTCAATGATATATCTTTACACTTGAAGTTCTTACCTAGTTCCTTCATATTTGCCCTTCTACAGCCTAGTCTTCTTCTGATTTTTTTGATTGTAGTCTTCATTCTGATTAATGACTAAGCTAAGGTATGAAAAAACTTTAGCTGCTTCAGCGTCTTCATTGTCTACTTAAAGTTGACTTGATGTCAGTTAACAACATCATTGAACCTGAGCCCCAGGATGGTATTCAAGAATGATAAATGAAGCTGTCATGGAAATGGAAGCAGTCTCTTAGGGTTATGTGATGGAACAGAAGAATAGGCTGGGTGTGGCCTGCACTTGCTCTTCCCCTCCAGTGCCCCCAGTTTCCAGAGTGAAGGCAGGCCAAGCACTTCTCCAGGCATCACCACATTCCTCGCTACAGAATTCTTGGGCTGGATTATGTGGGATGACATAGACTGATATGCAGACAATTGAACTTCTAGCACAAAATTATATATTCCACTTCCGTTTTAGGCAATTGCATTGGCTGCTTTGAACATTTTTTAAAAAATGAAGAAGATTCTCAATAATTATCATCACAGAGAAGACATCTCTGCTTCATAGCAAAAGCACATGTTGGGCAAAACTCCAGATGCAGATGGGATGAATGCATCGGAAACGAAAGTTAATGCAACTCTCTGCCACACTTGCAACACACATCTTAGGACATAGCATTCCAGAAATAGGGTATATATTGTGCACATTCAGGACTTTTAGCGTAACAGACCTTTTAGGCCACACAACATTAAACAGGATCTAGCAGCAATAAGCCAGGGAGGAATAATGGCTGGAGAACATGAGATTGTTTGTTTAGCTGGTTTGAATGAGTGGCTTTCCTGATGGCTCTTCCTAGGAGTGTTTTCTCTGGCCCTGTGTCCCAACCAAGGGAGGGAGAACTCCATTTTGGCTTTTCCCTGATCTAGAGGCTGCAAAAACTCTCTGGTAGAAACAACGAAGCTGAAAGTCTTGCACAACATCTTCCTGGGTTTCTTCTCCCCTTCTTTGGGTTTTGTGGTCCTTGCTTAGTTATCATGTCTTATTGATTTCCTGACACCTACTTGTTATAGATATTAAGGAAACATTGAATTAATCAGTGGCTGCTATTGACCCAGCGGAGCTGTAACTTTTCTTGTGCTCCCGTCTCTGAGCTGGCTCACATTCACTGCCCTAAATTAATCTTTCATAGGTTCACTTCATGGATTTTTAATAGCTGTGGGATTTGGTCAAAGCACGTGCCAGTTTCAGGCGATGGCTTTTTTTTTTTTTTAAGCTGAGAGGGATGGGGTATCCCTTGGTCTCTAAACCTCAGGATCTGCACAGTTGGTCAGGACTTTTGTGGGTTAGGAAAGACTTTTGAGATACCAAAAATTTAGAAGAAAGTGACCGAGGAGTGAGTGCTGCCAAGCAGTGTGCGCAGATCTAGATTGCTGCCTGCTGTTTAGTCAGAGATATTTTTTAAAATGTAAACTTTGTATATTTCCAGTGCTCCCAATCCCACTTTGAAAAGGCTCAGATCCCACCACAGGCTAAAGTTTCCAGATTTTTCCAGACATACTTATTTTCACAAGTTCATATGCATTCATGTTTACATCTATTTGCCCAATGTCTTGGTTTCAAAATTGGCTGAACAAGTATCAGAAACAACAACAACAACAGCTAGGATTTTTCCTTGGGTGTTGCTGTAATCATAGAAGCCAGATGGCTGGAAAAATCTCAATATGTTCCCCTTAGAATCATCCAGTGGTGATTTGGAAGCCTCATGATGAATGAATACTGAGACAGTTTATCTTGTCAGGTTTTTTTCCACCCCAAAAAGAGTAAGAGCACTTTCACACTATACAATTATAGGACTATGATTCTACATTAACTGCTGAAGCCCCATCCTGTAGAATCCTGGGATGTATAGTCTAATGAGACACCAAAGGAACTCTCTGGCTGAGAATTCTTAATACCTCTCCTTAAACTGCCAATCTCAGGATTTCACATGACAGAACTATGGTAGCTAAAGTGGAACCATCACTCTATAATCATGCAGTGTGAAAGGACACCATTGTGGGCAGGAACTTATCCTGGAGATTTAGAACAGAAATCCTGTAGATCCATTTTGGCATATATTACTAGTCCCTGGACAGGAGAAAGGGAGGAGGGAAGACAAGTTTTGTTCCATGACAGCATTGTTTCCAAATCCAGCATCATTTTATTTTTCTGCTTTGGAAGTGAATGTCAACTATTCACTTGGATTGGACCAACCCCATTTCTGTTAGAATATACTTCCCACCCGTCCCACTCTATGAAGTGAGAGTCAGGTTTTGTCCCTCGCATTGTCATAGATGACGAAGTATTTCTTTTTCCCCATGGCATTAAGGGGTGGGTTCCTGAGAACTGAATCTGCAACCATTAGTGTTACAACAACAACACTCCCACTGACTGCAGTCCGTGAGCCTAAATCCAATTGAAAATTCCAGTTAGAGTAAGCCCATTGCGTCTGTGGTAACTTTGTAAGTTGACATTTATCTATGTTCCATTGATTCAAAGGGTCTATTCTAATGAGAGAACTAACAACTGAATTTAGGCCCATGGTCTACTCCCTTTTTGCTACTGTTAAATTCTTCTCTTCCACGGTTTCCCACATAAACCTTGTTTTTGAAGTAACAACCTTTGTATGACTGGTCTAGAGCAAAACGTGCACTGCCCTTCTTTCCAATCATTGTCCTAGCTTTTCACTTTCATTATCAAGGCTGCTGTCCTTAGACACCTAAATGTGTGCTCTTGCGTGTTGTCTCCGTTCCTTCATTTTAGAAACCGTGCTAATTGCTAATTGCTTTTGGCAGGAGGGAAATCTACCCTGTCTGTGGTGGTAGGTATCATTTACTTCATGATCCCATCTCAAATATCCTTTTTGAGGCACACTTTTGGAAATTGCATCTGACAGGGGGTTGAGGGGTACCATATGACTGTACTCGTGTAACTGTTCAAATTGAATGTGATTTATGATGGACAAAGTAGCTTTCCCAAAGCCTGCAGCTCCAAGAGAAAATATATATGAACAAGAAATAGACATAGATCAGTAGTGGACTGCAAAGGGCCAAAGTAAACAGAACTGCACTTACATTAGAGTTTTTTAGCACCAAGTGAAGACTTTATACTCTGCCAAACATCAGAAGAACTGATTTAGTGCTTCTACATCTTTGGAGTTTCATCCTGCCCTGGCTTTTTTTTTCCGTTAAATGCTGTGATGTTTAATTCTCAGTTGCTGCTTTTATCTTGGTTTTATATGTTGTTCCTTATACATTGTTTCACTGTATTATTGTTGTATTTTTAATAACTGGAACTTTGGATAGTGGGAGTTTTAAAAGTCAGTTTGTCTGTCAGTCATTTGGATACAACCTTTAAAAGCTAATCTCCAGAGAAATGATGGCTTCTTCAAGGTCACCAACAACTCAGCAGGCATTCAAACTAATCTCATCCAGATCTAAAGCCAACAGCTGATTCCTTCCCACCACCCCTTAAACCATGGTATCTTTCTCTGTGTTATCAAAGCTTTGTGCTCTCAAAGAATTCTCTGCGTGATGTCATTGTTTTTTCCTCTGTATTCTAGGGTTTGGGTTTTTTATTTTTGTTTTGAAATTTGGGCCTGTGTGACTTGTGCACAAAAGAATCCCCAAAGTTATTTTAATGTCCCTGGAGAAGAAAAAATTAAATCTAATCATGTTTAGTTTGTTCTTGCTAGTTCTCCTAACAGCTATGTGGTGGTGTATTGACAATATCCTCCTGTGTCTTTATTTATAGAGGGCAAAAGAGGTCAATTACCCTCTTGACACTGGGTGAGATTTGAGACTACGGTGCTAGGATTCCCACTGGCTTTATAGGGGGCATCTGTAAAGAAGTGCCAACTCTGTTGACATTCCATTAGTTCTGTGCCAAGAAAATACTGATGACCCCAGCTCTGTCTCTCCATCTGGCCCAGGCCCTGCAGTCTCTGTCTCAGCTCAGTGCCGTGTTGTGCCCAAGTAAGAAATGCTGGCAAGCCAAATTAAGCTCAAAGTTGAGAAAGCTGAAATGTAGCCCCTGGCAAGTCTTTTTACTAGGGAAAAGAAGGAACTAGGCTCTGATCATTTGTGCTTCAGTTGAGTACACAGGTTCATAGGCTTGATCCTCACTAGTCCTAGGACATCAGAACATTGAGGGAACTTGATCTGGGAAGGAGAGGCATTCAGGATGATGCCTGGGGCCAGGTTCAATCCCAGTCATCTTCAGGCAAAGCTGGGAAAAGATTCCTGTCTGAAAGCCCAGGGAGATGCTGACACTTCAGTGTAGTAGGCAGTATGCTGGCATAGATGGACCAGTGGTCTGACTCAATACAAGGCAGAGTCCCATGTTCTTGCTATTCTGGCTTTCAGGCTCGAATCTAGGGACCATCATTCATACACCACCGTCTCAAGAGTGTGCTGTTGCATTCACTGGCACAGAATGTGATAGATCACTTCTTGATGTTTGTGTTATGTGGGGAAAGGGATTTTTTGTGTGTGGGGAGGTCTGAAAGCCACATTACTTCCGGTGAAGGATGCTATTCTAGAGAGGCATGCCAGTAGTAGGCAAAACCCCTTGCATCTTATTCTCATTCTTCCTAGCAATCTCGTATACATTTGTACCCTTTCACATCCACCCACCCACCACTCAGCAGAGCAGCTCTTTCTTTGGTGCAGTTGTAAGTATGGAACATTGGCCTTACAATCAGATTATTATGTGCCCTGAACCCTTTGTATGTGAGGAGCTAGAAACTGTGACAGCAATTGTGGCATAGAAGTTAGGGTGTGAGACTGGGAATTGGGAGACCTGGATTCAAGATCCCACCAGTCCATCTGCTAGGTGACTTTAGGCCAGTCAGATACCTACCTCACCAGGCTGCTATGAAGATAAAGTGAGGAAGAGAAAAGCTCACCATAAGAGAAACAAGCTATTAATGTAACAAATGAATAAAATAATAAGAATAAATTAAAACATGTATGCAAACAAATAACCAATATTCCACCCTGCAAATTATTTTGGAGACACTATCATTTCTGCCATTAGTGGCTTTTCACTGACTAGAACCTTTATAGTGAGTGTGAATTTGGAATGTGAAAAGCCACCGACTTTTTTTGCTATGGCAGGTCTGATAACCCATCTGCTGTGAACAGGGAGGTGACAGAATGCTCCACAAGCAAAAATGGAACAAACCGAATGTCATAACATTTAATGGCTTATGTTGTCCCCACCCCACCTCTCCTGTTATTTTGTGACACTCCTTTAGAAGAAGCATGAAAGTAGCGGTCCAAAGAAAGTAAATGTGCAAAAAAAAAAAAAAAAATCAGCTGCTTCTCTCATCTTTGAGGTCCTGGCACATTACAAATGAGAGTTTTGAGCATGGGAGGAAAAGGTGCATGGCAAGGAACCATTGCTATACAACCATATATCTTCCAAGATGTCACAGATGAAAACCAGGACATGTATGGCCCCAAGCAACATCAGATTCTAGTCAAGGTGACTAGAGTTATTAATGAGGAAGAACACACCAGTTAGGAGAGGCTGTGGCATTTGCTTTTGCCTGAGCCTACTGGGAAGGGCAAGATTCTGCCCCCTTCTTTGCCTACTTGCTGAGTTAATCGAGTACAAACTACTTTTGCACTTTGATCTCAGTTTGCAGCAACTGAAGTAAGCTGAGGAGAAAGGGAGAAAGTGGGAGGAGAAGAGTGACACTGGGACATTTTAAAAGTAACTGAAAATGTAGTATGGCAGAGGATTAATTGGGACTGTCCAAAATCAGCATAGTTGAAGGGTATGCTATCATTTAATCATATCTTATCAGCTACTGCAGGATGCAAACATATGCTCTCGGTGGAATATTTGGGGCTCATCACACTTTATTTTAGATTTTGGTTTTTTTTAAAGTAACATCAGAAACAGATTTCAATGTTTTTGTTTCCCCTATTCCCTTTTGCCTTCATGGCCTGTATGAGACACTACTTTCAAAACTAGATGTGACTTCAGTGATCCTTCTATTTTCATCTGCTTCGAAGACAGAGAATTTAGAATCATAGAACTACAGAGCTGGAAGAGACCACAAGGACAACTGATTCCAACCCCCTGCCATGCTGGAATATACCATCAAAGCATTCCTATCAATATTTCCTATCAGAGTTTCTTCTATGAAGCCCTGAAGAATCTTGAAAACAAGAGCATTCCCCCCCACACACACACAAATAGAAGTTGTAGGAGAAGCTTTCTATTATTCTGCCATCTCCCTCTTTTGAAATGCCACAGAACTCACTCCATTGTGCATTTTCTGCCCTGTTCAGATCAGGTCTCTCGACTTTGCTAAAGAACTGCTTTAGGAAAGACTTTGGATTCTCAGGTCATGCCACATTTGCAGCTGCTTGGGTGCCTGTAATCGGGAAATCCATCTCATAAACCTCCATATTTCACAAAATGTTATTTAAATTTACCCTTCACTTGTAGATATTGATGGCTCTCTCAGGCCGTCACCTTAGGTTTACTGTTTCTATAAAAGTTTGCATGTTGAAATAAGCGAGAAAAAGGAAACTAAAAATAGGCCCTGAAAAGGGAAAGAAAGAAGCCAGCTATGTCATCTATCCCAACGATACACAGCCTTGGAATGCTATAAAGATTTTATTGCTATTTGTTTAGGAGGGCTTATGTAACAGCCTTGGCTTCTTTCTTATCCATCCATTGTTCACTAGAAGCATTATAATGTGGTCCTCTTAAAGGAGAGGCAACAAAAATACCACATTGGCCTGTGCTTCTTTATATGTTTAAGCTGTTTTAATTTAACTGTGAATGTTAGCAAAGTAAGAGGCTGGGGTGAGGTGGGGATGCCCACTTAATATGTTAAGACTGTGACATGATTTCGTTAGCTCCCATGATCCTCTCTGTGTGGTTTTGGGATCCTTAGTTTCCCAATCCCTGCAGAATGTTCTCCACACTTTTGCTCTTCAGAATTTTGAAATCTTAGGTTTTGTTTACTATGTCAGTTCAGTTGTGTAGGGATGGGGCAGAGATGGAGGCGGTTCACCCCAGGAGGCAATGTTTTGGGGGGTGTCTGGGTTCATAGCCACACCCCCATGTGCTGTGGCCACACCCCATACTCCACGGCCATGCCCCCATGCACTGTGGCCCCGACCCCATGCACCCCCTCCTGCCTGCCCTCCATGCACTCCAAGCTCCATTGCTGTGTCAGGTTTTTTTTTTAAATTATTTTAAGTGGTTTTAATTTAAAGTAAGAGTTATACTCAGGGTTCACTGATACTCATTTAATGAAATATTTCACTGTGAATAGTTTAGTATTCCCAGATTGTGATCCTGTCCTTGGCCTGCACCATTTTAATACTACCCAACTTTTTCTCCAAACCTAATTTGTGTTGAGACTACATTTGTCCTAGAGCTATGCATTTTAGGCCCATCCCAATGGGAAACAAGTAAAATTATCTGTGGGAATAATCCAATTAAAGTTAAATATTAACCCACTCTGATTTACAGCAAGAAGGTTAAGCACATATTTAATACCTTCCATTGTAATCAATGGGAATTTAAAGCTGCCATCTTATTCCAAAGTATCTGGGAATGCATGGGTTGGCACGTACTATAAATTGATTAAAAATGACTGGATTGTACCAGAAAGAGAGGGAGGGAGAGAGAGAGATTGAGACTGATCCTTCTGGTTCTGATTTGCTGAAACATTTCTGAATCTCTCTAATTCTGAAAAGACATAATGCCGCAGTTAAGAACACAACAGTGAATACTCTCAGGTGCGAAATGCAGTTCCTCTTCCCACTTAGACCCAGTGAATCTAGAATTGGTTATTGGCTCTTTTATTGTGCTCTTTTCTACACTTTAGTGTCTTGACATAGTTGCATTGTAACTCTGAAAGCATTGTCTAAAATGATAATTTGAAGTCTGTGATGGGGCACACTTTTGGGAAAATTCCCTAATCCATATTCATCTGTAGAGCAAACAGCAAACATGGCCTTACATGTCATAAATATCAGGGACATAAATGTGACCCCCCTGGGAGAGGGGTAGGCAACCAGGGACTTTCTAGATGTTTTTGGACTACAACTCTCATAATCCGTCTTCATTGCCCATCCTGACTAGAGCTGCTCAGAATTGTAGACCAAAGAAGCCTGTAGGGCCACAATTCCCAGCCCTGTTCTAGAGAAAGAATGGCCAAGTGTCTTAAACATAATTTATGGGCAAAGCCACATGAGAGCTTCCACGTCATAGGAGAAGAGCAGAAGAGGAGCTCTTCCTCCCAGCCCCCTACTCCAGCATTGCTGATTGGTGTCAGGGCTACTCCCAGATCGGTGGGTAGCCAGGTCAGCCAATCACTAGATGTCCCACAACATCTCCCATAGTGATAGGACTACCTCCCTTCTTGCACAACCTGCACAACAGGTGCAAATACCTCCTCCTTCCCCCAATAAGTGGATATTTAAGCTTCCAGGAGCAGGTACAGTGGACACTGCCATTAGAAGTGAACCAAGCAGAACTTTTTCCTGTTGGTAAACACGTCTGACCTCAGTTCAAGGTGAATTCTGCCTTACTTGTCTTGATTAGTATCCCAGTAACACACCATAGCTACGGCATCCAAATCTAATTTGTATTAATGTGGTTAGCTTGTGAAACCTAACAACCCAGACTTTTCAGCTGCCCCCAAGACTTTTAAAGAGCCCTCATAATTGGAAAGTATTTTATCTGAATATAGCCTCATCTGGCTGTGCAATCCCATACATATCTATTCAGAAGTAAGCTCCACTGCATTCAATGGGACTTCCTCCTGGATAAATTTTGTGTATAGATTCCAGCTTTAACTCTCCTAACAACGGTGGATGCCAAGGGGATTGTTAACATGCATAACACTTCCCCTGCAGCAAGGAGTCTAACCTGAGGAGTGCACAGTTTCCTATACTCCTGCCTGCATGGGAAGCTGCTGCAAAATATGTTTTTCCCACCAAAATACAAGAGGCATTGTACATTTTATTAATTAATTAATTAATTAATTAATTATCTTTCTGGAAAAGAAACTGACAGAGTCTTGCCATAGCTCCCAGGCAGTGTTCCATCTAGGCCACACAAAGTTAGGCTGTCTTGACTTCAGAGCTAGAGATGTATTAGAGTGTCTGCAGACTTATTTTGTCCTTTGCATCTTGCAGCTTTCCCCTATATGGAGATAGAAAATGTAGCAAAGCAGTCATGCATGATTCTAAACGCATTAGGTTTGATATCAGTAACTAACTCCTTTTTCACAAATTCTCCACCTTTCCTTTGCCAAAGCATCCAACAGGCAGGTATATCTCTGTTCTATCAGTAGAAGCAAGCCTTGAACTAAGTTCCACTCAGAATGCTCTGGTGGGAAGGGGATCTTTTTTACAGCCAATAATGCTTCATGGTCCAAGTTTCTGTAGCTCTCTATAGCAGATTTCCAGGGTGGGGGAAAGGAGAAGACTGCAAGGAGAAAGGAGAATCAACAACAGCAAGGTTGTCTGTGCCTCATCAGAAGCCTCTCATAGGCAGAAGAAGCTCTTCCATTGTAGATAACATAAGCCAAACCAATTTATTAACTAGGCTCCCCCCCCCTTCCACACATAGGAGAATAGAAACCTCTCTTGTACTGAACCCATTGGTCCACCTGACTCAATATTGTCAACTAGCAGGAACTGTCCACGGTTTCAGGCAAGAGTTTTTCCAGTCCTGCATGGAGACACCAAGGGTTGAAACCAGGGCCATGTGTATATATGTGAGCAAAGCAGATGGCAGTATGGTCAAGAGTGAATAGCAACTGTCAAGTTCTATCTGTGGAAGCTGAATATTTCCTTAACCCTCTTTACCCTTCAAAACAAGTGTTTGAAAAAACATTCCACTCTGTGACTCATACGCAAGGTCTCCCTTGGTGTAATCTCTCATTGTCGGCATCTTGAACTGGTGAGGAAAATGTTTTTCTTTTTTAGCTGCATTAAGCAAGTTTTATGGAGCTGTCAGCATGCAAAGGAAGAATTATCATCCATTTTTACGTAATGGACTCCAGAGCCCCAAGGTGTTTTGGAGTCTGGCAGCTGCTAGGAACAATATATGACATTTCCATCAGCCAGTGCATTGTGGACGTAGAGATGTGGAGAAAAGCACTGAAAGGCTGACGTCTTGCCATGGCCCATGTCTCTCATATACTCGTATCTCCTGGTGGCAGATGCCGTGGGAAAGAATAAAGGGTTGGTCTTGGCTGTGGGAAGCCAGCAGGTGAATGACAGTGGCTGGCAAAACAGGCAACGGGGGGAACCCCCAAGCCATTCTTTTCACTTAGGATAATTGTCACCTGATTTCAAACAGCATTATCAGAGACAGCAAGTGTTACCAAGACGTTAGGGTCAGTGGTAGAGTCCTGAAAAATATTTTGAAATGTAGGATGCACTGATCAGGAAGGGCTCAGGTTCCAGATTTGTCCCAACCAAAGTTGTACTCGTTATTCCATCATCATTGATGTTTGAACATCCCAGAGTGGGATGTGGGATTCTGTCACCTTTCTCCATAAAAGATGTGGAATCTGATATGTTTTCAGCTGGTTTTGCACTGGGATGTCAGCTGTGCTGTGCTATGGTTAATGAAAAATAAATAGGACATCAGACCTATCATTACTTCAAGGGCCACTGCCTTCTTTGGCCTCCAACTTTGTTCAAATCGACTATCGTATGCTGATACTCACTGACCTCAGCTTGCTCCCTAAACAATCCTCTCCGCTTCTCCAAATAACCTCGACTAGATTAAGTGTACCAATTGTATAGTTTCACTCACTAAGGGTTGCTTCACACTAATGTTTAACATTTCACAATATGAGTTTGCTGAGTTTCGGAGTCCACAAAGTAGAAGCATGACAGAACAAATATTCCTTGTTTATGAAAAATAAAAATGCTGAATGGAATTGGCCTTTCTATATACAAGAAGCCCAAGCTAAAGTAAGAGAAACATTGTTAGTTCTACCCAGCTGCCAAGCAATATCCCCAACCTTGTTTGAAACCCAGGTAACTTATTAGCTGTACATCCCAAATGAGCTTCACACCTCATAGGCCATTTCCGCCCTACACAGTAATAGTGCTGTTATTCTATTATTCCAGTTTCAACATCCCGTGGAATTTTGGGGTTTGTAGTTTACTGAAGCCAAAGAGCTCTCTGACTGAGAATTCTAAATGCCCCTCCCTAAACTGCAAACCCCCGGATTCCATAGGATGTTGAAAGTAGAATAATGGCACTATAACAGTGTAGTGCAGAAATGGACATAGTTGGTTAAATACTTCAAGGATAAATCTACTCTTAAGTTGCCACTTTTTCTCCAATTGTGGCCTTGTGCCATTCCTCTCCTAAAATAAGTTAATGGGCAAGTGATGAATGATTTACTGGTGACTTCATGATTCTTCCAAATTACACTTCACCATTTCATTTGCTTTTGGAAGTTTTGCAAGGACTTGGCATTGTCTGGTAAATCAAGCAGGGAGGTTCTTCTTGGTGGATCCAATGCTTAATGAAAATCACGCAGCTCATCTTACTCTAAAAGGTTCTTGTGAAGCATGCTTTGTTTCAGGACCAAGATTCAGTTCATTTTTTGACACAGTTGACCAAGTCAACTTTATTGTGTGGTGGACTCTCCACCTGGTAGTTGCAACAAGTTGGGTTGGGTTTACTGTGGTGGTGAGACCATTTGGGGTTGAACAGGTGGCTGAACTCAACATCCATCGTATAAGTTGAGCTTCATCCAAATACTGATGTGATAGCATCAAGGCACTGAAAAGATGACCCTGTGATTGGCCAGTTCAAACTTCAGTGGTTTTGTGATAATACCCTTTTTTCATTCATCGTTCTAAAGATATCATCTACCTCCATGTACCGCACTTCTGAGCTGGGAGAAATTTCAGAAGTCTTAGCATTCAACCCATAGTTTTGTTTGAAGGGGCTATTGAGTAAGGTAATGGTTTTTCTGTAGTACAAGGTTTATTTACACTATCCTCAGGATGAGGGTAAGATGGCAGTTCCTGTCATTAACAATCCAGCTGATTCGTGTTCTCCCTCACCCTGCATGAGCTATAGAAATTCTCTGCAAAGAGTAAAGTCAGCTCTCTGACTCTTTCAGACCCACTCCAGCACAGGCTAACTTCCTGCTGCACACAAAGAGCTCAGTTGTTCCCCCCTCCCCTCATTTAGTATGGGGAAGACAGATAAGCAATCTCTGCCTAACAGCTATGCCAGCCTTCTTGGACCATCGTAGTTCCCACTGAAATACATTATCAGAATATTATGGACTATCAACTGTCCTTTGTCAGGTTTAAGGGCTACAGCCTTAGGGCACCCACATTAATAACGCTACTTACAGATATCTAAGAGTCAAGAAGTACAGAGTTGGAAAAGATCCTGTGGGGTCATCTTGACCAACCTCCATCCCATAACAACATTATTGCATTTCCAGTTCCAGCATTACAGTATGCTAAGCTAAGCAAAGCATAGATGATTTAATAGTTGAAGATACTGAAGAAGACACTCAAAAGTATTTGTTCTGGTTCTGCCATTTTGTAGCGAAGAATTATTTATTTCATGGCGGTGATCAGTGAAGTACTTTGGGAGGAAGAAGTACTTACCTACTTCTCTCTTTTTAATGAATTATATAAAACTAAGCAGGTGTACAAACCAGTGTGGTGTAGTGGTTTTGAGCATTGGTCTACAGCCCTCAAGACTAGGGTTCGATTCCCTGCTCAGCCATGGAAACCTACTGAGTGCCCTTGGGTGTGTCACATACTCTCAGCTCCAGAAAACCTCATAACAGGTTTGCTTTAGGATTGCCATAAGTCAGAAGTTACTTGAAAGCACCCAGCAACAGCAACAACAAAGCAGATGTACAGCTGTGCTGGAGAGGGTTAAGGGGAAACTGCAAGGCAACAGGGACCATTGTACTTGCTTACAGAAATTAATATATTATGTTTTACAAAAGACCTGTATCATTTCAAGCAGAAAGGTTTTGTCTCAAATGATATCAGATATCTATAATTTTTCAATGCTGTCATTAGAAAGTCAAAGATTTAGGTATTCATCTAATGCAAATTTAGATTGTGTTAATCCACACAATTGCCTAATTAATGACTCTGGAATAAAACTCATTCTTGCAATGCAATCTTATGCATCTTTATTCCACAATAAGTCTCCCTGTGATTAATAGGGCTTACTCCCAGGTAAGTGTGCATAGCAATGCAGTCTGGTTTCTGTCAACATTTCATCTCTTCCACTGAGAAGTAAAAAGGGATATACTGTGTTTGTCTTAGTATACAGTAACTTGCTTTTTTAGTCATCTTAATTTAGTGGCCCAGGCTCTGAAACAGTTAATGAGCTCATATTCATTTACCCAAAATAGGCACTATATCGCTGAGCTGGAAGGCCCTGGAACGCTCCTCTTATTACTACAGAGGCAGAAGAGTGAGAGGATTTGCCAAAAATTTAGATGTCTTGACATCAGTTCTGGAAATGGCAGCCATTTCTAGACTGATTCCACAAGGATGTCTCAAATTCCTTCTGGTTTGCTTTTTTAAGCTTTAATCACACCTATAATCTAGGAACTATACACTTTGTTTTTCATTCTGGTCAATAGAAAGTGTTACATTTGGGGATGTAATGTATCAGGGGTGTGTAGGTCTTGAGGATGCCAAAGGCCATTTCCACACTACACTGTTCTAGTACTATTATTCCACTTTCAACATCCTATGGAATTCTGGGGTTTGTAGTTTACTGAGGCCAAATTGCTCTCTGGCTGAGAATTGTGAATGTCCCTCCCTACATTGCAAACTCCAGGTTCCATAGGATGTTGAAAGTGGAATGATAGCACTATAACAGTGTAGTGTGAAAATGGCCAAAGTGATGGCATTACCCTACAAATAAGAATGCACCCCCTCCAAATGAAATTTTCCTCCACTCCCCAAATTTGTAGCATTGCAGTAGCTTAGAACCTCAGTTGAGCATTTAGAAGTACTGTTTAGGTATCCAAAGAAAAGAGGCAGGAAGGGTGACCAAGGGAAGGCAAGAACACCAAATAGAAGAGTTCTAGGCATGAATGATTTTTGATGTCTTGCTTTCTGTGTTGCTAGAAATTTGGAGACTAAAGGAAAATTTCATTGGGAGAGCAAAATTCTTATTTGCAGAGCAATATACCCATTCCCTCCCCCATAGCAACACCCCTTGAATTTGTATTTCATGAGGCTACAGCAGTTCACATGCTGCAAAAGTGGTTGAACAACTATGCTAGGACTGGATTTGGAATGCCCCTGCCTAGTACTTGTGAGGGTTTTTTTTCTTCACCAAAGTAAATTTATCACATACTGAAGATCTGAACAACTGTCTCACTGAACTTGTTCGATAAGTATTCCCATTTTCTTGATGGTTTGGCCATAGTTAGTATCTGGAGTAGCTATCATGCAGCCTCCAGAGGTTGTAGGGTTGCAGTTCCCAGCATTCTTCACCATTGACTATGCTGACAAAGGCTAAAAAGTTGTAGTCCAACAACAGAGGGCCACATGATTCCCACCCCTGGGCTAATCCTTCTCTCACATGGATTATTATGATTGGGGATGCTTGATTATAGACATTGCCCTTCCATTCAGAGATTTGATTGCATAACTGCTGGTGTACCTCACAGGCCTATAATAATAAGGTTCTATTAAAATAATACCAACACAGCCAAGGACAGAGTGCTGGAGGAAACGGCCACTGCATTTGTTTTGGCATACCGCATGCATGTCTCTTATATGACCGCATGTTTCCTGAGGGGGGGATCATTGAGCACAATTTGGGGCGGGGGGAGAGGTTTAAAAAAATTGCTAACAGATGATAACTGTAAAAGCAAAGTCCTGCATCTAAACTTGAACCAAAAATAGTTTACACAGCACTACAAGAGTGCAAGACAGGCATGAGCTGTGACCTCGTATCTAATTTCCAATGTGACACAAAAGGGTAAAAGACAGGAGAGAAATCATGAATGCTGTAATTGCAGTTGGGCATGGCTGCCGTGAGGTGGGAAAGGGATTTACCTGCTCAATTTGCAATCTGTATTGAATGTTGCTCTCTAGGTAATGCATCTCAGAGCCATAAATAAAGCAATAACCATAAATAAAGCAACATGACATGGTTTGGCTGCAAACTACTTTGTGGGCTGCATGCTTTGATCACCACCACCCCCTGACTCAGACATTCTTGGCCTGATTCATTCAGAGGAGGCTTCCCCCTGTGCAAATTGCCCAAGGTCACCCAGTGAATGTCCATGGTTGAGTCAATTTTTGAACCCTGATCTCCTGGAATCCTAGTTCAACATTCAAACCACTATAGTACATTGATTCCTTATGTTCATTGAGAGAGAGAGAGAGAGAGAGTTATCTGTTGCTATAGGTCATTTGTAGTCAATTATTTTCTTTTGTGCCTTCTTTTCTTTGTGGCAAAGGATGATGTTGGAAGGGAGGGATTATTTTTCTGGGTTTGTGCTCTCACAACTAAATCTGAAACCATCTAGTGAGAAGCCAACACTAGGAGAGCCAAGGACACATCACCTTGAGCATCTGAAGATGAGGAAAATAAATTAATCATGAACTCTTCAAACTGTGATAAAACCAGGACCCATGTCCCTCCTTCTCAGGCTAATTCTGAATTAGGTTACCTGCATAATAATAACTTTCTGTCCTTCTTCCGGCTGGAAATGAGCCAGAGTTAAACTGCTGTGGGGATTCACTGTAAATCTGTTCCTCATCCTCTGGGTTACCTGACAATGACTGCTCTTGGTTTGTGGCACACTACACAGTCTAGATGATGTGTGGGCAGTGCTGCTTGAAGATTTGAGGAGAGATTGTTCTGCCTGAGCAGTGTAGTTATCATTCCAGAGTCTGCTCATGGTTTACCGTTCCCATTTCCAGAGAAACAATGGCTTGTCCAGTTCAGCTGTAACCACAAACTGGTTTGCTGTATAAGAAGTGCAGGAAGGTACAAGAAGGAGCAGGGATCAAAATATTTTTTGGAAAAGGGGGACCTAACTCTTCATCTTTTGTATTAGATGCTTAAGTTACTGTTTTAGAAAGCTAGACTGTGAGAGGCACTCAGTGTTAATAATTATGGAAGAATTCAGGGAGCCTAGTTTCTGAATTTCTTTAGCTCTCCCTTCTTCTTCCCCACACTGTAATTTGAGCCCTTGGAGGAGGAAGTCACACTCAAGTATAATGTTTATTCATGTAATGACAAACCATAGTTTGGAGTTAGATCTGAATTAGCTAAAGTATAGAGGAGATTGGGTTTTTATTATTATTAACACAACGTTCTCAGCCACATCAAGACAGTAGTTTCTGCAGAAGGGGAAAACACATTTGACCTTGATCTTTGTTTTGCTATCTGGAAAACAATTTAATTTTAGAAAAAAACAACCCTACAGTGTTACTCTTAGAATGACTTGGAACAAACTCAGTCCAGCTATTTCCATAAGAATAATAGCAATAGAACAGCCAGGGCACTGTATGCAGGCAGCTCACAGGTGCCTTGAGTGCTGGGCCACCCCCAGAGTGAAAATGCTCTTCAACCACAGCAAAACAAACAAACAATATATAGAGAAGAAAACAATCTGGAAACTTAGAAGACTGGTTTCCTTTTTGAATTGCTCAAAAGTAAATTCATTTAAATGTCCAGCATTATGAGACAGGAATTCTGTCATCATGGGGGTTTTTTCGGGGGGGGGGGGTTAACATCAGGAAGCGTTTTCTGCCTAGGGGATTCTGACAGACAAAAGAGATCTGTGAGAGGAAGAAATTATGAACGGTTTTTAAATGTGCACCCTATTGGCTTGTATGAATGCCTAAAGGCTATGGAGATCTCTCTCTCTCCCCACTCTCCACCAAAGCCGAGCCCTGGAAGTCCTGTTCTTCCTCTTATTAAGAGGGCTTGTTTCTGTAGTGGATAATCTGAATGAAGTTTAAACACTGGCTTCTTATGAATGGCTGTAGCTTAACCTAGTATAATTTTTGAACTGCCAGGATTCACTGGGCACAGTGGCAGAAGGCTGTCATGATTTCAGCCTAATTTTTCTGTATTTCCTGTACTCCCTTGGCTCCTGAACATTTTCAGTGTGCTTTCTAATCAGGCTCTGCATAACGATCAGAGATTTTAACAAATCATGATGATGGAGCCCCATAAGTAACCTGCTGCTTACTGTATGTAGACAAATACTAGAGCAGGGCTGGCCTCCCCAGTGCTGACAAACTATTATTCCAATTGTACATGGCCAGGCTAACGAGAGCTAATAGGAATGAGTGTTGTTGTATTCCTCTTATTGTTAACATCATGCATTTCCTCCCAGAAGCAAGGCTCAAGATTATTAACAATTTAAAGCAAACATAGTATAGCTAAAATATACAAAAAGTTAACATTAAAATGCAATTAATTATTAAAACCATTTAAACTAAACAATCAAAAATAAATTAAAAAGCTGTTTAAAATCAGTATGATGAAAAGCAATACAACAACTTATTAAAAGCCCCTCTGTAAAAATGCTCAGTTCTTGAGAGCCTGTTGTAGTAGAAAAGCCTTTACCAGCTAATGGAAGGAAAGCAAGGAGGAATCCATTTTTACCTCCTTAGAAAGAGAATTCCAGGTCTTAGAAGGAGCCTCTGAGAAGGCCCTGCTGGAGGACCAGAAGCATCCCCAGCCTTGTTTTAGAGTGCTCACGACTAAGTCAACACTCCCTTCTAATTAGGATCTAGGTCAAATATTTTGCCTGTTTTGTTCTGTAACTTTTACTTGCGTCTTCTGCATGTGAGTGAAGTCTGTGCTCTTTCATAGCAGACAACCCTCTTTAACTCTATTCAGCATCCTTTAAGGCAGGTTATCTATTTAAAGGCTGGAGACAGTCTGAATGCAATTTGCCTAGAAATATGCCCTATCTGCACACAAAACAGAATAAAGGAAGACATACCCAGACAATGTTGATCTCTACCACTAGACAAAGTGAGATGGCCATTTCAGCCAGCTTGTTTAGCATGTCATGAGAAAGCAGCACAATTTTAATTATTTACTTTGTTATTATTGAACGTTTACCCCCAGCAATAAACATTTATAGGAATTTCTATCTCATCTTTGGTGCACAAGTGCTTGCCATTTAATGTTGTAGCTAAAAGGAGAAAGAAAAAAGTCACAGCCTAGTCCTGGCCTCTGATATAGTAGAGTCACTACTTCATTCAGAAGATCCTGGAAGAGATCTCCCATGTCTCGGACTGAGTAATAATTACTAAGTTGCCCCCTCCTCTCTTAACCTCTATCCTGGGTAGCAGTTGAGAACCTAACCTTGTGTATGTGTGTGTAGGTGCGTATGACTTCAACTTGTCTGTCAACTTGGAGTGATGCCATGAATTTCATAGAGTTTTAGTGGTTTAGACATTGAACTACAACCCTGGAGACCAGGATACGATTCCCTCCTCAGCCTTGGAAATTCATTTGGTGATCTTAGGCACATCGCACACACCCAGCCCCCAGAGAATCCTGTGATAGGTTTGTCTGAGGGTTGTCATTAGTCAGAAATTACTTGAAGGCACACAACAACAACAACAACAAGCACACTAAAACGGCTCACAGCAAAAGTTACAGGTGAGCTAGGTCCAGACAAAGGCCACAATGATCTGGTGTCTATCAGCCAGGAGATGGCTGGGCAGGAATCCCAAAGGACCATGATATACCCTTCAATTGTTCCAATTTGGCAGGAACAGCCCTGATTGATTCTTATTTTCAGCTGCTTTTAAAGTGTTCCAGTTTCTCTCCTCTCCTCCCGTTTTTTCACTTTGTCCTTAGTTTACTTTAACTGCTAGAAACTGAGCTCAAAGTGCAAAGTTTACACTCAGCTCAGCAGCAGGGAGAGGAGAGGAGAAGAGAAGAGAGGAGAGGGTGGAATCTTACTCTTCCCAGGAGGCTCAGATGAAAGAAAACCAATGCATTTTCTCATAGTTTGTGTGTTCTTCTTCAATAATTTTTGCCATCTTGACCACACGTGTTCTGATTTTCATCGGAGAAAAGTTGTTTGGCCACATGTATACCAGTTTTCGTCTGAAAAAATGTTGGAATAACCTCTGAGGACTCCAAGGAATCAACTTGGAGTCTGGCATTCTCAGTGCTGGATCACCAGCAAAGGCAGCAAATAAGGAGCACAGATAAGAGTGCTGGGCCATATTTCTGAAAAGAAGTGAGTCCTGGACAATCCCCACTCCCTCCATCCTTTGCATTTATTTCTCTCTGGGCAGTCCTGTTAAAAGTCTGAGGTTCAAATTTTAGTTCCTGTTCCTGCGCATGATTAGCGTAACTTCTTGCTGTAGATTTTTGGTTCAGTTTTCGAATGCTTTTATTGATTGATACTGAATGTTAGCCATTTTATGTTGTAAGCTGTCCTGGAAGGCCAAAATCTTGAAAGATGGCTAAGAGTTACATAAAGTAAGAAGATAAATGAAGGAAAATATAATGCACATATAGGATGTGATACAAATAAGGTTATGCATTTTAGCATGTTAAATTCACACATTCATACTTCATACTCTCTGGACTCCCAGTACTGGCTATACATTTGAAAATCTTTAAGGGTCACAATAGACCACTCTCAGCCAGTCTCTTTAGACTGAACAAATATACATATATGAAGGGAGCAGAATCTGGTAGCAACACAATCTTCAACTTCCATGTGTTCACCTGGCCCTAAGAAGCCCTTTTGATGAGGAGATAGAATTCAAAGTAAGCTAAGCATACCAGACCTCTAATGAGACCTCTAATGAGGAGGTGAAATTCAAAAATAAGCAAAGTACAGTTGACTGTCCATATTCACTAGAGTTAGGGGCACAGAACCCCCACAAAAGTGGAACGCCTGCAAATATCAAAATTTTGAGTGTGTGCGCGTGTGTTCATGTGTCGGTGGGAAGGGGGCCAAGGCATGGTGGGGAGAGTAGGTACCCAGGGTCCAAACCAGATCAGGGAAAGGAAAGGGAAATGGGGTGGGTTGGCCTGGTGGTCCTGTACTTCCTCTCTCTTGCCTATCTTCTCCTGTGGGTGTGGAGAGTCATTGGGAGGGATTTTGTGGTGCTGAGAACTCGGGCTGTGATTCCCCCTTAGCTGGTTAGGCATTGGCTGGAGGAGGAGGAGGAGGAGGACCAGACGTGGGTTTTCAAAAGGCTGCATGGCCTAATCAAAGCCACCAAGAGGGAAGATTGCCCCAGAAAAGAAGCGCTTGAGGTAGAGTAAGATGCAGGTCCTAGTGACCATGCTGGTTGGGATTAATGGAAGTTATAACCTAACATGTATAGAAGGCACCAATGACCTCTTCACACTATATAATTATAGCACAATGATTTCACTTTAACTACCATGGCTGGATCCTATGGAATCCTCATAGTCTGCACTATGCTGTCTTCCTGCCATTTGGGGGAGTTTTTGCAAGTTATGTTTGTTTTGTTGTCATACTGGTGTTTCTTCTACCCTTTAGTCCTGTAGATCCCTATATGCATATATTTTTATGAAAAAAATGTAGAAATGTAAGTGAATGTAAAAATAATAGCAAAGCAACTACCAATAATATATTTATTTAAAATGTTTATATGCCACCCAATTGGTGGGGGGAATCCAAAAATAGCATTAGAGTTTTTATAATAAAGCAAAGGCAAAACAGTGCCAACATGTTAAAAATATTAGAATATTAAGAGCCAGAAATATATGAAAACTGTAAAAACAAATATAAACATAAAGTAAAGCATAAAGATAAAATTAAAAATCAAGGACTGAATACCTGCCTAGATAGGAAAGTCTTAGTCTGGTACCTACAAACTAGGATGCTATACAGGTCTTTCTTGAGTGGGCATTCTACAATACTGAGGCAAAGTTATAAGCGAAATAAAGCTAATCAACAAATTCTTACTAGACACAATCACATAAGGACAGAGTTGAAATACAGAATTCTCAAAGGCCAGGAAAAAATAAAAGCATATGTTCACCTGGCCTTGAAAGGACAATAGTCTTTGCACCAGGTACATACTTGTCTGGAGAAAAAGTTCCAGCACCAAAGTGCTGCCACAGAGTAGGAACTGTGAAATGGGGGTGGGGGAGGAGTGGATCTAGGGAAAGGCCTCTAAAGCACATTTTAATTTAAGGCAGGATCCATTAGGATATGGTGATCCCTAAGGTGCCATGATCTTAAGCCATTGCATGCATTCACACACTATTTTTAGATGTGCCACCCACAAAGCATCTTAGGTGCACACAGGTTTAAAAATGTAATATAGAGAAAGGCTGTGAGTAGTGCTCTGTGCAGGACTACAAGATGATGAACAGTGGCAAGCTGTTTATGAGGAGAGGGGAGTCTCAATCAGCATAGTGTTTTTCTAAGAGTTGCTTACAAGAGAGTGCTGATGCTGAGAAACATCCCCAGCCAGGAGGAAACAATGAGAAGAAAATTAGAAGGATTGCTTTCTCAGGTTTGTATAATGTTTGCAATTGCTCCACTAGGCAGATCCACTGGTTTTGAAGAAAAGAATCAAGAGTTCATGAAAGCATTTGTCAGTTTTTAAACTGGACTGGCTAATTATGTGAAGGGCATCCTATGATGCATGTTAATTTGGTATTTCAGCAGAGTCCTACTGGCCATTTGGAAAAGGTCCAAACCCACCCAGTCCCATGCCACGTTCTAAGATTTTGCTAATTCCTCACAGTCTCTGAAGCATCAGTGAAGATCACAATAGAATACATAATATCAGATGGGTTTGATTCAAGTTAGAGAGCTAAGAATATTTTGCCTTTGAAGAAGCATGGGAGATAGCTTACCATATACTGGACTGCGAAAGAATGTGTCTTCAGCTAGCCAGAACAGTCAATGATGGGAGTTGCATTCCACCAAGAGTTGGAGAGTCACACGTTGGGCATCGCTGCTCTAGACAGATTAGCTAGTTACTTCCCTAGATCTCCCTGCCTAGGTTTTTGCTGTGTGTTTTCCTTTGTAGTATGCAGAACATCTTGTTTGCCTGAGCAGTCAGTGTACATGAGTGCCAGCCATGGAATAGGACATGCTGCTTCAGTGTGCAGTGGTGGGCGAGGAAACCTACCCGTCTTTTTCAACTGTACAACTTCATGTTGTACGGACTGTGAACTTTGTTCACTGCTCCACTTAAAACAATAGTTTGGGGTGGGGAGAGATTACTTTTCTATCTGAGGCAGAGTACAAAACGGCACCTATTCTTAGGACCTACGGGGACATAATAGACTTTTACTTCTATATTGGAAATGGGACAGCATCCTTTACCACATTTGAGGGCAGAAGACATAGCTGTGTCCTCCCATACTTTGCTTAGACTTCCTGCCTCCCAACACTCACCTCTTGAGATGCCTGTCTCACTTTGCCTAACAGTAGGGCTTGCCCTGAACCTGTCCCTTTTGGGCAATCTAACTGCTGCTTAGACACATTCTAATTAATCAAGGGGCTAGGGAGAGGCACAGTATGTTTCAGGGGGACTGTTGCCCACACACAAAAATCACATTGGCCTTGATCCCTCAGACAGCTGTGAAGTCTAAACCCTTGGAGTCATTTGGTAACCCATGCTGAGCTAGTTGACCATAAACTGCTGCTGTCTTGCTGAAGCTGCCCTTTCTGCATTTACTGCTGAAGTTGTGGCAGCAGCCAAAAAATTCAAGAAGACTGCTTGTGTCCTGGCTAATTGAAGTGTTTTCCTTTGTCAGCTGCTCCACTCAAACAACATCAAGTACAAAGTGGTAGCCATCAGCACTTTGTGTATCTCTGAAATCCCATTAGTGATAGAAAGAGCTTGAAGTTTCATTTGGCAGGGAAAAAAATGGAGGGAACAAATAAAAAAAGGCAATGGGGAGAGAATTTCCATCATTTGTGTATTATTAACATATCAACCTGGGCTCTACCAATCTCAGAGTTATTCTTATCCTGCAGCCATGAAACTTCTTAATCAGGGTAAAGCCTTGTATTTGACTGAAACCATTGGCTCCAGGGAGTTTATACTGCTGATTAGAGGATCTGTCAAATAAATTGGAGGTGGGGAAACTTCCAGCCAATGCAGTGCATTCTTGTTCCTTTCTCCCCTTCTTTTTCTGTGGGTGTGTTTATTACTGCAAAATTACAGAGATCTCTTGAGTAGGAGCAACAGTGAAAAATCTCAGCTTCTATTGATGCACAGCAAATAAATTACACCAATGCTGGGAGAAAGGGTCAAACTGCTTAATAGTTTGATGGGGAGGTGATAAATGGCATCTTTTTACTGCATCACATGCAAGAAATGTGGCAAACATGAGATTTAGCAGAACAGAATTTCCACAGTTCAGCCAAAAACCTCCCAGTTCAATTATTTACAAATAGGGCTGGGCATATTTCAAAACCTGAGGGTAACTAATTTATTTTTTAGCTCCACCAACTAGATCAGGTCTTGAAATTGTGGCTGGAATGGTAGGTTGCAGCCAAAGATAGAAGCACAACTTGGGGATAGAGGCAGTTAGGTGCACACCATAAACCCAAGAAAGAGAAGGGAGTAGTAACTTGTCCATGTAAGTGCTTTTTTTGGATCTTGAGATACTCCAGATCATGAACTCTAATATAAAACTTAACACAGGCTAGCAGAGCTTCACAAAGCCCTGACCACCTGCTCCAATTTTAGAGGCAAGAAGCTGAAGCTGATGAGCAATTAGAATAAACCAGGCATATTATATATTTATATATACAGTCAGCCCTCCACATTTGTGGGTTTGATATTCACAGATTTGACTATTTGTGAGTTTCTCCAGCACCTGCCCCCTCACCTCAGGTATTTCTTTTGGCTGGGGGAAACCATCCCTCTTGGTGGCTCCAATCAGGCTGCACAGCTCTTTAAAAACTTCTCTCCAGTCCTCCTCCTCCTCCACCAGTCACTGCCTGGACAGCCAAGGACAGCCAAGAGCCTGATTTCTCAGTACCACAAGCCCTCTCCCAAAGCTCTCCACATACCCAAGGAAGGAGATGGGCAAGAGAGAGGAAGTATAGGACCACCATGTCAACCATCTCTTTTCCCTGACCTGGTTTAGATGCTGGGTACCCACTCTATCCACCTGTGCCTCCACCCCCTTCCCACAGACACACAAATTTTGATATTTGTGAATTTTTAACTTTTGCAAGGGTACTGTGCCCCTAACCCTAAGAAATGTGGAGGGCCAAGTGTACATAGATTTTATTTGCCATATTCATTTGCCAGGAAACATGTGGTAAACTCAGACTGGGAAAGGAAAGGGGTAAAAGGAAAGACCATCATCAGCAATGTGCAATTAGGGATGCAAAGAAGAAGTCTGGTTCAGATCCTATGAGCAGCTGGTGGAATGCTCCATATTTTAGAGCATCATAAAAAGAGAAGGCCCTTCTAAGAATAAAGAGTTTAGAGCTACAGAGCTCTAGAACTACAGCGAATGGTTTCCATGGGTTCTTGCTTCATAAAAACTCTGTTTGACAGGCTTGTTTCTATCCTTATTCTTCCACAGTAGTCCATCTTCCACCTCACCTCCGTACCTCCTTGGAACTATTCTAAAATTTTAGGAGAGGTACATACTCCAGATATTCAGCAGCTTTAGGAGCTGAGAAAGCTCAGCAACAGTGGAGCCTCTTCAGAAGTCATACTGCTATTAAACAGATAATTTGCCTCAAGTGCCAGATTTAGGGGGGGGGTTAGCCACTAATGGTAGCCACATGGCTGTTCGGAACTCCATGGCTATTCCTCTCTAATTGCTGAGCATCATCATCATCATCATCATCATCATCATCATCAAAATTATTTCTATCCCGCCTCTCCACATGGATCAAGGCAGCGAACAACATTGAATACATTAATACATTTAAAACATTAAAAAAACATACCCAATCCTCCCCACCCACCAATCCACCTAAAACCAACCCCCCAAAACACACAACAATCAATCAACTATTAAAGGAACAGCAAGACAATTGATGGGAGGCAATGGAAATGCTAGTCTTGGAAGGCCTGTCGGAAGAGATCAGTCTTGACTGCTCTTTTAAAGCAGTCAAGACTGGTAATGTGCCAGGTCTGCTCCGATAGGCCATTCCATAACTTGGGAGTGATAGAAGAGAAGGTCCTCTGGGTAACTGCAGCCAACCTAGTTCTGACTGGCTGCAGTAAATTCCTCCCAGAGGACCTTAGTGTGTGGGGCGGATTGTATGGGAGAAGGCGATCCCACAGGTAGGCTGGCCCTAAGCCATATAGGGCTTTAAAGGTAATGACCAACACCTTGTACTGCACCCAGAAACTAATAGGCAGCCAATGTAAGGACTTCAGAATTGGTGTTATATGGTCAGTTTTAGGTCTTCCGGTGACCATCCTGGCTGCCATATTCTGAACTAATTGAAGCTTCCGGACTAAGCACGAGGGCAGTCCTATATAGAGCGCATTGCAGAAGTCAAGCCGTGAAGTTACCAGCACATGTACCACTGTTTTTAGGTGTTCCAGCTCCAGGAAGGGGCGCAGCTGGTGTATCAGCTGAAGCTGATAACAGGCACTCCTAGCCGTCGCATCTATCTGAGCTGTCATCTGAAGTGACGAGTCCAGGAGCACCCCCAAGCTGCAAACACAGTCTTTCAGGGGAAGTGTGACCCCGTCTAGGACTGGTTGACAGACCTCCATACCTGGGCTAGGGCCCTTAATGGCAAGTACCTCCGTCTTATCTGGATTCAGCTTCAGTCTATTTTTCCTCATCCGGTCCATGACTGCTTCAAGACATTCGTTCAAAGGCGAGATGCCACCCTTAGTTGATGCTGTTATCTGAGGCATGGAGAGAGATATCTGGGTGTCATCAGCGTACTGATAGCACCTTGCTCCATGCCTCCTGATGATCTCTCCCAGCGGTTTCATGTAGATGTTAAATAGCATTGGGGATAGGACAGCGCCCTGAGGGATGCCAGAATTAAGCTCTTTTTTCGAGGAGCAACTGTCCCCAAGCATTACCATCTGGTATCTACATGAGAGGACCGGAACCACTTAAGTGCAGTGCCCCCAATCCCCAACACTCTCGGGCGTTCCAGAAGGATACCATGGTCTATGGTATCGAAAGCCGCTGAGAGGTCCAAGAGTACCAGCAGGGTCACATTTCCCCTGTCGATACTTAGGCAAAGATCATCCACTAAGGCGACCATGGCAGTCTCGACTCCATATCCTGCCCTGAATCCAATTTGAAATGGGTCTAGATAATCTGTTTCATCCAAGACAGCTTGGAGCTGAAGACCAACAGCCCTCTTGATCACCTTGCTTAAAAATGGGAAATGGGAGAGTGGTCTATAATTATTCATATCCAGGGGATCTAGGGAGGGCTTTTTTAGAAGTGGCCGTATAATCTCTTCTTTTAAACAAGCTGGAAAATTGCCCTCCCTGAGGGATGCATTAATAATGTATCTTAAATGGGTCTTAATTGCAACTCCTCCCTGGACGACCAGCCATGAAGGGCAGGGATCAAGAGGGCAAGTTGTCTTTCTTATATTTCCAAGGAGCTTGTCTACATCCTTGGTACTCACTGACTGAAACTGATCCAGTATAATCCTGTTCACGGGGTCGCCAGACACTTCACTAGTAACCTCTGCAGTAACACCGGCATCCAAATGGGCTCTTATCTGAGAGATTTTATCTGCGAAATGATTATTCAAAGCATCACAGCAAGCTTCACTAGGTTCTAACAGCAAGTTCAGGGGAGTGGGTATCTGAGTCAGATCCCTTACCACCCTGAACAGCTCTGCAGGACGAGAAGTCGCAGACGCAATACGTGCAGAAAGAAAAGTCTTCTTCGCTGCATCTATTGCCACTCCATAGGAATAAAGGAATTCTCTATAGCGTGTCCTGTCAAATAAGAGTCCAGATTTTCGGCAGTTCTGCTCTAGTCGTTGTCCAACCTGCTTCATGTTCCTGAGTTCTACTGTATACCAAGGATTACGATTTGAAGCAGACCGGAAAGGACGCTTGGGAGCGATCGTGTCGATAGCCCTAGTAAGATCACAATTCCAGGTATTAACTAGGGCTTCAATAGGATCACCGGCGATACCAACCATGAGACCCTCCGGGGCTTTCTGGAATCCAATAGGTTCCATTAACCTTCGAGGGTGGACCATTCTAATAGGTCCACCACCCCTGCAGGGGAGTATAGCAGCCCTAAGTCTAACCCTGGCCAGGAAATGATCCATCCATGACAATGTGGTGACATTTATTATCTCCATCCACGGCTGTGCCTGTTCTGTACGGAAGACCGCATTGAGGGTATGACCTGCACAATGTGTTGGCCCAGAGGCTAATTGGGATAGGCCCATGTTTGTCATGGATGCCATGAATTCCTGAGCCGCACTTGTCAAACTGGGCTCAAATGGAATATTGAAGTCGCCCAGAACCAAAAATCTGGGCGACTCCAACACCAGCTCCAACACCAGCTCTGCCAGCTCAGCCAGGGAATCTGATAGGCAGCGGGGTGGTCGGTACACTAACAGACTATCCCTTGCCTTCAGGCTCAGGTATGTACACTCGAAGCGGTCTGTTTTCCGGACAGGTATCCTGGTCAGCATAAGGTTGTCTTTGTAAACAAGGCTGCTCTGCCCCGCCCCCCACCCACTTCCCCTTACTGACAGAGTATCCAGCTGGCAAGGCCTGGACCCAAGTTGTACCACTGTCGTCCTCCAGCCAGGTCTCTGTAAAGCATGCCAGGTCGGCTTCCTGATCCTTTAAAAGATCATGGATGATATGAGTTTTCTTTCTCATTGACCTGGCATTGCACAGGAGCAAGGAAAAGTTCTGTGGGTGGTTTAGTTCACTTAAAATGTAAGCATTATATATTTAATCTTGTATATATTGATACACTGATATATTGTTTAATATTGGGGTAGGGAAAGTCCAGCCCCTGAATCCCAAAGCTCCTCCAATCTCTCAATCCTTCCAATTTTTAATTGTGTTCAGTGTGACTTTGAGGTTATTTTCACCCCAAACCTGTGCCAGTTACTCCCCTTTGAACCAAAACACTCTCCTACAGTCTAAAAATACTTTATTCATCCATATGCTAGCCAAAAATGACAGTTTTTGCCATTTTGGCCAGTATATGATATTGGAGAGCATTGTCAACCATGTGCAGTCCATTGGGTGAGAGTTCATGGAGAATTGTTCCTTGCCTACTGTAGTTGCTCACCCTTGCTTTATATAATGTGCTTTACACAGCTTTGAAATCTTAAGGTATAAGTGGTTTATAAATCTTCATAAATATAATACTGCTAATAGGGCTGCTCAACAGAATCTAGGACTGCTGGGAACCATGGTATCTTGTTGCATAAAAAGCAGTATATTTCACTCTCCAGAAGTTTTTCTAGATATAATTTTCCAATTTAGGGGGAGGAGGGGAGGGAGGGCTGCCCCCCAAGATCCCCCCAAAAAGGTGTTCACCCTGATGTAAAGTCTCATGAAGGTCCCATCTTGGTGTCTGCCACCAGAACTTTCTTGATTCAGCAGTATGTCTCACTGTCACAAATGAGGACATACACTGAGAGGGTTCTAGTGCCTTCACATCCTACTTGTGGGCTACTTAAGGTAATTGGATGGCCACTGTGAGATGAAAGATGCTGTGAACAGAAGAAACAGCTGCCAGGCTTATATTACAGACCTTTGCATACAATAACATGCAGCTTGGCCTTAAAAGGATTCTTGATGTTTCTTATCAATGTCTTGTGGACATAATGATGTTCTTGAGAAAGATAATTTACACAGGGCATCTTAATCAAGGGCTGCTAGAAGATCAGAAAATGCATCTTTATTCTTATAACATCCCTCCATTTGCTGGAAATTGGGATAATTAACTAGATGTAGTTCATACTGCAGTTGCTCAGGAGGATCTTCTTAAGTATTTCATCTAAAGCAACTAGTGCTGACCCTGGTTGGTTCAAGACATCATTTGGTTGAGATCTGAGCCACGACATTCCAAAGATGGCTTACTCCTTTCCACATAATTGCAGCGCACCATCCGCTTCAGTCAAATAGCTTACTGCATACTCTAAGATTTCAAGGCAATCTGAAAGAGCTGGCAGCAGTGTCAGCCCACCCTGTCTACAGATCTGAGCTTGAATATCTCCTGTAAATTAGGCAAGGGGTGGGGTTGCTTTATCTATTTATTTTGCTTTACAACATTTTGCTGTAGAAGTGAGGTTCATTGTAACTGGCATCATGATGATATAATGTTGATACAACGCCAGTTGTATTGAGACAAGTGTTTCCTGGGTTCTTTCACACCACAAAGTTATAGAGTTATATTCCACTTTAAGGGCAATGGCAATATTTCTATGGCATCCCGGGGTCTGTATTGTGGGGAGGCACCAAAGGAACTCTCTGGCCTAGAATTCTGAAAGTTCCTCCCTAGATTCCAAATCCCAGAATTCCACAGGACAGATCTATGGCACTCAAAGTGGAATCATGGCACTATATCTACATGCTATGAATGGGCCCCTACTCTCTTCTTAGGTAGGCTTGGGGAATCTATGACCTTTCAGCTGCTATGGGACTCCCATCAGCACTAGCCAGTCCTGCCAGTGGTGAAGTAGGATAGGACTTGTAGTTCACTGATATATGATGGGCCAAAAGTGCTCCATCTCTTCTGTAAGAATTGCTAGGAAGGGGAAAAATAGTGACTATAAGTTGTCACTGTAAGTCCAAGAGATGCCTTTGCTGCTGCCATCAAGCAGATAAAACACATGGTGGTAACATAAAAAGTGACTTGATAGAGAGATCAGTAGAAGCAGATTCTTTCCTTCACACACACACACACACACACACACATCTATCTCTTCAATTCTTTCAGAAACTTAGAAGAACTTTCAGCTGAGTCCTACAGTTTTGTCATCTGAGGACTCATCAATGCAGCTGGCTACCCTATGAAATAAAATTATTTGTTCTAGAAACTGAAGAGTTAAGACAAGTCTCTAATAATGTGGTTCTTTGCACCTTTACCCAGATGCAATTCTCACTGAGCTTAATGGGACTTCATTTCAGAATAAGTGCTCTTAAGATTGCAGCCTGAGAAAATTTGAGGGCTTGAGGATTGGGCTCTTCAGTGGGTGGACTTGGCACAGGTAGAGGGCTGTTAAATTCTGTGATGATGTTGGTGTTCATTAGCTTAAAATCTTTTCTCATTCCAAGGAAATATTTACACAGAATGAGAATAGGAATTCCAGCTGCCAGCTTTAGGTTACATCTTGGAATATTCATCCCAAATATAGCAATATGGGGGCAGGCAGAGTAGACAGCAAAGAGAAGGAGGTAGAACCATCTGGGAGACTGCAGTTCCTTGCGTTTGACAGTGTTTGGATAGCATCCATCTGTGGGAGCCAGTGACTTCCAGAACTTTGCCAGTGATGAGCTGCAAAGCCTTTAATAAAATAAAGTACTACAACATGAACTGTTAGGAGATCCCAGAACAACAGCAGAATGAATGTGTCAGGAAAGAGCAGGGAGGGAGCATGTGAAATATCCAGTACATGATCCAAAGGGCTTAGAACTAACTTATCTCAGTCCTCTGTGCTCACTTCTCCTTCCTTCTCTCTTTCTCTCTCTCTTTTATATACATTTGAAAGCACATTAAACTTCTGTTCAGTGTACCCAGTTTCCTTCATTGTAGCACTTTCATTACAAAGAGATTCCATTTCTATATACCTCAATATTTTGTACTTTGAAGAATGTTGTGTCTCTCTTCCTATTCACCCTCCCCCCACTAATCTTCATTCCTAATTTTAGGAATCAGAACTGGTAGGTGTAATCCAGTTTTATACAGATGACAACAAAAACATTTCTACAGCAGACATTGGAAAAAGCAGAGGTGGCAGGTAGAGGGAGGTAAAGCAAAGAGGAAGGGAGAGACGCATACACTCATTACAGGTGATGGGAAAATTAGTCAACATAAAACAAACAGGAAGGAATTATTCTACCAGCAAAGTAACGGGAAATTTTACACGCTTCACAGTAGTGCCTCAGTTTAAGAGAATAAAATAAAATTTAAAAAGTAATAGATGTTGCTGTTTTATTTTTAAACACTAGAGTGAAAGCCAGGAATCCATCTAAATGTGATAGAACAAATGCCTCTAATGTGCCCGCTTGCTAGGATTTGTGTTGCATGACAGCAATGGTCCATAAATGTAGAAATAACATTACAGCTTAAGGAGACAGCAGTTTATGCATATATTTGAGGAAATTGGAAAATATAAAAGGAACTGCAGAGAAGGCATTGAAACTGGAATATATTTTTTCCCCTGCAGATTGCTCAATAGATTATCACATGTAGTTATAACTGGAACCTAGATAGGCATTGGTAAAGTGTGTAGGCTGAACACATGAGGAGGGAGAAAGTGCATGTTTCTTTGGCCTTCATGGGCAGAGGATAGCTTTGTAAGGGGGAAAAGCTCTCCTGTGCAGTTTTATGCACTGGAAAGTCATTGTCCCAGACTGCATGGAGAGCCTCTACAAATAAGAGAGATTCTTTCCTCACAAAGTTGTTCTCCATAAGTAGAAGGCAGCAAAAATGTAGGAGGAGAAACGGTTTCAACAAGGACTAAGCACACTTGCTCTTCTTGTGTGTTTAGCCTATACGCTCTGTTACTGGCTGAATTGAGCTAGGCCTGTTGTCAGATGTAAGTCCAAAACAAAGACCAGACCAGGAGGTTAGGGCATTGCCATGACCATAATTTCATCTTTGGACAAGGTGCTTACAAATAATGTCTTGGACTGTGGTCTTGCAAGAAGACAGTCAAGCAGCAGGGCACTGTTATCTGTATCAGAGCAAAAACATAGCACAGGATATAAGACTGTTTAGTGGGAGAGCAGAATCGAGGAGAGCAGGAGACTTTTAACGGTGCTATGCCTCTTACAAATATTTCATGACAGTGAAAAATGTCATAGAATGCAGACATTGCCATAGTGGATCAGCTCAGTGGTCCATCTTGCCAATACCTTTGGGACTGTATGACTGCACAGACCTGAGGACTGTTTAGTAGAATTCTCGGCCTGAATGTTGGCCAGATGAAACAGCAACTTATGCCTCACTCCCATTTGAGAGCACAGTTTTTCTTCTACCATCCTCCCATGTACAGGGCTTTTTGGTACATCTACTGAGCAATAGGACTTGCTTCCTGCAGTGTCATTATTACCCCCCAAATCCTTGAATAATTTTAAAATTCAACATCTACTGGCAGAATTGATCAAAATGAGAGAGGCAAGCATGAATTCAAAGATCTGTAAAGCTAATCATATAGTTACAATGCTTACAGGGATCTGCCTCTGTTGCAGAGTATAGTTTTGTCTGCAAGATGGTACAAATGCAATAGCAATGGCTGTAAGCTTTATTGTTGTCACTCTTAAACATAAATATGCATATAGATATTATGGAGTATAGTGACATACATTACAATACAAAGTCATATCATACTCCACAAACTTAGCAACTATCAGTGTTCATAATAGCAAAGAGCGAGGGTTCTTTAGCATACACGTAGGTTTCCATAGGCCAAATGGAAAAGAACAGAAGGTAAAAAGTGTATATTTTACAAAACTGAAGACTCTGGAGGCATGAATATGAAGATTAGGTGCCAGACTCAGGGCTTTCCTTTTGGAAGGTCAGTGACAAAAGAGCTGCTTAGTTAGTGGAAGGTTTTTGGCGTACAAATCCATGACGTGCATGTTTCCATCTGTCTTTTCCATCATTGTGTCATTGAGGCCTGTTGTACACAGATAGATCTCTAATGAAGTTAGCAGAGGTGTTCCCCAGTTGCTCACAGAGAGGTTTTATACAGCACTGTATGTGTTCTAAGGCTACGTAGTAGTTGTCATTTAAATCAGTCTCTATGATTAGAGCAGAAATCCATAGCACAGAGTTAGGGAACAATCTTTCATATTCTGGGGCTTCAAGGGTTTAATAACGATCAGAAGACATGATAAGTGTTTAAAGCAAAGGATAACTGAAAGATGCAGGCCAGGAGCTATAGAATGCATCCTTCATATATTGACTGCAGTGACAAAAGGCCATCAGTTGTTGATGGACTTCAGCTTCCATAGTTCTCCAGCCAGTACACTCCATGTTAATTGGCTCACTAAGAGCAGCTCCAAGTTATGAAGGAATTACAGCTGAATTCCATGCAAGTTTACCTGGAAAGAAGGAGCACTGATATGAAGGTGGCTCATGCCCCAGCAAGGACTGTGCCCTTGTTATAGTTAAAGAATCCTACAGTGCTGAGATATTCAATAAAATATTGTGAATAAAAAATATTTATTACTGTCCAGGAGTACTAATAACCATTAATGTCAGCCATACCTCAACAAAGAGATAGAGCAGAGGTAGATAATTTCTCTGGGCCCTAAGGCTAAATTTCCTCCTCCTGGCTCTTTCAAGAAACCACAGCTAGTTGCTCCCACTAACTTTCCTGTGCTGTTGGCAAAACTCTGATGCTTCTCCTTCAAAACAAGGCACCTAACATGTATGTGCTTGCTTACAAAGATAACAGTGCTTCTAGGAGGTTTCTGGGAGGCTTCCAGGCAGCTGTGGCTTATGACTTCAGTGTTTGGGGGGCGGGGGCAGGGGTGGAGGTGGCTGGGCAAAGAATCTTTTCCAGGTCTTAGATGAGACTTTAAAGGACCTTTCATGCATGCTGAACCTATTCGGGGGATGGGAGTCAGCACCTTGGATAGCACCTTCAACATATGGATAAAAACCCAGAGCAAATTCATTGCCCCACTGACATGGAAGCCATCAGCTGCCACTCTTTCAGGGAGTACTATTAGCATGGGAAAACATAGGGTAAACACTTTGCCCAGCTTGTTTTGAAAGGAGGAATCTCTCTCCCCATCTCCCCATTCTCTCCCTCTCTCTTTCTCCTAGCTGCTGCTGAATTTGCTGCTTTAGAAGAAAGGAGGTATTTTCTTTTACTGTTACTGTTGTTGTGGCAATTTCAAAAATGGGTTGGGGTGTATGCAGTCTATGCCCTCCCTCACATAAGCTAGAGTCAAACCAATATCAGATTGATTGCAATAGGAGAAATATATGAGTGAGTTCCCCAAAGGGTCTAGTACATTCTGGACTTCACTCCTTTTTACTAATGCTTCACTGTTTTCCCTTGTTACATCAGAAATGAAGCTAGATATGTACACATGCAGTCACCCCTCCACATCCATGGGCTCCACATCTATGGATTCAACCAAGCATGGCTCAAACATATTTGGAAGAAAAATTCCAAAAAGTAGACCTTGATTTTGCTGCATACTGAGCACAATGCTGATGTGTAGGCATACTCTGATCCTCAGGTTCGCTCTGGCACTTGTTTGAGTTGTTTGCTATTTTATTTAAGGGATACCATTTTACTACATCATTATATATAATGGGACTTGAGCATCCACTGGTTTTGGTATCCATGGAGGACCATGGAACTAAATACTGGGGGCCCACTGTATTTCATAGAGAATGTATATACTACTCTGCTCAGAATCTCTCGGCCCCCAGAGGCCAGGAGATTCTTGGACTAGAGATCTGCAAAAGTTACTGTCCCAACCTCTATTTCTTCAGTAGTGTCTTCTTGTACTAAAAAGAGTGGGGAGTGTGATGCTCAATGGTACCCTAGATTTGACCAGTGCTCTCCTACACTCTGGATCTCTGATGGCACTAGAAATGTTCATTGGGTAAGGAGACATAGAGAAATCCCTTTCATTCTAGCAGCTAGAATGAAGCTCCCTAGTATGATTTTCTGCTGCAGTTTGGTTTTTCCTCTCCAATGAATTCCTTAAGATCTGCCCCAGCCCAACTTCAGCCTCAGAAACTTTTACAAAATAGATAGCCAGATAGAATTTTCTGGAAGAGGAAAGAGAAGGGGGTGAATGAGCTTAGAGATCGCATCCCAGAGTTCTAGTCATTCATGGTTTAGACTGGGTATGACAAATTGAAAGCACATCACTCAGTAAGACAGCACTCCTGGGACAGAGCTTAACGTGGCAGATAAAATATGGATTTCTTGTTTAGTGTTTGGTTTTGGTTTTGTACAGTACGTATGTCATTGTATCATTGTAAGATAACATGTTATTGAGAAATAGCCTGCTTTCTCTGGTTTTGTAGAACTCTGTTGTTTTTATTTTAAACCACACTCTTAGTAGGAAACAATTTAAAGCAACTAGCTTTTTAAGTACCTAGTTTCAGGGCATGTAATTATGAAAACATTTTATTGCCATTTGCCAGATTTAGAAAAGTAAGTAAGAGCGTGTTAGAGTCTAAGTACCACTTCAGCAATGACAAAGTACTTCTCTGTAAGAAACAAGAGAGGTGTTCACGCACACACCTGTTTTGCTGTAGGTACCTGTTATCTTCACATGCTGAGATTCTGCATCCAGTCACAGAATCCTAGTGAGTTGTTTTACACTTGATGTAAAAATGGGTGCAATTTTCACCATGACAGTCTATATGTGGATTGTAACAGAAGTGTTTATTTGTGTTCTTTCTTCTCTGAAAGATTCCTTGGCACCTTTTCAAAAGTGAGATTTAAATCAACCTTTTCATTTTCTGTGTGTGCTGTTTCTATCAGAGTTTACATTTAACTTCAAAATGGTTCTCTTCCACTTTGTGTGCTTGAGTAACTTAATAGCATTAAAAAAAAAGTATAGTTACAAAGGGGGGAGAGAGAGAAAAAAACAGAAGCAAATCACAAATTAAAAAAAAGAGGGATATGAATGCAGCCTAGACATGTACAGTAATATAAGCTGGCCATGCTTCCAAACATTTATGCTGATAGTCTACACTGGCTACTCAGTTAAGTACATGTAACTAAGTAATTGATGCATAACTGAGTAACATTTTCTCACTTGACTCCTCCCAGCCTACCTTAACAACCAGCAGCTGCATTGAGTGAATGAGATTGGTTCAGCTGCTGATTGGGGCACAAGGAAGATGACATTTCCAGCCCTCTCTCACTAGTGAGGGAGGCTGTGACAAGGAATTGCAACAGGAGTCTTGCTTCTGATTATCACAGCTCACTCCTTGGTGAGAGGGAACTGGAAATATCATCTTCCTTGCCCTCTGGCCTTTTTCTCATAATGATGCTCTCATGCGTTGTCCCGTCACAATCCCAGCAGCACCTCTGTTGGGGTGGGCAACACTCTCCTCCGTGTGTGACCGGCTGCCTGTGGAAGGGAGGGTGAGGGACATGCTCCATCCTTCTGGACTGTAGCTAGCCTTTTTCTCATGTTGCAGTAGGGGAGGAAGCACGTAGATCCCACTTCTGGCTCTTTTGCATGGCCAGATGCAAAGGAAGGCTCACGCAATTGGGGGTCATTGACAGACTTTTCTCATCAATGATATACCCTGCAGTCATGCTGGCTGGTGATGCGAGAAGAGCGGGACTGCAATGACGTCATGAAGAAGTATTGTTGCAGCCCCATTCCTTTCGTGTCCCACACAGGGACACTGTCATCATGCAGAAAGGGCCTCCGATTGGCAAGTGAACAGACCTCTTTACCCAATGCAGCTGCTGGCTGTTAAGGTGGACTGGGGTGGGAGTTACATATCCTTACAGTAAGACTGTGTAGTCTTAATGAATGCAGAGCATAACTCCAGGTTATGAATCATAACTACAATACAGAATGCCAGCCATTTTTTAAAGCTAATGCCCATAACATACATGTTTCATTAGCATCATTCACAAGTTATGCCATCCAAATTAGATGGCAGTCTTAGTGTGCCACTCATTAAAATGCCATTTTCAAAGAGGCAGCCATGTTAATGTGTTTCAGTTTTAAAAGGACACCATGAAGATCCAGTGGCACTCTTAAGACTAGTCAAATTGTTTTAGCATGAGCTTTCATTGATTGCAATTGACTTTTTCAAGTGCACTGATGAAATAGAGACTTCAGGCGACAGTTACATAGTTGTGGGAGTAAGATCAAAGAGCAATGGAATACTAACGGACACAGATTGTGTCATTGGCCATAAACCTTGTGAGGGCTACATACAGTGATATGGGTCCATCAAGCAGTTGGCCTGTTAATCTTGAGATGCGAAAGGAATACATTCTGCTTAATCAAAAATTAGCTGCATTGAAGTAAATTGCTTATCTGAGGAGGATCCTTTTGCTACATAGGTAACTGTGATGAGAACTGGCATATCACTATATGAGCTTCCGAAGAAATCATTATTCCTGTTCGTACCTCTGGTAATAAATTGGAATATGTGAATATATCCCAAGTTTGCCATTTCTGTTTCACTCTTCCTTTGCAATTTGCAACTGAAATTGAATTTCACTGTGTGACCATCAAAAAACTGCAACCACTAGTGTACTGCACCATAAGGGTTCTGGCTATGATAAACTGGGTTCCTTGCATAGACTCTTTCAGCTTTTATCCATAAGACTTTGAGTATGATTTCTCAAAATGACACATACCTTTTTTACAATCTATTTGGACTATTGTAACATTCTCTGTGAGGGCATACCCTTCAACTGTCTCTATTTAGCTGGAACAGTCCTGATTAATCCTCTGGCATCCCATTTTTTCAGCTGTTATGTCTCAGTTTCTCTCTCTTCCTCCCACTTTTCCCCTTTGTCCTTAGTTTGCTGCAAACTGAGTTTAAAGTGCAAGAGTAGTTTATGCTTAATTAATTCATCAGGAGTGAGAGGACAGGAAAGGGCAGAATCTTGCCCTTCCTTTCATACTGAAGCAAAAGCAAACTGCTACAACCTTTCCTAGCCTGTGTGTTCTGCCTCCTTATGAAATTTTCCCATTTGGACTGCTTTCTGATTTTGCTTGGCCATTTGATTTCTGGTTTTCCCCTGTGAAATGTTAAAAAGGTATGTGGGGGTTTGCTTTGGACAGGTATTTGGAAACCTCCTACAGAATGCTACAGTCAGGTTGATGACCACAGCCATGTCCAGGGAGCATAGGACTGCTTTTTAAGGAGATCTTTATTGGCTATCAGTCTATTTCCAGGCACAAATCAAAGGGCTAGTTATGACCAATAAAAGTGTATATTACTTGCAAGCAGTCTCTTTGAAGACCATATTCTCCCATGCCTGAGTTTTAAGGCCTGAAAACATGTTTAGTGTGGAAAACATCTCAAGGGAAAGCTTTCTCAGTGGCCACTCCCAGACTGGAACAACAATGTGCCAGAGGAAGCTGGTTAGCTCCCACTCTGTTGTCCTTCCATTGGCAGGCAAAGATCTCTGTTTTCAGACAGGCCTTTGGCATGTAAACTGATCTCTTGTTGAAGGAGATTCACCTGCCTGAGTGCCAGCTCTTTTTTGTGGTGGGCTATGTTTTTAATTGTGTTTTTAGTTTGTGGATGTGTAAGTTATAGTTGAATCATGATGTTGTGCTTCAATCTGTGTTTCATTATTGCTAGCTGCCATGAATAAATTTTTGTGTGTGAGGGGGAGGGGAAGTTGATGTATGAGTTTAATGAATAATATCATTAGAAAGGAAAAAATAGCAGTTCCTCTTAAAATGACAGAGACTAAATCAGATTGTTCTGTATGCTCAGCCTTCTGTAACTGAGACCTATGAGCCTCTGGGAGTCACCTTTCCTTCCTTTTGACCCCAGCCTCAGTTCTGCTGCTTATAGACATTTGTTATAGTTGGTTGTAACAACACCTGAATCCCTATTTTCTCCAAGGCCTTCAAGCTGCATGCGTGGCCTTTCCCCTTTCATCCATACGATAGCACTGTGAAGTAGGTAAATAAGGCCATTTCTGCACTAGCCTGTTATAGTGCTATTATTCCACTTTCAACATCCTATGGAATCCTGGGGTTTGCAGTTTAGGGAGGAGCTTCAAAGGCCCCTCCCTAAACTGCAAACCCCAGGATTCCATAGGATGTTGAAAGTGAAATAATAGCACTATAATAGGCTAGTGCAGAAATGGCCTAAGACTGAGAGGCAGTGACAGGTCCAAGGTCACTCTGCCGCTCCCCTCCCAACAGGTATTCTTCATACCAAACTGAGGAGAGGTTGAACCCAGTCCAAGTCCAGCAAGTCGGTCAACCAAACTCTGCTGGCTTTGTCATGCTCAGCTCTATGTACTATGTCAAGAATTTCATTCAGAATTTCTTTTCCTAGAAAAAGCCATCCACATTCTGACAGAATGTTAACTGGTAGTTTAGAAGTAAAGAAAACATGAGTAAATTTGCTTGGTTTGCCAGATAATATTCACATTGTACAACATTGCTTTCTACACTGCTGCATTTGCCTTTAATAGCCAAAAAAAGATAGGGAGGCTTTTTCTCACTCTACTTATAATAGATATTTTGAGTAGGCTGTGAAGGTATAGTAAAGGTTTCTCTGAAAGAGCTGTTCCATAAAGGCATGAATTTTAGAACGATGCTCTTCTCTCTCTCTCTCTTTTTTTTTATAGAAACCAGAACCTGGTCCTTTCCTGACATTAAGGACATGCTATTTTAAAATTTGTCGTCTCTTAGTCGAGAACATATTGTTTCACACAGACAAGAAAACCCCTTTGCTGTGGGTGTGTTGGTGTACAGATGGCGATAGTACACTGAGTGCGCCCTACGTCCGCTTCTGCCCAGACGAAAACCAAACAAAAGCAAAGCCTGAAACAACAAACAAAAACAAACTTGTCAAAAACCAGGCCAGCATTGCAAGAACCTTGTGTGGACATCCAGTCTCATTTCTTAATAAAATGAGGCCTCTGTGTGGGATGGGGGCACCTGGAACACCAAATTCCTTGGTGTTGCTTAGCAACATTGTTTGGGTAGCCATTCTGAAGACATTTTGGTTGTGTAAGGTCTTTAACGTGTCAAGCCCCCAAGAAAATGCAATGAGGAATGGTACCTGTTAAATTCTTATCTATAAAGATAATAATGATGGTGCCACATGCACAGAAACATTTGGAAGAAATTATTGCACAGTACCAATCCTCTTCTCCTTTTACAGGAGCAAATGTGGTTTGACTTGAGGGGGGTAACAGATGCTAGATAGTACATGAATAATCAACTTCTACAAGAAAAGGCTGGGGAAAAACAAGGCTGAAATGTCCATTTAATGGTGTTATACCTGGTAATGTGTGGGCTTTTTTTCTTTCTTTTTCTGGTGCTAATGGATGACTTTTAGCTTGCCTTATTAACTTGAGCTCTGGAATGGCTGTTTTCCTTGACTGATTTCCTGTGTACCTGGTTTGAAAGAGTCAGCATGCTGGTCATTCTCCTGAACTGTGTCACTTTGGGCATGTTCCATCCTTGTGAAGATATGGGCTGTGATTCCCCACGCTGCAAGATTCTCCAGGTAAAGTCTTCTTTTTAAAAACTTACCTATGTTACTATGGCCCCTCCAAAACTGCAAACCCCAGGATTCCAGAGGATGTTGAAAGTGGAATCATCGCGCTTATAACAGGCTAGTGCGGAAATGGCCTATCTGTTTGCATAATACTTGGGAAGAGCATAGCTCAGTGTTAGAACAGCTGTTTATGTACAGAAACTTCAGCGGGTCCAAAATGCTGCAGCCAGAATGCTGACTGGGGCCACTTATAAGGAGCATATTATTCTCTCATTAAAACAGTTTCACTGGCTACTGGTTCATTTCTGGGTACAATTCAAAGTGCTTGTCATGACATGTCCAGACTGTCTGAAAGACGGCCTCTCCCCTTATGAACCTGCCAGAGTTCTAAGATCTACAGGGGAGGGCTTTCTCTTGATCCTACCACCATCACAGGCTTATGTGGTGAGGACACGGGAGCTTTCTCAGTAGTTGCTCCCACCCTCTAGAACACCGTTCCATAGGAGGCTAGCCTGGCCCCCTCCCTGCTTTCCTTCTGGCAGCAGGCAAAGACTTTTTTGTTCAAGCTGGCTTTTAATATGTACATAGGGGAGCTTTTTACAGGAATATTTTAGTTATCTTTCTAAACTTCTGTATGTTTTTCAAATGATTTTGGGCTCTTTTATGTGATGATTTTAATTGTTTTAAATTTTGTGTCTTTGAATTGACTTTCTCTGGAAGCCACCTTGGGAGACACAAACAAACTTAAGGGCTGGTAATTCATCATCCAATTTGTTCTGATTTTTTTCTTCCTGTCTGAGGAAATTGGGTTCCAGCTACCAGATACCCAGCGAGTTGGAGATGGTATTTTTTTAGCCATTTTTGGATCTGGATAGCTGGAAGAGTTCAGTTTTTTTTTTATGAAAGCCCACTGCACTTTCCCCAGACCTGCTTTTAGAAAAGAATAGTTTTCTCATCTGGCTTCCTTTTGTTGTCTATTTTATGAAGCTGGCAAGTCTATATGCAGGAGGACACATGGACCCATATGACATAGAGATTAGAAAGATGCAGACCTCCCATTACTGGATGGCAGCTCCCTTCACCTTTGGCAGTGCCTCCTAGTGGCTTGGAGGCTGTTGTCTTCCTTGGGCAGGGATGGACACAAGGGGATCTATTGAACAACTGATTGCCATTCATTCATTCTCAGATCTTGGTCACATCCTCATCCTGCTTCTTTCTATTCCAGAGTTTCGATGATTTTATCTTTGCCTTCTTTGCTGTTGAAATGATCATCAAGATGATTGCACTAGGGATTTTTGGGAAGAAATGCTACCTGGGAGACACATGGAATCGTCTGGATTTTTTCATTGTTCTAGCCGGGTAAGTTAGAAATTGTTTCTCCAAACAAAAAGCAACGTTCTCTTGACAATGGCTGAGACTACGTAACCAATTGACAAACACATTAAAAAATAGTATTCTGGACAAATGAATGCTTTTAAGAATTAGTGTACCAAACAAAAATGATGCATGTCTTAAGTTTCCAATAGTATAAATTCTACCTTTCAGTGTTTCAAAACTGTCAGGATGAAAAACATGCCATAAAATTGCTGATTTGTCCTAATCTAAGTGTATTTACTCTATTTCTTGAATCAATTTCTTAGATGTTTTTCAAGCCTGTAGTTTTGAAAAAGCACAGTAAAGATGCCTCTGAACATTTCCACTGTCTTTGGTTACATTTTCAGTTGTTCTAAGACATTAGAGTCACTACAAACATCCCGTTGGAGATTTATGAAGTGTTTGATAAATTCCAGCTAATGTTTGCTTTCCCCCCCAAAAAACTTTGTAAAATTTTCTGGATTTCTTGTACAAATGGCCTGTCTGTAGTTGCCCTGTCCTTTTGATATAAAGGGCTCAAGCATTATTTGTAAGGACTTGTGAAGGCAAAGTATGGAAGATGTGGACAGTTTTAGGCTCCAGGTACAAAATGGGAAGAGACTTACATTGCAAGCCAGTTAAACATCTGTCCACATCACACTGTAGATTTTCCAAAAATCTTTGCATCTGTGTTCTGTGCCAGAACTAACTGTAATCTGAGGCTTCCATAAGACTCTGTTCGGTTCCAAATATTGATACATGTTAACTGCTATGAGATGAGCTATATTGGTAGGAAGTGATGCAGAGAAGCATTCCAGGGTCTTTTTATTTTCCTATCAACACACACCATACTACCCATTTAGTTATCCAAGTGCCACAAAATGCAGAGGCAGTCTGGCAAAGAAGCCAGGAGGACTGAACTCCACAGGGGCAGAGAAGGGACAAACATTTTATAAAAGTAAGAAGGGGAATGCAGAACTCTAAAAAATTACTGTTTCAGACTAGAACCTAGAATCTGCCATCCTGCATGAATTTGTCCAAGCACTGAGTTGGGGGCAGGCAGTTCCAGGGCCAAGTTGATCAAGAAGTCCTTCACTGAAATACAGAGCTCCTGATCATATTGATGGGGTTTGCTCTAAACAATTTTCCAGTAGATTGTGCTCCCTAATGTAAATCAGGGTGAAGATTCAACTCAGAGGCAGAGCACTTGCTTTACAAGCTGAAAGGTCCAGCTGTCATTCCTGATATCTCCAGTGGAAAAGAATCTCAGGTAACAGATGAGAGAAGAGCCCTGCCTAAAAACCTGCAGAATGGATGCCAATCAGAGTAGACTGTATTGGCCCAAGTGGGCCAATGGGCCATAACAATGGTAATGTTCACAACAGAACTTGGAAATCCTTTTTTTTACTACAATTCCCAGAATCCCTTCTCTATCCACTGGCACAGATAATGGTCATGTTAGTGGGGGACCCTGGGAATTGTAGTGCACATAAGTTACTTTCCCAAGCTCTGGTTCGTAATGGCAAAATACATTTGCCATTGGATTTTCTGCCTGAGGGAATAAAACCTCTTGGGCCAGTCCTGCCAAGATATGTAATTTTGTGTTTTTTTTAAATCCCCCTTTTTGGTGTTCCTGGAGGCTGCCCTGTGTATTCTGAGATCATCCAGGAATTCATGTGTGGGAGGGAATGTCCTTGGGCAACAATCCATTTCCATATCACTACCAGACTAGAAGAACAACCAAAGAAGGTACTGTAAACAAAAGCATGACTTCAGCTGCAGACTCTTCCTCTCCCGCCGTGCCGCCCCTCCCTCCCGCAACCTGCTTGGGTGCCTCACTGGCCACATGGAGAACAAAGAGTGTCCGTGGCACTCTTTGCCATCCGGTTGAGCAATTGGAGCTCTCTTTCTCTCTGTTTCTTCAGCACTCGTAGAGTTAAGTTTTGCAGACGGCAGCAACAAAAGAATGCCACAAAACCCGCTTTCCTTTGTTCCCTGCCAGCCTGTGTGCTGCTTTCCATACTGTAAGGTCTTTTGCTCCACGGCTTTGGGTGGACTCAGCTGGCACTCTGCTCAAGTATTTTCTCTGGCTCCAGAAATATTGGTAGTCTCAGTTTCATGCAGATTGTCCAAATGGATGAGGTTTCAGCAAGTTTGTTTAAAGCATGGAGGCTGTGTTCCAAAAAGGGAATATTTCAGTCAAAATGTGCGTGATTGCCCTTTTGTTTTGAGGGAACGAGACCAAGTTTTTGCCTTTCATGAAGTGTTTTTCTTTCAGAGGCACCTGGTTTAAATTAAAGGCTCTTTCTAGCACCCGAGAATCTCCTGGCTGAGACTCGAAATCCACATGAAAAAGTTCCTGGCCCATGGCCAAAAGGGTTAAGTTTCCTTGACACATAAAGAGCCTGGAGGCTCTCTCTTCACCTTCCTATTCATAAGGAGTGCCCAAAGTCAGTCTATTAGGGTTCTGCCCCTGCTCCCACACACCCCCTCCCATATAATTAAGTGGAATTTCCTGGAATGGACTGGAGGATTCTAGAAATAAACCGCAACTTGCAGCATTTTTCTAGGTTAGGAAGTCAGGAGCAAGAGTTTCCCTGGCCTGCAAGAAGGAGCCATGTTGGGTTTTCAAAGGGTCTTGGGTGCTTGTAAAACTGCTCCTACTAAATAACAATAACTAGTATTTGCATAGTTCTGTGTTTTAGAGTGTTCAGGAACATTTCCTTTATATTATTTCAGTAATTCTTACAACCACCCTATAGGGTAGGTCAGTAGTATTTACACTGTAGATAGCTCAGACAGAGGGGCTAAGGCTGAATAATGCTTAGCTGGCTTACCAAGACTGAGGGCAAACCTGGAGACTATCCAGCTCATTCTCACAGATACCACAGTACAATAGGTCTAATATCAAGTTAACCCCCACCATTATGCTAGTTCAACACTGTATGTTTCTCTGTAAAATGCTTTTTTTAAAAAAAAAGTTGTAACAGATTTCTGTGACTTGGGGCCTTTCCACACTATGGCCATTTCCTCACGAGTCTGTTATAGCGCAATGATTCCACTTTCACCCTCCTATGGAATCCTGGGGTTTGCAGTTTTGGGAGGGGCTGGCCGGTCCCTCCCGAAACTGCAAACCCCAGGATTCCATGGGAGGTTGAAAGTGGAATCATCGCACTATGGCCCTTTCCGCACCAGGCAATTAGAACGGGGCAGAACGTCCTTGCAGGAAGGTCATCTGTACCTTGGAGCGGACTAGGAGTGGACTACGTACCGGAGATCCACACCTCAGTCCACTCCAAACCGACCCCAAGTGGTCCTCCAGCATGTTTTCTAAAGACCACAAAAAACAGGTCTTTATTTTCCTGGAACGCACCATTGTGTTCCTGCTCCCTTGTGCAGATTCGTAGGCTCGCACCAATGCGATCCTGCGATCTGCGGAGGGCGGGCTTTAGGCATGGCAAGCTTCAGTGGTTGGTTGGGACCCACGACCAACTGGAAGCCACCATTTTGGAAGCCGGAAGCCGCCATTTTGGAAGTCGGAAGCTGCCATTTTGGAAGCCAGAAGCCACCATTTTGGAAGCCGGAGCAGTGCAGATCTACAGACCTCACACTGCTCCGATTTGCCCTGGACCAAGGAGAAGCCCTGCGGAAGGGCTTCAAGCACAGTCCGCATTGCTTTGGACCCCAGAAGAAGCAGTAGGTAATGGCTCGCCTCGTGCGGAAAGGGCCTATAACAGACTCGTGCGGAAATGGCCTATATTGTTATAGTGCTATTATTCCACTTTCAACCTCCTGTGAAAGAACTCTGTGGAATGCTGGGGTTTGTAGTTTCCTGAGGCCAAAGAGCTCTGTGACTGAGAATTCTAAAGGCCCCTCCCTAAACTGCAAACTCCAGAATTCCACAGGATGTTGAAAGTGGGATAATAGCACTATAACAGTATAGTGCAGAAAGGCCCACAATCTCAGAAAATGGATTAGTGGATTAATATGGATTAATATGCAATTTGACACACAGGCCCTTTTCGCACGGGCTTTCCCGGGCGAAATAGCCCCGTGAGCAGTGCGGGAGTGGGAGCGTCACTCCGCACGACGCACTCCCACTTCCGGCGCTCTCACGGGGCTGCAGCGGCGCGAGCGCGGGGTTTTTGATTTTCGCTTTCAAGTGAAAATCACCCCGCGCTCGCGCTACGCTCCTGGCGCCCACACGCACTCACCTGTAGTGCGGTGCGTCGGGGAGGCGGCCGGGTCGCGCCTCCTTCCCTCTGCCCGTGCGGAAGGAAGGGGCGGGGCGGGGAGCTAGCGCGGCGGATGCGAGAGCATCCTGCTTCGCACGGGCGGGGGGCTGCTCGCGACAGCCTCCCGCTCGCGCGTGCGCGCGCGGGGGACCCGGCGCGACTGTCGCTCGCTCCTGGCGCGCGCGGGGGGCGGGCGCGACTGTCACTCGCGCCAGGAGCGAGGGACAGTCGCGCCCGGGAGGCTGTCGCGAGCAGCCCCCCCGCGCGCGCAGGAGCAACGGGCTCCTTTCTTGCGCGCGCGGGGGGGGATGGACTCGCGAGCCGCCTCCGCCTCCGGGACGGTGCCGTTTCCCAGCTGGTTCCTTCGGCTGTGGAAGGAACCAGCGGGGAACCGGCAGGCTCCCGAACTAGGCTTTTCCCGCAAGCCGCCCGCCCCCGCTCGCGCAAAAAGCCTAGTGCGAAAAGGGCCATAGGATCAGTCCATGTGAAGATGTTCCATTCTGAGTTTGAAGTAGAAAGGTTTGGTTTTTTGGTTTTGGTTTTGGTTTTTTGGGGTTTTTTTTATCATTTAATATTTGATGAGTGAGCCCCAGATATTTTCCAATTATTGTCTGGTTTCTTTCTCTATACACTTTGCTGGGATTAATTTGCCAGTCATTTTCTTCAATTGCATGGTACCCTTCATGAAACAACAAGTAGCAGTATAAGTTGTTTGATGTTTTTATTTTTAAAAAACTATTTTTCATCTCATTGAAGGGCCAGTTCTTGCTTCTGAGTGAATGGTACATCAAAGCTTTTCTTCACCACCACCCCCCGTTTTTTCTTTTATTTAAAAAAGAATTTTACGTATGGCTTAAAAACAGCCTTTCCTAACCTGGCACCCTCCACATGTGTCGGACTACAACTTCCATCATTGTCTATCATTGTGGGCAGCAAGTGCATTGGGAGTCGCAGTCAGACACATCTGAAGGTCACCAAGCTGTGAAGCACTGCCCTAAAGAGCTACGTGGCTTGTGCTTTATGGAACTTAAAAGGAGAGGGACTGTAAACAGAAAGCTAAGCTGTTTTGCAGGAGGGGCGGGAACCCTGGTGCCCTCCAGATGATACAGACTACAATTGGCCCTCCATATCTATGGGGCTGACTTTTGCGCATTTCATTGTCTGGGAGTTTCTCCAGCTCCTGCCTTCCGCCTACCTCAGGTGCTCCTTTCCTGGGGAAATCTTTCCTCTTGGCAGCTCCAATCAGGCCGCACAGCCCTTTATATACCCATTTCTGGTCTTCCTTCTCGTTCACCAGATGGCCCACAGCCTGATCTCTCAGCACCACAAACTCTCTCCTGATGCTCCTCACACCCAAGGAAGGAAATGGGCGAGAGAGAGAAAGTATAGGGCCACCATGTCAACCCACCTACCCCCTTCCCTCTTCTTTCTCTGGCCTGGTTTGGACCCTGGGTACCTGTTCTCCCACCATGCCTCAGCCCCCTTCCCACAGACACAGACATTTTGATATTTGTGATTTTTTCACTTTTGGTCCTGCACCCCTAACCCTAGTAATGGGCAGACTGTATAAGCAATATAAACCTCAGCCATTGTGGTCAGGGATCAGAGTTTATGCGAGCTGTAATCTGGAACATGTAAAACACAATAGCCAACCCCTATTCCATGAATTTATAATGATCATAGAAAAGAAAGAAAAACCTCAGCACAAAGTATCCATGCTTTTGTCTTTGTCCTCTAATATTAAAGTATGTAGCAGTCTGGGAATATCCTCCTGAAAGCTGCTCCCCTCCTCACTTCAGAGTCTCCTTTATCAGGCTCCCTGGAAGACATAATTAACCAGGCAACTCTGGGCATAGGTTGGCTTGGCCAAGTGCTGGGGCTGCAATGGTGGACTGAACATGTGGCTGGGAGAACAGAAGCAGACTTACAGCTTGCTGCCTGAAATGGCTCTGACTTAATTTTATTTAAAAAAAAAACTTAATTTATTTCACAGGACAAACCTAACCAAATTTGGGATAGGTTTTACATCTGCTGAGCCAAAACACAATTAAAATGGTAGCTTTCATATGTGTGTACCTATATGACAGAACAAATATTTCAGTGGATGCTAGGTATGTAACAGCTGAACTGCAAAACTACATTCAGAGTTAGCAACACATTCCTACACTGGGACCAGTTGCATCATGGTAACTGTGGCCATTTCTGCAGGGGGCGAAGCCAGTCCGGTCCAGGCTGCTCTGGAGCAGTGCGTGATCGTCGTTCTGCACTGCTCTGGTGTTGAAAATGGCGGCTTCCGGTTGGTCTCGATGAACCGCTGAAGCTCGCCAGCCTAAAGCCTGTCCCCAGCAGATTGCAGGCTCGCATTGGTGTGAGCCTGCAAATCTGCACAAGGGAGCAGGCTCGCAGTGGCGTGCTCCGTGCTTTTGAAAGACCTGATTTTTCCAGTCTTTCAAAAGCATGCTGGATGACCACTTGGGGTCATTCCAGAGCAGGCTGAGGTACGGATCTACATTAAGTAATCTGGTCCCAGTCCGCTCCCAGGTGCAGACGACCTCCCTGGAGGACAGACTGCACAGTTTCAAATACCCTGTGCGGAAATGGCCTGTTGGAATACAGCCCAAGAGCTCAGAGTCACCCTGAGATGGGGTGGGGTGGGGACTGTGAAGAATGCAGATCATGATTATGTATGTCGCTGTATTCCTCTTTGATATCTAGCTGGTATTACCCTTTTCCCCACCAACGCATTCAGGGAGTTGCGTGCAAAGAAGACAGTGTGTAATTTTGAACATGTGCTAAGCTGGCTGTGTGGAGACCTTGCCTAGGCTTCCCTCCTCAGCTTTCACTTGGCCAATTTAGTACAATACTAATAACATCTGCTGTCCTTTGTTCTTGCCAGGCTTTGGGGGCCCATTAGAGTGTGCCAGAAAACCCCTTCTAACATATCTTTCAAAGACCAGTCTGGACAAAATCCTCCCAGAGGTTATCCCCAGTTTCTGCCTGATAATGATCCTCACCTACAGTATGAGAGCATGTGCAACTTGCCTGCCTCAGCAGTGATTCTCTTCCCTTCTCTGCCCAAAAAAGACAGTGGATAGTGTGGGGCTATCTGGAAATGTCAGTAAGAGCCTTGAAGCGGGAAAATGCCAAGGAAGTATTTGAGGTGGAGGAAGAGAAGCTGAAGATTCCTGGGCTGTGCAACTTGGAAAGTTGTCTTTTTGGAAAGGAGGAATTACACCTCCCAAATATCTTGTATCTCCCAGTTAGTGAGGCCTATGGCAATGCAGGTTAGGGGATGTTAAGCATTATAGTGTAAAAAGCGCCTTTTGCAAGATCTGATGAGTTGCAAGCGTACCTGTTGTTTTAAGACAGTTCCCCCAAGGTCCTGCAGCATTTTTATAGCTTCCTTCTGCTTCAAGTTGTTCTTGTACTGCTGGAGAACTGTAGTGAGGCAGGGCATGTTCAAGAGCTAGAGATTTTTTAAAATATTTTTTTAAAAAAATTGTTTTTCTTTCTGTCATCTTTGTCTTTATTACCATCTTTATTTAAACTTCCTTTAATCAGAAGTGATTTTATGGGTGATTTTTTCAGTGGAATTCTTTCCTTTTTTCACAAAATATTGAGAGGGGTCTGGGGGATTCAGAAGGCCCAGGGGAAATTGAAAAGACTGTAAAAATAGGGGCTTGGGGCCACCTGAAGCCTGCAAACGACACCTTCCCTGTCCTTGGTGTATGGAGCAGCATTTAAATGGCTGGTTTTGCTTCTCTCTCTCCCATGCCTGATTGTTAAAGTATGATAGAAAGTTTGTCACTTGTATGCACTTAATCCACTTCTGTCAGTGGTAAACAGGTTTTGTGGAAGCCAGCATGGGATAGTGGTTTGAGTGTTGGACTGGGATTCCAGAAGTCCAGGGTTCAAATCCACACTTAGCTATGGAATCCCATTCTCTCAGCCTCCGAGGAAAGCAAAGGCAATGCACATCTGAACAACTCTTGCCAAGGAAACCCCATGATAGGTTTGCCTTAGGGCCGTAAGTCAGAACCAACTTGAAGGCAGGTATGAAGGCACTCATGCACACATATACATACACACAGATTTTGCTGGAGTTTAGATTGTTTCTGAAACCCGCCAAACTCTTTGACCAAAGAAACAGTGGGACAAAGCAAATATATGTGTATGACAGCTTTTCCTAATCTGGTCAGTGTCCTCCACATGTATGGGGTAACAGCTTCCACAAACCCCTATCATGTGTGGAGATGATGGAAATTGTTGGCCAGCCTGTGTAGAGAAGGCCAGGTTATGGAAGCCTGTAGCAAAGAAAGACAACAAGGAGGAAAATTGTCAGGTATTCAGTAACATGAATGTAATAGTTATGTATGAACAGATGAATTGGGAAATTTGAAGAAATTCAGTATTCCTTAAGCAATCAATCCTGAAAGAACTGCTGAAACAGAAAAAATATTTGACTGCTTGCAGAAAGATAGCAGAGTGGGTGGCAGTCTAACTTAGTTGAGGAGAGTTCCAGTGTCCAGAGAGTAGCTACTGAGAAGGCTCTCTTCTGTATTTCCGTCAGATGTACTTTTGAGGGAGGTGGGAGAGAAATAAGGGCTTCCCTGGTAGATCTCAAAATATGGGCAGGTTCATATGGGAGAATACAGACCTTCGAGCAAGAAACTTGCTTGGTCAAAATTATTCCCACTTCAGGATGTGGGAGTTCTACTTGCACTGGCCAGGCTTCATAACCCAATATACTGAAGACGTATTAAGGGAGGGCTATTCCCAGTCTCATTTGTTACATATTGACTGTGCAAACAGTGCATGAAAAAATTGCTTGTTTATGAATCTCAACTTGGGGCAACAAGACATTAATAGAAAGAGTTTTGTTATGTTCATCCAATAATTTCTCTGAACAAATTTTGCTGATGACACATTTCCCACTATATCTAATACTAATCCAGGGATGCCGTCTCAAGGCAAAGTGTTCAGTTCTCCAAGGACATGTGTAATGTTTTTGTTTCAAAGGGACTGCAGTTTTGCCACCTGACCAGCAATTAATGACTCCTGTCTGGCCCATTTTGTCTCTCTTTATGGAAGACCCTTACTTTGAGTGTCTGAACTGCTCCCATCTGGGCCCTGTCAAAAGCAATCAAACTGACAAAGGATCAGATTTTAAATATGAAATGAAATGTCCTCTTTCCTTTTCCCTCTCCCCAAACTCATTGACTTTCTCCTCTGTTTCATTACCAAGGAGGACACGTGCCTCTTCTTTTTCCCTTACTTACCCAAAATAGCTCTGCTTTCTTCATTTCTAGTGAGATAGCTGGGGGGGGGTCTGAATGTTGGATGTGGTTTCTCAATAAAAAAAAATTCCCCATTTGTCTTTGAGCCATCAAATCAGGGCAAATTAATAAACTCATTTTATAAAATGGACCATTTTGAATCTGATGGGGTTCTGCCCATTAGACATAGGTGTGAATTTTGTTTTATTTGTTTTAATTAAAACTGTCAAAAGTTACAAATTTCTTCCTCAATTTGATAGAAAGAAATTGAGGCTTTGGGGTTTTTTTAAGCTAATGTGGAAAAAAGTAAAACTATGATCTGTCTGTCTAGGGAAAGAGTTTTGACCAAGGGTGCATCCAGACTGATTGAAAAGTCCCAGATTTTGTTCCTGGGCTTTCTGATTTTATATTGGGTTAAAATAAACAGACCTGGAGAGCTGGTATAAAAAAATCTCAGATCATACCAGGGGCTGACAGAAAATATTCTGGAATAAATAAAATGCGTATGGATCTCCAAAATAAAATTAGAGAGAACAGGAACAAAACCTGGTCTTTTTAATCTGGTTGGATGTACCCCAAACAGCTCTCAAAAGTCTGGCCTTGAATCTCTCCATATTGAGCCATATATCTGGTGCTGAAGTGAGGTTGCCACCTCTTTTTTTGTGGCAGGTGCACATCTTTTAACAGTTTTGTGGCAGTCAGGGACAATATGGAGTGAGAGATACCTGCTAAATTTGGCTGGTACAATTGTTGGGAAAATTTGGTGCATTTTTGTTAAATTAATAGACTTTTTCATAAATGTGATGGAAAGAACTTAACATTTTTAGAGAGAAGAAAAACTGACAGATTTTTCTAGTCCTAATACTAATCAGTTCCCCCCCCCCCAGTTTTTCCCATATGGTTTCTTCCCACATATATCTCCATCAAGGAGGTTAACCACTGCCAGCCTTTAACCTTTTAAGAACTCCAAGTCTGACAGGTTGCCAGATGCTGCCACATAGACAGTACAGCAGTTGAACTGATGGAGAAAATATTCTTGCAAGCTAAAGAAAGATCCAAATTGCAGCAGCTAAACTAGGCCTGGCAGAGTTCCTATCTGTTTGCAGCAGGATTTTAATTTCTGAATTTTCAAGCACGAGATTTAAAATGGCTCTTTTTTAAATTTTCATTTGGTATAGGAATGGAAAACCAGCCTTGTCTAGAATGTTCATGTGAATTATACATTTTTCTCTTCAGCTTTAGTGATCATAATAAGAATGTTTAGAGGTTCATATGGATAGTGCAAAAGAGGTTGAAGTATCTCATGGGAGAATACTTTGAGGCTGTCCTGAAGTAAAAATCCATTCATGATGCACAAAAGCATCCCCTCATCCACCTCATGTTTTCCACTGATGATGTGGGCTTGCCAGTGATTTTTATTGTGATTACCTAAAATGGACAAGTGATCTTTCCAGTACAGAGATTAATATGCTTACAAGCTTGTTGGATGTTGATGAGAGATGGAAGAAATATTTGTTTGCATTATCACTGAAAAATAGGCAGGGGGAAGAGGAGATGTGTTAACCACATACTCCCATGCCAACCTAGTTTGAAATGGAGGGTTTTTGCATGTGTGATCACACACCTTTGGCATCCAAGATTTTAGTTCCATTATGAAACTCTTTAGCTGAGAAGAACTTCTCCTAGGCACTGACTCATTGATTCAGGCCAGGATGGACATTGCACTGGACTTAAAAGCAGGGCGGTTGTATAAAGCAGTTCAAAATTCAGATTTCCAATTGATGTCAAAGGTTGATGTGTTAGTTTTCCAGTCCTGTTACATGGCAGAAGCTATGTTGACTAAGGCAGGACATGGCATATTCATAGACTCTTTGTACTTTTGCATAGATGGACAGACAGCCAAACCAGTTTTGAGATACCTATTTTCTAAGACAGCTTTCCCTAGTATATTGCCCTTTTGTTGGGCTATAATTTGAATGATCCCCAGCCAGCATGGTCATTGAAGATGATCAGAGTTGTAGTAGATCACATCTGGAAGCTGATGCATTGGGGAAAGCTAATCTATTCATGCTTTTGTGACATTGTGCTCTTCTGAAAGGACTTTCTTGCCCATGTAAATTGCCCAGACTGAAGTCCTAGAGAAGAAAGTATTTATTTGTGACAGTTTGCGGCAACTATGCACACTATTGATAAAGGATGTAATATTTTGCTACACATTCCTCTAATTATAGCTAGTCTTACTGGAGATGAGAAAGAATAGTACCATATTATCAGATTTCATTCTTTTTAAACTACAGCTCTGGCTAGAACAGAGCTGGACAAAGAAATTAGAAGTTTTGATGAATCACATAATTATTGCCCATTATTTCAAAGGGAATTCTGGGAAATGGATTTTAAAAGAGTAGTTGAAGGTTAACAGGAGCTGAAAGACAGACCTTTGCCACCCAAGAATAATTGCAGCATCTGAAAATCCTGAAGCACTTAGAGTGAATACTTATTTCTCAAAATAGACAGAATTGTAGAAACTAAAGTGCTTCTTAATTTTGGTGAATATCCATGGTAGAACTATAGTGCATTCTGACTTGCTCTCCCTTGCTCTGTTAGTTGTAACTTCTTTGGCTGCTAGTGCTGTTTTGCTTCTCCTCTTATGCATGCCTGTATGCACATATGCCCAGAGAGAGAAAGAGAGAGAGAGAGAGTGAGAGAGAGAGAGAGCAGAAGAGAGGATATGGTTCAGAAACAGGCAGAGGTTCACATCTGTGCACAATAAGTTCCACATAGGATATTGAACTGTGGCATAAAGCAGTGACTTTCTTCAAATTAGAAACATCAGTCTAGTTTGGACAAGATGGTTGAGCAACAACTTGACCATTGTTACTAACCTGTGTCAGCCATGTGCCAATGCAGACGTGTGCTGGGCATGCTCTACAGCCCCTTCTCAATTCGTATATGTTGATGAGGCAGTGCCTCTGTGATCTGAGTATGTGCGCACACAAACAGAATCTGTGGAAGATATACAGGAGTTCTTTGGGAGATATAACCATGAGGAAAGCATTTCTGAATACAGAGAGAAAAAAGAGGCAGGGAGATGTGCTATACTAGAGAAAGACAGCAAACGAGAGTAAGAAAGTTGCCTGTGACAAGTGCTTAAATTGATAAATAGGGTCTTCAAAATAGTTCATAGTGCCACAACTGTTTCAAAACTCCATGAAGTCAGGCCATAGAAGGTCCTCAGTAAACAAATTATGACATTAAAAGTCTTGAATCTGTGCTCACTTGCTCCAGAATGCCATATGCTCTGCTTTCTTAAGAAGTCAATAGTTGTACCTTAAGGCAATTGGGTCCATTTGCCTACTCTGATGAAGATACCACTTCTGTAAACCACAACCTTTCAAAGTACTAAATGTGTGTGTGTGTGCACATGACTTCAAGTCACCTGTTGCCCAACCCCATGAGTTTCATAGGGTTTTATTAGACAAGGAATACTCAGAGGTGGTTTTGCCAGTTACTTCCTCTAAAATAAGGTCTACAGCACTAAATAGCCTTAGTGAAATGCCTCACTGAATCCAACTATATTGAAATCATGTAAATAGAAGATAGGTGTCTTAGTATGCACTCTGGCTTCAGATATATTGGGATGCTAATGATTTTGAAAAGCCATTCCAGTGGCAAATAGAGGTAATGCCATGTCAATAGGGTATGCTATAAAGGCACATGATGCAGTCATTTTGCAGAAACTAAGTATGGTCACTGCCTGGATAGGAGCTTGGGAATTTCATGTACACTACTTTTTTTATGATCAGACGTGTTTATCTGTTCATTTAAACTAGATATCTTTATTGTCCCTGAACAACTGTTAAATTACTGCTGTTAAGATGTTTATTTGCATTTCTATTCTCCCACATTCCTCTGTTCCAATTTCAGCATGTGTAAAACATCTGCCAACTGGATGTACCTTCATGAAGTGGGTTGGAGTCAATGAAAGCTTATGCCAAATTAAATTTGTTTGTCTGTTAAGGTGCTACAAGACTTCTTGTTTTTTACTGGTGTATATAAACATGGCACACACACCCATCCCAAATACATTGAGTACTATAATGGAAAAAAGGCAGCATATACATTTAATGCATGAAATAAAGATAATTGAGTTCTTTGTTATTGACATTAGGTCATTCCTGAACTGAGATGTGTTACATCTAAAAGGAAGTAACAGCATTTTTTACATCTGTCTCTTCAGCTCTGTGCCCATGCTATTTTTCTTACACTTCAGCTAAAACCTTCCTTCCCAATTCCCTCAACATACAATGTTTTCATAATCTTATGTTCTATCAGAAAGGAGTTGCAAGGGAGCCTTTAGCTAAGGAAGTCACATAGTATAATATTGAAATAAGGTACTCTGGAATTAGGTGACTAAGCCTTTCAGATACACTTTTTGTCAGGTTGCACTTGTCCTAGTGGGTAATTGTCTCTGTAAATATTTCTGGTCACCACCACACATGATTACCCAATGTGCAATGGGAGCTGCACCAGTAATTGTGCATGCAAATTACAAGGTGCAGTCCCCAGTCTGCTGTTTCTAGAAGTCCATTCTGTGAATTGAGGCTGCTGCTTGATCAGTTCCTGTTTCAGTGAACTCAATGTATGTGAGTGAACACAATAATTCTTGACTAGTTCACTGTGTTTCAGGTGAGCCCAGTTTTTAATACTGATGGTCCAGCAAATCAGTAAAAAGATCAGAGTGAGCAGAGAGGGAATATATTTCCCATGATCCTCCACATTTCATCTCTACCCTCTTGTGTATCTGCCATCAGAAGATAGTCTCTAGAATGACAGCACATTCCCAGGTCCATTTTAGGAGAAGCCAGGACAACAAGTAGAACATTGGCATGAGACAGGAGGAAGAGATGACAGAACTGCATTTGATCTGTGTAACCACACAGTATCTAAAGCTTTTTAATATTTTTTTAAAAAAATATGTATTTATATGTTTGTACATTATAACAAAACCACTCTGCAAACGTAATGACTCAGAAGCACAATTTTCCATGATTCTAAATATGGCTCATACTAAAAGTAAGTGAGGGAATTTACAATGCATCTTATTTCTAGAAGAGAGAGAGTCATAATAACCTATAGCACATGCTTACTGGGAAGGACATCCTTCTGTATTCATATGTTCAGTGAAATATGCATCAAATTGCACCTCTAATTGAAGGAAGGGGGGTTCCATAGATGGCCAAACTGCTACTTCCTCTACCCTGATGGGCTTGTGTGAGCAGGACATTAGAAGAGAGCATGCCTTGTCTGGGGGGTTGGAGGGGATTCTGGCCTTCCTACACAGCCACATTTCCTTCCCGTTCTTCCCACAGGGAGGGAAACAGCCCATTTTCAGGGCTGGTATGGTTGTCTTCCATTCCAAGGGTATGCTCAGAGTAGAAATGTGAACATCTCTCTGTGTTGAGTTTTCCAAATCTTTCCCTGTCCTGATTTCCATCCTTCCCTCCTTCCTTCCTTCCTTGGCCATGAGAAATGTTTCTTCTTGTACTGAAACTTGCCCAATATTAAATATTTTTCCTCATTTGCATATTTATTTGTGTACTTTGCCTAGTTAATGCATCTTTCCCCAATTGACTAAGGAGTTCTTCTGCATATGTATGTACATTATGTACATTTTAATGTATTTGTATTTTTTAAAAAAGTGGACATTTTTTATTTCTCAGTAAATGTCCTGTAAGACTTGGAAATGTGCAAATACTCCAGGTGAGCTTTCTTTATAAGTCTCAGAAGGTGCCAAAATGCTACTTTTATTAAGACTGTTGACTCCCGCAAAATTTCCCTCTGTCTTTAAGTGGAGGCATAGCAAGTATTTGGATCCTGCATATTCATCTGCCTCTTTTTCATTCTCTCTCTCTCTCTCTTTAAAAACAACAACTCATTTTCGCCCTCTCTGCTGGTCTCAGGAGGGTGTACTTTTTCCTCTGCTGCAGTAAGGAGACTACCAAGGGCACAACACCTTCCCCACCTATGGATGATGAACACCCCAGATCTTCTTTTTCACTTAAAAGAGGTTGATTGGGGGGGGAGGTAAAAAAAAGACTCCAAATCAGCACAAAAATGTGACAGTGTGGGTCTCCTTCCCTCCACCACCCTGCAAAACCTGGATAACTAGGGTTTCAGGGGCCAAAGAGGTAGCAAAATGGGGTCCCAGGTGCCACTTGTTACTCACAAGCTAAATTTTCCCAACCCCTGATTGATTGATTGATTGGTTGATTGGTTGATTGTTTATTGCTCTACCCCTCCTATCTTTTAGAATGGTGAGTCTCCAGGTGAGTCTCCCAGGTGGGGAAAAGGTTCTGCTCTGAATAGCCTTCTTGGTATGACAGTGTTCAGGAGCTGGAAGATTGTGGTCATAAAGGTGCTAGTCCCTAGCTTAGTATTTGTTGGCTAAAAGCCTGTCAATGGCTTCTGTTAACTTTGTAAGATTGTAATAGCTGTCTTTTGTACAATTGTGCCACTCAAAGTGGTCGTCCATGAAGTGATGCTAGTTCACAAGCCATCTGCTGCCAATCCCTGGAGAGTTTCCAGGAAAGAAAGAATTTAGGCAACAGCACAAAGATGGTAAATTTCCCTGGGACATTGGTGGGAAAATGTTTGTTCTCCCATGTTCAATAGTATAAGAAGTACTGCTGTACCATTAGATGAATTGTTACAATGAACTACCTGTGATAGTAATACAGAGAGATGTACTCTTGCAATTATCTTAGTGACAAGATAAATGAACTGTTACATATTAACTACCTGTGGTAGCAATACAGTTTGGCAACATGGCTCCAGTCACTAAGATTTAATTATTTTCATAGCATTGTTCAGGTGTTTTTGAGGTACATTGAGGGACCTAAGGTAGACAGACTGATCTCTTCATTTATAGCTGTATGTCTAAGGTGGAGTAGGATCCTGCGATATCTGTTGCTTCCATTAACTAAGGATGTTTCTGAAATCTGTTATAAAATTGTAATACATTTAACAGGAGAGGAGATCTGCAAACCCTTTAGATCCTAATTATTGTCAAGTTAGTTAGCTCTCATTTCGGACCAGGCTTAAGGAATCTCATGTGCTTGGTTGGCATGGCAGTTCTGTTTGTGGGACCATCAACCTCAAACCCAGTTTCAGGAAATGCAGCTCTTTCTATTGTGGCATTTCCCAGCTATCATTCTGTTGGATCCTAGCACAAGACCTCCATAGGTTAGATACGTTGCCTTCTCATTTAAGACTGAGTAACAAGTAATGAATAGTGGTTGAATGATAGTTGCCAGGAATAAAACCATCAAGTGTCCGTAAGGATAATGGTCTCTACTTTCCCTGAAATACATTTTTTTAAAAAGAGCAATACCTAGAAACCATCCTCTTTCTGTCCCTGACGGCTTAATGTGCTTTCTCGCTCTTTCTCTTCCCTGATTGCTCCAATTTGTAGATAATAAGGATTCATGACATGACATATAGCCTGCATGCTGAAATGTTGGGTAGACCATTATCTCAGGAAAGGCTAAAGCACAGGAAAGTCCTGTAATTTCTTTTAAAGAGCATCATATCCTCAGGAAATGGAACAGTTGTACGGCATATGTTACTCAAGGGGTGCATGCCACTCCAGAGAAGGTGTTAGGAGGTTACTTCCCTTCCATATGCTATTTCTAATTCCTTGTGTAGCACCCTGCCCACAAAGGACTGCCACAACTGGTCCACTTGTCCCAACCACTATCCAGATAGCTCCTGAAACCACTGTCTCTAACAGCATTACTCACCTCCTATGTAGAAAAAGAGGGGGGAAACATTGTACTTGCTTCTTATGTCCTGGAAAATAGTACCATATTCATGGTAGTACCATATTCAGAGTCAAGCCCTATTCTTCCTGTTTTATCATCTGTACCCTATCCGGAGTTCTCTCCAGCTCAGAGAGCCATCTTGTGGCTGATTTACATGGAGCAAGTAAATACATTGTTCCATACATCAAACTGCTAGATTGTCTGTGTAGACTAGTGTGAGTGTGCTACAAGCATATGCAATGTTGATGTACCACATGAACTGTCCCAGCTTTCCCCACAGAGAACTGTAGTTTAGTGGAGGTGTTGAGAATTCTGTATTAGAAACTCCATAGCTTTCCTTGCATGAAAGTGCCTTCTCTGTGTGACAAAAACCCAACTAAGAAGACATAGACTGGAAGACCACACTTACCAGATGCAGATAAAGCAGGGGAACAGGGGAACTTTTTGGCGTTATTTTAACCTCTGGCTTATAAGTAAATCTCCCAATTCCTGCTTCCATTGGAATACTTTAAGTAACAGTGACTGGTGGCTTGCATGTCATTGAGATGCTGAATCTGTTCCATGTTTTAGTCTGAACTTTGAAGGAGTTATCTAAGATTTTGAACCTATTTGAGAGGGTAATGTTCAGCATCTTGACCAGCTCCTTTTAAGTTCAGAATAAATTCCAGAGCAGATTCACCAGCCCATTGACATAGGAAATGCAAGCCACCACTGCAATCCCTAAGGAAAACAATACTGCAATAGAGTGAGCTCCCATCTCTCTCTTCTCCTATTGGGGAACAGGGAAAAAGGAAAGTGCAATGGCTTACAGGAACAAAGTGAGCACAGCACTGTGGACTGGGCTCTCTTTACCTTGATCTCCCTCACCTATAGGTCAAACTCTTCCAAATGTACTTTGCAGAGACAGTTCAGTTCCTTGGATACCTTCTTTCAAGTTGGATTCACTAACCCATTGATATGGCAGCCATCACTTGTCAACTACTATTAACCTAAACTACAGTAACCTATTCATTTATTTATTTATTTTAATTTTTTTCTTGCTACACCATCTGCTAGAGACTCCTGCAGGAGCATTCTGTGACAAGAATTATAGTAGCTATTTTTTCATAATGTGGGCAGCTGACACTTTCTTTTCATATGTTTCCCTGGATCATTTTTATGAATATGCTGAAGCTGTTTATAAACCTTTAGTCAGCACACACTGAACCCCTCTGATCTGGCTTGCTGTACATCTTGAATGGGCTCAGACCTCTTGGTGTTGGTCCTTGGACTTGTCCTTCTTGATTTGGTATTTTTCTCTTCTTGAGTTCCCAGGAAAGGTGATCCCTGATAAAGGGGTACTGGAGTCTGCTGCATGTGTGATTTTATACTCTTGACATTGTACTAGAAGTATGGGAAGCAGGATTTCCTAAAAGGTTACGAACAATTGAATATGTTCCCATGACCTTAGTATCCTTTACACTTCTAGGTGATGCTGTCCCTCCATACCACATAAACATATCTTTACAATATAGAAGAGAAGGAGGCTGTTGATCACTAAACATGGGTTGTGGGTGGCCTGTATGTCTTAGATAACACCAGTGGCTACATTAAACCTTCTCTCTAACACTGCAAAAATGCCAGGGCCTTCTCATGGAGGGGTTAGGCATGTACACCTGTTGCTCTGATAGTAATTAGGGGCCCCCACACAGTTGCAGAAGTTGAGGTTTCCTACTATTGAATTTCTATAATGACCCAACCTCCTCCTCCTCCTCCTTTCTTTCTCTCGCTTTCTTTCATTTATGCATTTAAGTTTTTATTTCCTATTTGTTAGCCCAAAAGTTTTTCTTTGCCATCAGAGTCTAAGAGAAGGGTGGGGAGTCTCTGTTCCTCCTTGTTGAACTCTCATCTTTTCTGTCCATTGGTTATACTGGGGCTGACTTGGAGACATTGGAGTCCAACAACTTCTGGAGAGCAACAGGTTCCCTGACCTTGTCCTACAGTGACAACGTCTGTTTCTCTTGAAAATAATTCATACATCCTTTAAAATCTAATAATTATAGTTTGGGCTAACAAGTTTGGTCAGAGGATATTTAATACATGCTTGCAGAATTAGTAGGTACCATAGCTACAATTGAGTAGAGGAAATATGTTAAACCACTCAGTTTCTTGAGGCATTCAGAGAAGTAAAATAAAGTTTATGCTGTAGAGCTACGGTTTGCACTTTGGGGTAGATTCTGGGACCATGGCACCAAAGTGAAGACAGGAGGTGCTCAGAACTGCTTCATAAATGTCCTCTTTCCTGCCATGGAAACACAAAAAATTGAATACACTAACATTTTTAAATGGTCATACCACTGCTTTATTTGTCTTGTTGTGCATAAAGAGGCACTCCTAAGCCATGAAATTATTTCTCAGATGCATTATCCTTATTAGAATGACTTGGATGGAGAGAAACTATCAGCAATTAAGATTACGTAGTTTTCTGATGTGGACTTATTTGACATTGTATTCCCTCATGCTTGTGTGAGAAGAGAAGATGGAGGAAAATCCAGAAAGCAGCTGAACTGAATGGACACTAGAAAAGGAACAGTGGTCCATCTCAAAAGCAGCTTTATTGTAGTTTGCAACGTGTGCCACTTCTTTCTTTTGGGAAAGGATTTGAAAGAGAGAGCTGGCATCACATACCAGGAATGTGAGAGAAATTCATTTGGCTTGCATTTTTAATGCAAACCAGCCTAATTCACACCCTGAACTAATACAGAAACCAAACACAATTATCCTTCAGAGTTTTTCCTTTTTACTTATCCCAATTTTGTGAGTCAGGTCTTTGCTCAGGAAATGCACAGACAAGGAAAAAAATTCTAGGAAATATTCGTATTGAAAAAAGCATGTATCATGCAAATATGTATCATTATTTGCTTAGGCTTTTTACTGAAATATTCACAAGCCAGTGTGTGGAAATGAGACAGAGTGAAACTGAGCTTCAAAAAATCCAAAATTCAAATTTTGATTTGAAACAGATTTGTCCATCCTTAGCATATGCATGTTCAGGAAGGGAATTCTCTGCAAAAGATGAAGCAAGACAGAATGAGTGGAATGTTTCATTGAGCTAGAGACTTTGGATTGGCTGGTGGTCTTTGAGCTGGAGTGCAACAGATCACTGGTAGGGAGGCAGTGAGAAAGAGGAGAGAAAATATTTTTCAAAACCAGAAAGCAAAGTTTATTAGATGCTGTGACAATGAAGAAGGACAAGAAACTCTTTCGGGATTACCGTTACTTCTGCTTTATTGATGGATCTTGTCATTCTTTCTTAAGGATGAAGGGTTTGATAGAATCAATAGAACTGTAGGGTTGAAAAGGATCCCAGGGGTCTTCTGCTCCAAGCTGCTGTCAGTGCAGGTGGCTATTCAACCTCTGTTCAAAGATCATTAATGAAGGAAAGTGCAGCAGTTTTCAAGGTTGTCTTTTTCACTGTTGAACAGCTCTTACCATAAAGAAGTTCTTTTCAATGTTTAGTATCTCTTTTCTTTAGGGATGGGACGAATCTAGAATTTTCTGAATCTGGATCCAAATCCCTAGAAGGTTCTGGGAATCCACGAATCGCACAAATCTTGAATCTTTTGAATCCTTTTTTGAAAAAGGGTTTAAAAAGAAACTTTTGTAAAAAAAAAAAAAAATTAAAGTTTTTAAAACTTTTTTTAAACAGGACTTTAAAAAAAAACTTATTTTTTGGTTGGTGGATTTGAAAGATTTGGTTCACCTATTTTTGCACAGGGATTTGGATTCGCGAATCTTCAATCCTTGCTGAGGATTTGAAGATTCGAGGATTCAGTTGGCTTATCCCTACTTTTCTTATAATGTGAATCTGTTAGTCTGGTGTCCACTCTTCTGTGTGACATCCCTTTAGAGGTTTGAGGATGGATTAATCTAAGACTTCTTCTCTTCTGTCGGCTAACCATACTCAGTTCCCTCCACTCTTCTCCACTGGCCATGATTTCCAAGCCCTGTACCATGCTGGTTGCCTTCCTTCCAGTCTATCATATACATACGTGGCACCTTTTCTCTTTTTTTCTGCTATGCTGAGTGTCAGATCGTTCCAGGACTTTAGGTTATAATAGCTTCTTTTTTTACAAATGTGGGCACATCTAATACTCCTCCAAGGCTAAAAGGTCCTGTGGAAAGCTGTGGATAGTTTCAAAGATAAAAACAAGAGATAGGGAGCCCTTGAAAATGTCAGAGGAAGGCTGAGGGATATGGTTTGAATGATGAGAGAGAATTCAATGGTTTTGGCAGTGGAAGTTTGGATGGAGGTGAGAGGACTGAGGTGCCAATTAATGCAAATTGACTAGTGAAAGACTGCCACAGCATTTTGCCATCAGCAAGATGTCTCTTTTTCTCCCTTTTACAGTGGTTCTGATGGGTACTTTATGTGCAAAAATGATTTTGAGAGATGATTCATATTTATGCCAATAATTTGATCAAACATGGTCCCATAAACTCAGACTTGGTTTCTGTGCACATCGTGTTCTTTGTGTGCACATCCTGTTCTTTCATCAGCTTGTGTGTCTTGAAACCATGGGACAAATCCTTAAATCTTAAAACATTGGGTTGGGTCCAGACTCAGGCCCTTTCTACAGGAGCCTCCCGTCTCGGCATGGAGATGGGAGAAGGACAGGACTGTGACAACACTTCTGCATGGCATCATCATGGTCCCATCCTTCTCCTGTCCACAGGAGGTGTGATAGTGGGTTAAATCATTGACAGGTTTTCTCTCTCAGTGACCCACGGTCACACCACCATCCTGCACTTACCTGTCCTGTGGGAGCTCCAGAAGTGTGATGGCTGTGCTTCCTGCCCCAATGCAGCCTGGGAAGGTACTCAGCTACACTGCAGAAGGAAGAGGCATGGCCATCACACTTCCTTTGGGCAGGGAGCCAGCCAGTGCAGAGAGGAATGTTCCCATCATACTCCCTGTCCAGCAGAGCCACTGCCGGAATCCCAACCAGAAAATGCCACAAGAAGGTAAACTGCAGAAAGGGCCTCAGTCACACTTAGAATACACCTGGGCCCTTCCGCAGCACCCTTCAATCCCACAATGGGGACGGGAGAAGGACAGGACTGCAACGACACTTCTGCATGACATTGTCGCAGTCCTGTCCTTCTCCCATCTCCAGGCAGTGCAATCATGGATTAAATCATTAACAAGTTGTCCCCATCAGTGACTTGCAATCACTCTACCATCCTGGGCTTACCTGTCCTGTGGAAGCCACAGAAGTGCAATGGGTTCACTTCCTGCCCTAGCGCAGGCTGGGAAAGTACCCTGCTGTGTTGAGGAAGGGAGAGGTATGGCCATTACACTTCCTTCCATAGGTAACCAGCCGCTGTGGAGGAAGCGCTCCTGTCATGCTCCCCTCTCAACAGAGCCACTGCTGGGATTCCTGGGACAACTTCGGGGAAAGGTAAGGTGAAGAAAGGGCCCAGTTGAAATCAAAAGGGCTTAAGTTTTTCATGACAACTTATTCAAGTCCATTTAAGTTCCAGTGGTTCTGCTCTAAGGGTGACTAAGTCTGGATCCAATCTTATATTATTTATATGCTGTGTGGACAAGTTCCTCTGTGGTTGTTCCCATTCTTGAACAGTAAAATTATAAGTGGAAACTTTTTCATCCCCAGAAACTTTTGTACAAAAGGACAGCCTATGGTTGCAGGGGAAGGAGTCTTTATAGAATAGCTTTTTCTGTTAGAATTTTATTCTGATATGCAAATAACTGATAATTAATTCCTACAGGACCCTTCCTTCATGGGCAGAAGTCCAGCTAGGGAGCTCCTCTCTTGGTGCCTTGTGTAAGATGTTTGACTTCAGATTCTTCATCTAACTAGTTCCCTGCAGAACTCTGATGTGTTTCTTTTGTTTGTGGATTTTTTTTTTTCTTTCAGCATGCTGGAATACTCGCTGGACTTGCAGAATGTCAGTTTCTCAGCTGTTCGAACTGTCAGGGTACTTCGGCCTTTGAGAGCCATTAACCGAGTTCCTAGTAAGTTGAATCCCTTTCCTTCCTTTTTATCCCCTTCACATTGATACTAGCTCATTATTTCTGACTCTGTAGAATCAGGAGAATAAGTGGGACACTTTGCATCTTTACTTAAAGCCTATTTAACTGGCTCCTCTGCATCTCTTGACCAGGCTCTTGTAATTGTTCTCCCTCTATGTAGAGTGTAACAGCAGTGTGCTCTTTTTAATGAACATTTCAATCCATCTCAGCCTTCTCCCCAAAAAGGAACAAATCGTTAATCAAAACAGACAGAGGAAGACTTGCTATTATGTTTCTAATGCATTTGCCTTCCTTGTGGGCAGCTTCCATCATTGGACAGCAGTTCTAAAAATGTATCTCATGTAACTCCGTTTGTAAGTGAATTAGAAGTTACTTTGGAGACACAATGGTATATGACAGGAAAAAAAAGAGCAGATAAACTCTGGGTCATTCAGGGCAGTGGAGAATTGTGGGCATGATTCACATGCACTTGTATGAAATATTGGGTTAGCAGAAATAGGCATGATGCCCTCTCTGTATTTTGGACTAGAAATTCCACAGCTTCTGGGCAGACATGATGGGAGTTATAGAGCAACACATCTGGATGGCATCAGGTTACCCCTCCCTGTTTTCCTGTGAACAACCAGGGACTGACAGACATTCTTTATTTGAAGCCAGGGATGGAGAATGTGTAACCTTCCAGCTATTGCTGCACCACAGCTCCAAGCAGTCCTAGCCAGCAAAGCCAGTGGTGAGGAAATGCTGGCAGCTGCAGTCCGCCTTTTGTTTGTTGCTATTTTTGACAGTCCTTGGATCATATTGGATGCCTGTCATTTCAGAGAACCCTACTACTCAATGTCTTTCGGCTCAACCTGTTGCTCCTCCCCTTTGTCTCTCGACACTATTCCACATATTTAACTGTCCTTTGACAGTTTCTCATCTGTTCTCCATCTCCATCCATTCAATGCAATCCGCTTTATTAGCATATGTCAATGCGGCAACAGGAAGGTTTCTTTGACCTTCCAGAATAATGAGATGGCCCACATGGTTTACATTCTTTTCAGCTTTTTCAAGAAAGCTTACAGGAAAATCAAATAAAACTATGTGTTTGGAGGCAATTGGATTGTTGGACACAAAACATTTTGAACAAAGTCAGCCTTCTCCTAAGTTTGTAGCCTCACTGTTCTTCTTTGTTTCTCTCAGTGGATAGGGACAAAATTAGTTTGCTTCACATAAGGCAAACTGATCTAACAGATATTTTCCAAGCCAAAATCTGTACTACAACACACTTATCCTTCTGTTTTCATACCTCTCTGCATTTTGTAATACTTTTTTTTCAATCCCAAAATGTATAAAATTGCATGCAAAAGCCATATAGTACGGGAAAGTACTTGAAAAATGTTGTAGGTTAGGGGAAATTGCATGTTCATGCAGACAAAAATGCATGGAAATGCATGTGAAGTTCAGGGTATTTTGTTTTTTTAAAAAATCCAACCTATTGTGGACATGGGACAGCATGATTGTCTGCTGTAAAAAATGTGATCATGATAGAAAATGTGGGTAGAGACTTCAGGCCTAACCCTTTACCTAACCTGAGGAGCTATTTCCATTCTTCTTCCCAGCATGTCTGCTCTGCTAGTCATATGTTGATATGTATTAGATTCCTGGGGAAAAGAGTTGCAGACGGGCCAATTCTAAAAAAAAAAAAGAAAGAAGATAAAGTCAGCTGGCCACACACAAGAGCCTGCCTAGTATACACAATCGAGATGAAGACAGTCCTGCCTCTGTAGATTCCCTGTGATTATAACTAGACCGGTCCAGGCCTTTGATATGATGTATGTCCTGATTGCTTCCTTTTAAGTCCCCTTTCTTACTCTGATCCAAAGTATTTGCCAATCACTTCCCAAATATTTTCAGGAAATGAAAATGGCTTTTCCCTTTTCCATATATTTTTTCTGGTGAGAAAGGTTGATTATGGTTTTTTTAAATGCCTGAAAATATGTTAAACAAACAAAATAAACAAAATCTTTGGAAGCTTTCACAATAGTTTGTGGCAGTCATATAAATATAGTCACCCTCCACATTCAATAGGGTTAGGAACACAGGACCCCGTAAAAGTGAAAAAAACGTGAATAGGCCCTCCCAAACAATATTTAACAAAAGAAGTATTTATCAGGATGTTCCCTGTTGTTGTTTTTGTTGCTTTTATCATTTCGTGGCTCGAGAATCTCACTCGTATTCAACCCACCATGGATTCCTCTGAGGCATTAGAGTTCCTTCACAAGTGGGTGGCTGGTAAGGCTTACTGCCACCTCCACTGCTGCCCTACAGCATTTTTAATAGGGACTTTCAAGCCTTGCTTGCAGTTTCTCAGCTTCACAAGGCTTGCAGTCCCTACTAAAAATGGCACAGGGAGGCAGCAGAGGTAACAGTAAATGATCTGTGAATAATCAAATCCACAAAAGTGAAACCCACAAATGTGGAGGGCTGACTGTATACTTATAAAACCTCAGGTTTCCAAAGAAGCTCTGCTTCTATATGAAGTCCAGTTGAACTGCAGTCAATTGACCCAAATAAATTAAATTGAATAAATTCAATAAAACCTCAGTTCTCCCCTCTTTTAAGAGTATGTGCAGTTGCAACAATATCTAGCACTGAGTCCTAAGTGACACTCCCCCCACCAAAAAACTATCTTGTCAAATTATCCTGTTACCTTGACAACAGGAGGTATTCAGATCTTGATCCATCTGTCAAGAGCCGGAAATGCCTAGGCTCTATTTGCTTTTCTCATCCTGTTGAATTTAACTTAATTTATCAGGATGTTCCCTGTTGTTGTTTTTGTTGCTTTTATCATTTCGTGGCTCGAGAATCTCACTCGTAATTTTCTCCTTATAACACAACTGATGGATGACTGAATTTATCTGTCACTGTCTAACTGTGGATGTAATTCACTTAATGTATTTTGCAAATCCTGAGTAATTAATCTGTGCTCCTATGTAGCCAAGCTATGACTGTGCAGAAACATAAGGAAGAAAGGCAAGGAGCAAAGCTGAATCAATAACAAATGTAGGGTGCTAATGCAGGTCAGTTAGGAATAGGTTGGAGGTGGTGTGTGTGCACATATAGAAAACAGACCTTGCTTTGTCACTGGGTGAAGCAGGTACAGTAAGCCTTCCACAGTTGCATGTTTCACTTTTGTGGATTTGATTATTCACAGATTATTTGCTGTCACCTCTGCTGCCTCCCTATGCCATTTTTAACAGGGACTACAAGGCTTGTGAGACTGAAACTGCGAACGAGGCTAGTAAGTTCCTGTTAAAAATGGTGTGGGGCAGCAGTGGAGGTGGCAGTAAGCCCCCCAGCCACCCACTTCTGCCTTGTGAAGGAACCCTGATGCCTCAAAGGAACCTATGATGAGTTGAATATGGTGATCCTATTTTGTGTGTATGTGTTAAATATGGTTTGGGAGGGCCTAGAGTTATTCATGGTTTTTCCACTTTCACGGGGTCCTGTGCCCCTAACCTTAGTGAATGTGGAAGGATGACTGTAGAAGCTAACAGTTGATGACATAACAAAGCAAAAACCATGTTGAGGTATAACAGTAAAAGTTGAGCTAAAAGCTGTGGCATTAAATGTTGCTTTAAACAAAATCAACATGAGCCACGTTGTAGTGGCAAATGACTAGGAAGAAGAAAGAACACTGGAAGAGAGAGAGAAGGATGAACTAAGTATTACAGAGATGTTGGATGACTTTAAAAAACAACAACAACAACAACAACAACAAAAAACAAATGTCAGGTTACAAAACTGAATGTTCCTGACCTTGTGTGAATTAACTGTCTGATACAAAGTTCTGTGTATTTGAGGAGAAGGGGTTTAAACAAGCAGAGCAAAATTAGGAAGGAGAAGGAAGTTTTATTTATTTCTATATAGAAAGAAGAGCCACAGGATGTGAATAGTGTTGAAAAAAGAAGGCAGTAGAGAGTTTCTGTGAGCATGAGGGCAGACAAAAGCCACAGTAGCAAAAAGGAGTCCAGCTTTTATGATTGCTAACCTTCTTGCAACAGGAATCTTGTGGCCTTTACAGATTCATGGCAGACAGGAACTCACAGACTAATTTTTCCAGAATAAATATAAGACATTAAAGAGGTTTCACCTGCCGAAATTTTGACTATCAACCTTAGCAGTGGAAGGAACAGGATAACTGCTTGATGATAAAAAAAAAATGGGTGCTGTAGTGTAACTGTACCCACTATGGCAATACCTTTCTGTGGTGGTGGGATTGTGTGCTTCTGTGAGGCAAAAGGCTATGCTGACAGCAGCAGTGCTGCTGGTAGGGTGTCCCATGTCAGACAGGCTGTCTCGCTGTGAAGCCAGACTAAATGCACCAACAGTTAACCGGCGGCAGCAGTAGTGGGGTGTGTATGTGAGACACAACTGAAGGATTTCTCAGAGACAATTGCAGTGGCACCGTAGAGAACATTTGTTAGTACTGCACAGAATAAAGTAATGGTACATTACCATGAAGCCTTCTACTTTGAAAACCCTATGATGAAACAGTCCAAAATGAAAAGAGATAGTGCCAGAAGATGACACTCCCAGGTCAAATGGCACTCAGTGAGCTACTGGGGTACAGCAGAGGACAAATATGAGTAATGCTGTGGCTAATGATGCAATGTCAGCTCTTGACATGCTCAGAGGTGAAAGGAAAGTTCTGGAATGTGGGACTCATGAATCGGGAGAGCTAAACATAGTAAAACAAGATATAGAGCATATAAACATTGCAGTACTTGGGGTGAATGAGCTAAAGTGGACAGAAACAAGATGTTTTCAGTCAGGTAACTGCACAGTGTTTTACTTAGGAAATGAAAATCTAAAAAGTGAAGAAGCATTAATAGTGTGGAGAGATATAGCAAGAACAGTCAAAGGATATAGTGCAAAGTTTGACTGAATCAAATCAATAAGCCTTCAGGAAAAACCCATCAATATAACCATAATCCAAGTATATGTTCCAACGGCAGAGGCAAAAGAAAAAACTGAAAGATCCTGTGCTGCAGTCTAGGATGAAATTGATCACACATCAAAACAGAACATGTTGGCAATGATAGGCAGTTGGAACACAAAAGTAGAAACAGAGGAGAACTAATTACAGGAAAATTTGGCCTAGGATCAAGAAATGAAGCGGGACAGCAACTGACTGAATTTTGTGAAACCAACAGTTTGTTAATTGCAAACATATGCTTCAGGCAACCAAAGAGGTGACTGTATACATGGGCATTATCTGATAGTCGATATACAAATCATGTGGATTACTTAACTGGAGGGAGCCATCACAACGTAATGGTTTGAATGTTGGACTATGGCCCTTTTCACACGTGGAGCGAGAAACGGGGTAAAATGCGCTGAAACGGAGCTTACCGGCAACCGGGTAAGTCTGTCGCCACGCGGGGCAGCGCGAGTTCACTGCTCCACACTCCTCGGCGTCCTGCGGCATCCAAAATGGTGGCTTACGACTGGCGGAGGCTCTCCACCAACCGGAGAAGCTCGCCAGCCAGAAGCCCGCCCCCGGCAGATCTGCAGGCACGTCCTTGCGTGTGCCTGCAAATCTACACCGGGCACTACGACGGGGTTGCATGGGGCTGCACGCTCTGTGCTTTTTAAAAACCTCATGAAATGTGGTTTTTAAAAAACACGCGGTGCCACCACTTCCGGTCGCTCCTGCGCGGATTGGGGTGTGGAACTACGCTAAAGTAGTCTGCCCCAATTCATTTTACAGTGTAGACGACCTCTGTTAGAGGTTGCGCTACAACGTTTTATTACCCCAGTGTGGAAAGGGCCAACGAATCTGGAGACCAGGGTTCAAATCCCCACTCAATTATGGAAACCCACTAAGTGACCTTAGGAAATCACACTCTCTCAGCCTCAGAGGAAGGCAAAGGCAAGCTCCCTCTGAATCAATCTTGCCAAGAAAACCCTGTGATAAGTTCACCTTAGGGTCACGGTAGGTTGGAAATGACTTGAAGCATACCACAAGAACAATTTCCCATTCTCTCTGAAAAAATAAGAGCAGGAGCAGATTGTTGCACATAACACCAAATCAATCACTGAGCCAAAATACAACCTGAAGAACAATTCAGGTACATTGTTCCTGTACAATTTAATGATAAGGTAAAAAATAGATTTTAAGCCTAATTAACCAGGAGCCAGAAGAACTCTGGACTGAAGCCAGTGACACTGTCAGAGAAGAAAGACACTATCTACGGCTAAAAAGAAAGAAAAGCCTGACTGAATGACAGATGGAACTGTTCAAGCAGTTAAAGAAGCAAAAGCAAAAAAAGACACAAGTAGGTTCAGAACCCTGAACGCAACCGTTCAATGACTTGTGCACAGGGACAAAGAAAACTACTGTAATAATAAATGCAGAGAAATAGAAAGTGACAACAGAAATCAAAGAGAAATTTAAACCAAGAGTGGGAATGCTATATGACCAGCAGGAGAACATGTTGACATGACCAAGTAGAAATAAAAAGGAGATGGAAACAATACACAGAAGAACTATATAAAAGAGATAAAAGGTTTACAGATTCATTCAAGGAAGAATGACATAAAGACAAACCACCAATTTTAGAAAGTGAAGTGAAAGCTGAACTCAGAGCAGTTGGGAGGAATAGATTACCAGAACAGTAATCACCAGGAAGAGATGGCATGCTAATGAAGCTGCTTCAGTCTACAGAGCCAGAATCTACTCTGGTTCTAACTTATATTTGCCGACAAATACAGAAAACAAAAGAATGGCCCATAGATTGGAAACACTCAATATATATTCCAGTCCCTAAGAAAAGGGGTACCAGGGCTTGCAGTGACCATAGGACCATTGCATTAATCTCTTATGCAAGCAAAGTGATGCTCAAAATTCTCCAACAAAGACTTTTTCCATGGAGCGAGAAATGCCAGATGTCCAAGCTGGTTTCAGGAAAAGAAGAGGCACAAGGAATCATATTGCATATCAAACAATTTCAGAAGAAAATCAGTCTGTGCTTTATAGATTATAGCAAAGCTTTTGATTGTGTAGATTGTGAGAAACTATGGACGACTATTAATGTAATGGGTGCACCACAGCATTTGACTATCCTAATATATAACTAATACTCAGGACAAGAGTCTACTGTTTGGACAGAATATGGAGAAACAAAACAGTTTCCAATTGGGAAGGGGGGCAGGGAAGGCTGCATTTCATCAGTATCTGTTTAATTTGTACACTGAACATATAATATACACAGTTGGATTAGACTCTGAGGAAGGTGATGTGAAAACTGGAAAGAGAAACATCAACAATTTAAGATATGTAGTTGGCACCATACTACCAACAGAAAATAATAAAAGCCCATTTCCACCCTGTTATAGTGCTATTCTTTCACCTTCGACATCCTGTAGAATTCTGCGGTTTGTAGTTTACTGAGGTCAAAAAGCTCTCTGACTGAGAATTCTAAATGCGTCTCCCTTAACTGCAAACCCCAGGATTTCACAGGATGTAGAAAGTGGAATAATAGCACTGTAACAGTGTAGTGCAGAAATGGCCAAAGATTTGGAATGATTACAGAAGAAAGCAAAGGAAGAAAATGCAGTGTTCAGGTTTACAGCTGAACACTAAGAAAACAAAAATAACAAGCACAGATGATTTATCTAATTTAAAGTAGACAATGAAGACATTGAGATAGTGAAAGACTTCCTATACTTTGGCTCAATCATTAATCAAAGTGAAGGCTACAGTCAAGAAATCAGAAGAAGATAAAAAAGCAGCTATGAAGGAACTAGACACAATCCTCAAGTGTCAAGATATATCTTTGAATGCTAAAGTTAGGATTGTCCATGCCATCGTGTTTCCAGTTTCTATGTATGGTTGTGAAAGCTGGACAGTGAAGAAGTCTGATAGAAAAAGGATCAACTCATCTGAAATGTGGTGCTGTAGGAGAGTTCTGTGGATACCCTGGACTGCCAAAAGGGCAAATAAATAGTCCTACAGGAAATCCTAAGAACCAGCATGCTCTAGTGGTTTGGGAGCTGCACTAGGATAGTGGGAGACCAGAGTTCAAATCCACACTTGGCCATGGAAATCCAGGATGACCTTGGGTAGGCCACGATCTTTGAGCCTCAGAGGAAGGCAAGGGCAATCCCTCCTCTGAACATATTGTACTGAGAATACTTCATGCTAGGTTTGCCTTAAGGACACTGTAAGTAAGAAATGACTTGAAGGCACACCACCACAAAGAGGAAATCAGGCCAGAGTCCTCTGTGGAATCCAAGATTACTAAAATAAGGCCATCGTACTTCAGACATATAATGATAAGATATGATTCACTAGAAAAAACAATAATGTTTGCTAAGGTAGGAGTCAGTGAGAAAAAAAGAAGACTGCATTACAGATGGATGGATTCAATCAAGGAAACCACAGCCCTGAGTCTGCAAGAGCTGAGCAGGACTTTTCATGATAAGGGTGACTTGGAGATCTCTCATTCATATGGTCACTATAAGTTGAAGATGACTTGATGGCAGTTAACAACAGTTAACTCCAACAAAAAGTGTAGCTGTAAAAAAAGGAAAGGGGGAATCCAGAAGGGTAAATGACCAAAAGCCTTCCTCCCCCACATCCTTACACACATCCACCCAGCAGTGTGTCCTTACTCTGATGTAATATAGTAATCAACCAAATATTTGATATCTGCTCTTTAACAGTGAGGCTACCACAGTGAAGAAATTTCTTACCCTGCCTAACAGATCTGGCCCTGGGCCTCCTTTATACAGTTAGATCTAGGCAAGAAGGTGGCTGAAAATTGCTTTCATATGGTCATGTTCTATACCATACCCTCCAACATTTCACAGATGAAAACCAAGACATGTGGCTGAGCAATGTGAGAGGGTGGTCAAAAGGGTGAAGCCAGACAACAAAACAGAAAATATTATTAATGAGGAAGAATGCACAATACTACTGTTTTTATCAGAGAAACTGTGGAATTAATGTAAGAGTTCAGGAGAACCTTAAAAAAGACAAATCTCAATAAATACAATACATTCTTTCTCTCTCTCTCTCTGCATAATTAACAATAAAAATAACATCAGATACATTATTGTAAAATCAAGGTGCCTTTATCAGACCTTTTCAGAATTATAGCTTTCTTTCAGATCCATGCTTCCTGCATGAGCTCGGTATTCATGCCCACTAAAGACACGTGATAAATAAGGGGAAATCCCAGGTTTCCCATAAAATAACACATATGTGGTCATCTTAAGCAGTCATGACTTCCTGACCCAACATACTAAACAGGCTTACTGTTAGAAAACAAATGGGGTGAGAGGATGGTTGGAGCAGGTGGAGATTATACAATACTTTTAGCTCAAGAAGACAAATAGATTGAAGTTGATTGTCTTAAATAAATCCATACATCCCAATGGCCTTTTAGAATGACTAAAGCCACAATCCTCAACATATTTAGCTAGAAGTATGTCCCAATGAGTGGGCATAAATATCCTAAAGGCACTAGATCCCATCTGATCATGGAAGCTGAGCAAGGTCAGCTGTGGTGAGTACTTGGATGAGAAACCATCAATGAATACCAGGTGCTGTAGGCAATATTTTAGAGATAGAAACTGGTAAAACGACCTCTGAGTATTCCTTGCCTAAGGAAACCCTATGAAATTCATGGGGTCACCATTAGTCAACAAGCAACTTGAAGGGACACACACACACGTTCCAATAAACTCACTGGGGCTCACTTATGAGTAAGTGTGTGTATGAGTGAATTGTCAATGTGATTAGAAAATTATCCTGCAGAAAAACTCAAAATAAGCAGCCAATACAACTTTCTCAATGCTACACCAAAGAAGGACCTTTACAAGTTACAGTTCCTTTGCTGTGCCCCGTGCAGACCTGTTGTGCGTGTGTGTACTCTCCACACACACACACACAAAATGAGTAAATCAAAAGGAAAAGAAGTGGAGAAAAGTGGTAAAACTACCAATTATTCTACCTCTGTTTTTGCTGGTTTTGCATAAGGAGGTAAGCAGTTTGCTTGGCAGCACAATAGTTGCCCCCCAGTGCCCATGCACACCTCTCCCACAACCTCAAAGGTTACTGATTTGTTGTAGGCACCATTGTAGGGCTGGCTGTTTCAGTCTTCCCTCTGTGGGAGTTTACACTCTGCCCGAGTACACTGATAGAACATTATGCTCCACCAGTTTTAAATAGAGCTTAGTTACTATCTGCAGTATGCATGTTTCTCCTCAGTGTGAATGCGTGGAGGGGTTTAAGACTGAGTAACTAATCCCAGGTGTCAACATAGCAGGAGGGAGAAGGATTATTCCAGGGCATCCAGCCTAACCCCTTCCTTGTGTTCAGAAGCATGGGGAACTATCTTCTCTCCTTTTAAAAGCTGCTTTTCTCATTGTTCTTTTCAGGTATGCGCATCCTGGTTACGCTGCTTTTGGACACTCTTCCCATGTTGGGGAATGTGCTTCTTCTCTGTTTTTTTGTCTTCTTCATCTTTGGCATTGTTGGAGTCCAGCTTTGGGCAGGGCTGCTCAGGAATCGTTGCTTCCTACCAGAAAACTTCAGTTTGTAAGTATGAGTAAAGTACACTGCAGATTTTCAACGTATGCACGTACACAGAAGTAAGAATTGAACTTGAAGACCTGCTGCCAGTCATAATAGGCAGTATTGAACTAGCTGGCCATGTAAAATATTTTTAAGGCAGGTTCAAATAAAACAGGAAAAGGCACAGTTGCATGCAGGAATACAACCGTGAAATCAAATAATAACTATGAAAGCAGCAAAACACATAGATAAATGGGGGAGTTTGGGACAAAGTGGGTTTTACAAGTACGGTGCAATCACTGAGAAGACCTTTTTCTCTGTTACCAACTGCTTCACTTTGGTGGGGAAACTTAGAGAAGCAATTCTAAGAGTGATTGCATAGTACACACAAGCTTGTGAAGTAAACAAAGCCAACTGAATGGCAGACTTAAGTCTTTATAGTAGCCACTCTTCCAACCTGTTGAAGGTGATGGGCTTTGGGACAGGGATTCTAGACAATGGGGGAGAGACCTCAACTAATGCCTCATTTTCTAAATGAAAAGGGTTAGTGAACTCAGTTTGGCTTGCAAGCTGAAGATTCACCATCCCTGAAATCAGCTAAGAGTAGGTTTGCCAGGGTGGAAACAGGAGAGGGTTCTTGTACTTTTAATGGTGAGGTAGAAAAGGGACTTACAGCAGGGGTTACTTGTCACACAGCCAGATGAACAAGCAACAGTTGCTGAAATTTCCTCTATTATTATTATTATTATTATTATTATTATTATTATTATTATTATTATTATTAATATCCCGCCTCTCCCGACGAATTGAGGCGGCAGCACAACAGCACATCAAATACATTAAAAGCAATTAAAACATAGCCCATCCTCCCCACCCACCAACCCATCTAAAACCTCCTAAAACACATTGACTATTAAGAACAAGATGACAGTTGGTGGGAGGCGGTGGAGTACTAGTCTGAGAAGGCCTGTCGGAAGAGAACAGTCTTGACGACTTTTTTAAAGCCGTCAAGACTGGTAATACGCCGGGTCTCTTCCGGCAGGCCATTCCATAACTTGGGAGCAATAGAAGAGAAGGTCCTCTGGGTAACTGCAGCCAACCTAGTTCTGACTGGCTGCAGTAAGTTCCTCCCAGAGGACCTTAATGTGCGTGGTGGATTATATGGGAGAAGGCGATCCCGCAGGTAGGCTGGCCCCAAGCCATGTAGGGCTTTAAAGATAAGAACCAACACCTTGTACTGTGCCCGGAAACTAATAGGCAGCCAATGTAAGGACTTCAGAATTGATGTTATATGGTCAGTTTTAGATCTTCCGGTGACCAACCTGGCTGCCATATTCGGAACTATTTGAAGTTTCTGGACTAAGCACATGGGTAGCCCTATGTAGAGCGCATTGCAGAAGTCAAACCGTGAAGTTACCAGCGCATGTACCACTGTTTTGAGGTGTTCCAGGTCCAGGAAGGGGCGCAGCTGGCGTATCAGCCGAAGCTGATATCAGGCACTCCTGCTATTCTACACAACCATTAAAGGTACAGGAGCCCTTTCCAGTTTTCACTCTGGCAAACCAAGCTGAGAACTACTCTTCTGCCAGTTTCAAGAGAAGCTTTTGAGAAGAGGACTGTGGGTGGTGGGACAGAACTTGTTTGAGGCTTCACAGACTGCACAGGGTGGATTCACAAATGGAAGTCAGTCCATGGGCTGAAGGATTCCAGTCTCTGAGCTAAAGTCTTGGGAGGTCTGAATGGTCCAGCAGAGCTTTCTCAAGCATTGATCCTGGTGGAGGAAGAGAGCACCATCTGGACACTTCAAGCATGCAAAAACCTTTGGCCAGAATATGAATATATCATATTCCAATTTGTATGCTATTATTTTGTCTGTTGCTCAAGTGTATTTATATTCTAAGAGCCAGTGTGGGGCTGTCGTTTGAGCACTGGCCTATGCCTAGGTAACCTTGCGCAAGTTCTCTTAGAGTAAAAAAAGCAAACCCCTCTTGGCAAGAAAACCCCTGATAGGTTCACCTTAAGATCTCTATAAGTTGGAAATGACTTGAAGGCAAACAACAACAATAACAATATTTGTATTTGTTGTTGTAAAATTCACAGATCCTCTTACTAATATTTGTTCTTACAGAGCAAGATGATTCAAAATAGCTCTCTCTCTTACACTCAAATCCTACAGAAACACAAGTAACTCATTATTGATAGTGCTGGGATCAGATAATGAAACACACTCTTGGAGTACATAGAGACTTTCTCATTGATTTATGACTGCATGTATTATGTTAGGCATTCTTAATCTAGCTAGTAGGTAATGTTCCTAAGTAGTGTACAGAAACAATGCTTTAAATACATTTATTGTGATACATTAAAGAATATATTTAGATAGCACTTTAGGGTTTTCCAGGAGTTTCATTTAGATTGATCCTGATCCAGAAGAAGTCAGTCACACTTAAATTGCATTGATTTCAGTGTGACTTAACATGTGACTAACTTTCTCTCGCAGAGCCAGCATGGTGTTTGAGTGTTGGACTAAGGCCATTTCTGCACTAGACAGTTATAACACTATTATTCCACTTTCAACATCCTATGGATCCTGGGGTTTGCAGTTTAGGGAGGGGGCTCAAAGGCCCCTCCCTAAACTGCAAACCCTAGGATTCCATAGGATGTTGAAATAATGGCGCTATAACAGTCTAGTGTGGAAATGGACTAGGACACTGGGAGACTGGAAATCCACTGGGTGACCTTGGGCATGTCACACACTCTTTAACAAGAAAACCCCATGATAGACTTGTCTTAGGATCATCTTAAGCCAGAAATGACGCAGCAGCAGCAGCAACAGCAGCAAAAACTTACTCTGGATTTGAGTCATTATTTTGTTCATTCATTCATTCGTTCATTCACTCACTCATTTTTTTTCATCTGTGCACTGCCTTTCTCTGAAAGTGGGAACCAAGATGGCTGTGAGAGAAAGTCAATTAAAAAACATTCACAATAAAATTTAAAAACAAAATTACCACATAAAACAGCAAAAAATAATTTTTTAAATCATACAACACTTTAATAAGATAAATAAAACAACCCAATTAGAAACTCTGCTGCTTACATGTAAAAAGCCTGCTTAAACAAAAAGGTCTTGACCTACTAACTAATGGAGAACAGGGAGGGGGCAGCCTAGTCTCATACAGAAGAGAGTTCCAGAGAGTGGGAGCAGTTATTGAGAAGGCTCTTTCTTGTATCATCACCAAATGAGCTTGTAATGGTGGTGGGACCAAGAGAAAGTCTCCCCCTGTAGATCTTAGGACTACAGCAGGTTCATATAGGGAAGTACAGCCATTCAGACACTCAAATGTTTAAATAATGAATCTCAAGGATATTATCAATTCAGGTAAGAAGCTGGGCAGAGGCAATTAACAAAGCCAGTATAAGACATCAAGGTGGCACCTGAACCATCTAAGCAGGTTTCAATGCTGTCTGGCTTTATTATGTGAAGGAGTTCAGTACAGAGTCTGAAAGTGGGCACACTAAACCATTTCCTCTTTGGCTGTATTAAACTGAATCAAAGGCAGGCCTCAAAAGGACAATGCAGCAGAACCCAGTTTTACCTGTTATTGTTTTTCCAAAGTTTTGCAACTCTTTTTAAAGGCTTCCTTTCTCTTCAAAGGGAGCTGGGATTTCATTAACATGGAAAATCCCTTTAAGCAATTTGGCAATAAAGTAAACAAATTGCTAATCAGTCCTGAGTTGATCCAGTGCGGCTACTGGTCTGAGTGCTGTTTAATTGAGCCGGGATAACAAGGGTTTAGCTGAGCTTTGAATGGCATTAAAAGTAGCACCTCTGGTTTTAACTTGGCTGAGCTAGCCTTAAAAATAGCTTCTCAGTTAAGGCTCAAGCTTTGCTCTGAGCCTTACTGTCATTAAGATAGTAGCCATTAGCTGAAGTGGAATGATGCTAATTTCCAAGGAGTCAGCACTCACTTCTTTTTCCATATGAGGGTGACTGTGTTGAACCAGCTTCTTGGTCTGAGAGGATCTTCTGAAGTGATTTTCAAATGTTGCCTGTCATATGAAGAGACATATTTGCAAAGCCACGCTAGTGTTTTTCAGAAACTCTCGGGCCAAAATCTTGTTCAGCACCCTGGAACAAAACAAGATTGTATTAGGAGTGGGCAAAGATTATATTAGGATGGACAAAGGCAGTGGGTGTGAGGCATCTGATTGACACAGGAGGCAGTACTGGCTCTTGAATGGGAGCTCTTGGGAGGGCTAGACCTGCACCTGGGCAAACAGGCAGCACCAGCAGGCATGCCAGCCAGTCCATCCCATGGTCTCTCTGACCTCTTCACAATGGCTGGGACCTACCTGGACAAGAGGGTTCAGGAGACTTTCAGTTAGCAAGGAGTTCACACAGCTGTTTGTGAAACCATGTGTTGTGCAAGTGTGGTGACCCAGTAGAACCCCTGTATTTCTCTTCCTTCCTTGCCTTTTTCCTTCAATCTGTCTTTTTTTTAAAAAATGTTATTCATGCAAATGTATCAACATTTTAAAACACATATTGACAATATCAAGGATGAAGAGACTATACATCATTCTGGGCTAGTTTAAATTAGTCATATACCTACCTTGGTCTTAAGAGTGGGTGACTGGCATTTAACTAATTAACAAATCCATATGAGACGTAAATAAAGGTAACTGGGTTTTTTAAGATGGTAACTTTTTAAAGACCAGCATTATTTTTAAAATTTAAATGCTTTGAGCCTGATAGCCACTCAAGGTTTGAATGTATAAAATAGTTATGTTGTTAGAACTGACTATTGCCTGGTTGCTTGTGCCCTTCTCTTTCTCACTTTAGGTGCTGTGATGGCAAGGAATGTTCATGGACATTGTAACTCAAGGCCTTTCCGCACAACACTGTTATAGTGCTATTATTCTACTTTCAGCATCCTGTGGAATTCTGGGGTTTGTAGTTTACTGAGGCCAAAGAGCTTTCTGGCTGAGAATTTGTAAGGCCCCTCCCTAAACTGCAAACCCCAGGACTCCACAGGATGTTGAAAGTGAAACAATAGCACTATAGCAGTGTAGTGTGGAAAGGCCCTCTCTCACATCTTTGAGCACTTAAAGCCAGATTCCTAAAATCTAGGCCTTTTGGAATGTTTTCTGTGTCACTGACTAATTGTTACGCAACTCACCAGATCTTTTCTGGGTTCCCTTGAATGACTTACTTGTTTTATGCAACCCACAAGGATGTAATAATTGCTATACTGGGGTCAGTCAATTTGGCCCATCTAGTCCAATATCCTGTCTCTGATGATGGCCAGTTCCCAGAAGTTCAAACAAAACTGGGGTTTTTTCCCCCCTTAAACCATTTTGGAGTGATGTATTATCTGACATTCATTCTGAACTTCAAAACTTAAGCAGTTTAAAGAGGTCTGAAAAATGAAATTGCACACCCAGACAATTAAAATGCCCCAATCCTCAATTAATTTGCCTAATTGCTTTGCCTGAACCCAATTATCCTATTGGCCCATGTGACCTCTCAGGTCCATGAGTTTCACCAGTTACCCTGTTAGTGACATGAAAAAGTACTTTCCTCTTTTTGTGTTTAGTTGGCTGCCTGCTAAATGTCACTGTTAGCGTGTCCCCATTTTCTTGTAATCTAGAGAGAGTAATGGGCCTTGATTGTTTCCTACATCTCCAGTGTGATCTTGTGTGTGTGTGAACTGCCATTCTTCTGCTCTCTTTAAGCCCTTACACAGTAGATCTGGAATCCTACTACCAGACAGAGAATGAAGACGAAAGCCCTTTCATCTGCTCTCAGCCACGGGAGAATGGCATGCGCTACTGCCGCAACATCCCAACACGGAGGGAGGAAGGCCTGGAGTGCACTCTGGACTACTACTCCTACAATGACACCACTAACACTTCTTGTGTCAACTGGAACCAGTATTACACAAACTGTTCTGCTGGGGAGCACAATCCTTTCAAAGGAGCAATCAATTTTGATAACATTGGTTATGCGTGGATCGCAATATTTCAGGTGAACACTGTGACTTAAATTCCAAACTTGTTCTGTCCATCAGTAATGATGAAAAAGGCCATTTTTAAATCTTGTTTCCAGCTTACTTTTTATATAAGAAGAAGACAAATTCATTGGTTTAGATCACCAATTGCTTGCTGTTTTCCCCCCATGGCCCTGTAAGTATAGGATGTACAAGTGCAGAACTAATGTTGTTTGCTTGCTTGCTTTTCGCCCAACCTTGATTCCTGGGGATCTGGCCATTTATTTCTTATTTCTTAGCCTTTATATTCATAGATCTAAGAGATGACTCACAAAGAATAGTGAAATTGATATATCTTCTTCCAGTTCAAGGAAAGACACCTATTTCTTTATGATGACACACACTCACATCTTATATATGCTATATAACTGATATGTACGTATTTTTTTGTTAATTATTGAGCTTGCCCTTAAGTTGTTCTGCACTGCCTGTCCCAGAGACATAATCAAATTAGAGTAAGAAAGACGACTGGTGAGTTTCTTTAGTGAACTGACTTGATTGTTCTGTGACCTTGTTGTTGTTGTTTTTGCTGCTGATGTTGTTTTCTTGCCTCTTTTCTTAACTTTAATTCAAAATAAAATGAAATTCTGTCAACTTCTGTGTCCTTTTGGCTGTGTACATCAATTTCTTATCCTGTATAGACTTGTTTCTTATCCTTGACGGACCTGACAGGCTTGCATGTGCCATGAGAACCTAGACAATGACTTCATTTTCTTTCTTCTTTAACACAGGTCATCACTCTGGAGGGCTGGGTAGATATCATGTACTTCGTCATGGATGCCCATTCCTTCTACAACTTCATCTATTTCATTCTCCTGATCATTGTGAGTTATTACTCCAGTCTTTGTAGCAAACAATGGCATTATCAGATACCACTGAGAAAGAACATTGTGTTAGGGATGAGTGTGTGGGGGAAGAAGGTGCATTGGACAATATGCTTTAAATTTGGATGGGCAACTGCTAGAATTGCAGGGGGGGCAGAATCAACTCCCCCATGAGACCCAGAAGAGCTGCACCCTCATCTCATTCCTCTTACTTTAAAATCTAATTTCTTTTCCTCTTAAGTATAACCAATAACTTAAGTATAACCAATAACCAAAGGGGGCACCTTTGGCCATTTTACTACACTTCAGTGGGGAGGGTCCTTCTATTTTTTTTTATATTTTTTTTATTACCTCACCTTTCTCCCAGTCCAGGATCCAGTGTGGCTTACAGCTCTTATGTGTGTGTGCATGTGCGTGTGTATTTTCAAAGCAGGATGTTGTTGAGTCTTGTTTTCAATTTTTTTGGGGGGAAAAGGGCTTGTACAAGCTTCTAAAAGATAACTCCCCAATAACCCCAAAATGTGACAAAATGACCCATAGTATTTGGTAGTGGTGGTGAAATAGATCTTAAAATGATTGGGCATGCAGATCCTTGGGGTACAGCAAAGTGGCCTGGGGTGCCACATGTAGCCCAAAGGGTGCCCTTTGTCTGCCCTAGCTATAAATGGAGCCCAAGGGAGTATACAGCCTGCTGGCAAAAGAATGTGGTCTCACAGCACTCCAAACAGAGATGTGGCACAGTTGCATGCAGTTAGGAGTCGATGAATTTATTCTAGCCACAGATGGAGAATGTACACTTTGTCAGTGAGGGCAACTTTGTTGTCACCATTCCTTCTGAAATCTGTCATGAGATTAACATTGTCCGTTCAACAAACATGATCTTGCAATAAAGACAATCTACTTTGTGAGGGGAAAAGATCCCATTATACAGTACAGCTTAGGCCTGGAGTTTGATGAGCTTCAGTTTTGACCTGCAATAACAAAATTAAGATAGTCTGGTCTTTTTTTGGCTTTTATGCTAAAGAAAGCCTATTGACAAGACACAATTTTGTTGTGGCCTTAGGCAACCTCAACAATTTCCTTATAGTGTGTATACTTACAAAAACAAACAAACAAAGAAACTAAATGTTAACTCTTGGTCCTAAATGTGTATATAAAATGCCTATGTAGGGGAAGAAGGAAGCTGTGGTATGGCAAGTAGTAATATTGAACGAGGCTATGTGTAAGGGAGAGGGTCATTTTTTTATTGTAAGGGCAGGAGAAGGGCACACAAATATACATACTCAGACTCTTTTCTACAGAATACACACACAGCTTCCACCCTCTGGAAGACACAACCATCTACCCATAACAAAGCACATACTTAGCCCCAGTCACCCCTCACAGAAGATGCTCTCACATGGTTTTAGTTAGGGACAGGGCAAATCCAGAATTTTCTGAATCTGAATCTGGATCCAAATCCCTGGAACATTCTGCAAATCCACGAATCTCGAATCTTTCAAATCCTTTTTTTAAAAAAGGGTTTTAAAAGCAAGGGAAAGAAGGATAATCTTGGGCAACTCTCTCAGCCTTAGCAAAAGCCTAGACAAAGGCAAACCTCCCTCTGAAGAAATCTGACCAGGACAACTGTCATAGTTTTGCCTTAGGATCTCCCCAGGTTGAAAATGACATGTTTCCACACAGGTAGGAATATGTGGATTAATCCCACATTTTCTTGCCTGTGTAAACAGGGCCACATGCTACAGTACAGAGATAATCCAGGTCAAGAAGGAATCTCCTCCAGACTGGAGGAGTTATGGAAGATTCCTTCTTTTTGCAACTACTGTATAATTTATTTGTGAGAGGCACAAGAGATTTGAAGAAAAATCTGGCCACTGAAGAAGACTGTTACGTCAAAACACATCTGGCTGTTTAGACTATTCAGATGCCATATCAACCAACAAGATATAACCCAGGTCAAAACTGGATTTTCTTTGCATAGCTCCTTATGGCATCCTGGGGTTTGTAATTTGATGCTGCATCAGCACACTTTGGCAGAGAAGGCTGTGACATCTTGTAAAACTACAAACCCCAGAATTGTGTCTCAAAGAGCTTTGCAAGGGAGCTATGCAAAGGAATCTTTCAGCTGTCCTTGAAATCTCAAGAAGACTGTACCATCCAATCAAGTCTCAAGTCTTGCAACAAGGAAGGCACTTAAAAAAAAGTAGTCACTAGTCCAGTCTCAGATCTGTACCCTGCAGTCTCAAGTCCAGTCTCAAGTCCTGCAACAAGACATTTAAAAAACAACAACCAGTCTCTAGTCTAGTCTCAATTCTGCACCCTGAAGTCCAGTCTCAAGTCCTGCAAGGGCCTTTCAAGTCATGTCTCTACTCCAGTCCCAATCCCTACCCTTCAGTCTCAAGTCAAAAGAATAGAGAAGAATAATTATTACCTTGCAGAAGGAGGCAGCTGCGGGCACAGGCAGGCAGCACGAGCAGGCAAGCTCATAGTTTGAGCGAGTAGGTGGATGAACAAGCTCACAGCCTGAGCAGGCGGGTAAGTGCACAGCCCGAGCGGGCAGGCAAGCTCACAGCCTGAGCGGGCAGGCAAGCACATAGGCCAAGTGGATGGCCGAGCACACAGCCCAAGAAAGCACAGGCAGCTTCTGGCGCATGTGCACTCAGGGCTTTATGCCACAATTTTCGCTCACCCAGGGACCCACCAGCCAATCAGGTTTTTGGTGTTCCCATGGCACCAATTTTGAATAGCAACAAACAAACTTGGTTGGTGGATTTGAAAGATTCAGTTCAACATTTTGGCACCGGGATTCAGATTCCCAAATCTTGAATCCTTGGCCAGGATTCAAGGATTCAAAGTTTTGGTTGGCCCATTCCTAGTTTTAGTTCTCCCCCTTCCTTCTTCCTTTTTATGCATAGAGAGAAAGCACAGAAATACAGCCCCTGACACACACATACACAAAGCCTTCATACACAGAGTGTGTGTGTGTGTGTGTGTGTGTGTGTGTGTGAGAGAGAGAGAGAGAGAGAGAGAGAGGCTCTCTCTCACACACACTCTCTCTCACACACACACACACTCCTTTCTCTGTGCTGCAGATGCTTCCTCCTCCTGCTGTTTTGTGCTTGTCACACTGGGCAGGTTCTGGAGCAATTAACTTTTATTATATTTTAAGGATAGTCAGGAATGACTGCAATTGTCTCAGCAACTTTTCCTGCCCAATACTTCATGGGCGAGATTTACTGGTCCTGGTCAGGCAGAGGAGACCTAAATGTATTGATCCCTTTATAGCTGGTCTGTTGCTTCCTTCTGTGTTTCTCTGGGTCACTGAGGGAAAGGTCTGAGCATGTGCAACTGGGTCACATGCTCAGCAGTCCCCACCACCTAGCCAGCAACTGAAGACTCAGGAGATTTAGGAAGCCATTGGGAAGAAAAAGGAGGCAAACTACCCATTTTTGCTTGTGGCCTGAAAGCAGGCGTGACTGGAAGCAACACAGGAGAAACAGGGAGTTTCACCATCCCCCCACACAGAGGACTGGGCTGCCTGTGATGTAATCTAGAAGCTATTGGAGCTGGAGGAAGAGGAGGAGGAGGATGCAATTAATGTATACACTGCTTCCCATCAATGCCGGCTCTAAACTTTAAAGGAACTATTCAAGGTGCTGACTCAGTTTTCCAAACTGGGTGCAACATACTTTGAATAGCTCGTTTAAAGATCAACTAGACTCCAAAGAGGATTCACTGCCTCACTGAGATGGGAGTCAACACCTCCTACTGCTTACCTTATTCAAAACAGTATCTCAAAGTGATATCTCTAAGTATGACTAACTGAGGCCAGGCCTAATGTTGAGTAGAGAAGTCTAGTGAGCTTCCTGCGGTGTAGCTATGGGGTGTGTGTGGATGAGGGCATTGTCCCCCCCAACCCCCGATAAGATTTATCCCCTGCAAATGAAATTTTCCTTCAGTCCCTATATTTCTAGCATTGAACAGATACTGAAAATATCCATACCTAGAACTCTGGTATTTTCTGTGTTTGCATTCCCTTAGTAATTTGCCTGTCCCTTTTCTTTGAACACCTAAACCTAAACTGTATCTCTGAATTCTCAGCTGAAGTTTTAAGTTACTGAAATGCTAGAAACTTGGGGAATGAAGGAAAAATGCATTGCAGGAAGCCCAATCCTTCAGTCAGAGCCCAGCTACATTGTCTTAAGTAAAGTCACCTAAGGGCTTGGGTGGCAGTTACCTGATATATTCACATTTAAACAGATTGATCAGCCACTCCATAAGCAGCTGATATATGGTAAATGTGCACCTTTCTTTTCCTTCTCAATGGCATATCATTCAGCATTGCAGCTTCCTGCTCAGGACCCCTGGAAAGAAAGCAATGCCAAAGAAGATGAATCAGCATCTTCTTACCACTCAGATGGTATGAATGGATAGTGTATCTGTTGATTTAAGGTAGCCAGGAGAGAAGGCCTATTTATTGGTTTCTTTTCAAGACATTCAGACTAAATAATGATCTTGATCTACAGAAAATAACAGCCTAATGAAAAGCCTGTTTCAGAGTAAATTATCAAATCTTTGGCTGCAAACAGCTGCTGTTGTTGGGTAGCAACATCTCCACAATTGCAGTTAACAAAGGAAAAGATCTGTGCACAAAAGCTGCTTGCCAACCTCTCTGCAAGGGAAGAATCTGTCATGAAAAGGTTTCAAGTGAATGCATGGGAGAAAAAAAACTTAAAATGCTTCTGAATTGTGATAATTACAAGCGCTGACTCCCAAGAAGCAAAAATTAGAGAAACCCTTTGAAATCAAAGTAAATCCCTGTTCTACTTGGGCTGTGATGTCATCTGTGGAGCTAAGGAGTGGGAGTCCCTGAGGTGAGAAAGCTCAAGTATCTTTGATGTGAAAGAAGGGAAAGCAGGACAGAAAATGGCCCTGTGTGAGTCACAGAGGAGACTGGCTGCTCTCTCTCATCTTGGAATGAGCTCGATGCTATCTTTTGAATGCTATGAAAGCAGCCTTGGTTATGAGCCAATTCCTGTAGTAACATTTTTAAACACCCGTGTGCTTCCCAAGTGGCTCTCTAAGGTCTAAGAGCATCAGTATATCCCTGACTGCAAGAGGGGAAGGTTTCTACCTTCGAAAAGGGCAGCACTAGAAGTTGACATCACTAGACATCTGTCGGGGCCCACACTCCAGTAGGAGCACTGCTGTTTGCCTCTACATCTTCTAACCATTCTGCTCCTCCTTGCTGTCACTGCCTGTTTGCCTGCCTTGCATTGCTGAGGAGGGACAACAGCAAGGAGAAGGAGCAGCTACCTCCACTTGCCTTGTGCCTCTCCTTCTGGGCCCAGAGGGAAGGGGCAAGTGAATGGGCAGTGGGAACAGTGGCAAGGAGGCTGGGGCACCTTTGCTAAATTCACCTGTCATCCCCAAAATCTGTAAGCAGCATTGCCTCAGTGATCTGTTCATGAGTTTTCCAGAGGCATTTCTACAGATTAGTTTGCTTTCCTTGAAGCAGAACATGCAAATTCTGTCATTTGCATTTCTTGTTGGCAACTGGAAGCTTTTTGTTAAGCAACTACTTTGCACCACAGAGCTGATTACAGGGATGCATTCAGCTTGAGAGGAAATGGTTGGCCCCTCTCTTTTCCAGACACCACAGCCTTTCTACCAGAAACACCATCCATATGGCTGATTGGCCCCAAAAGTCCTTCCGAGAACCAGTGAGAGTTTTCCCCTCTACATATTTGAGTTGAGTCGACCCTTCCTTAGGAGCCAGTGTGGTACAGGAGCCAGGATTCTGGGAGATCAGGGTTCAAAGCTTTGTTTAGCCCTGGAAACCCCCAGTGACCTTGGACATGTCACGGTCCTTCAGCCCATGAGGAAGGCAATGGCAAACCTCCTCTGAATAAATCAGTCAAGAAAACCTAAGGATGGGGCCACCATGAAATCAAAGTTGATATGAAGGTACATGACAGCAACAAAATCCTTCCTTCCTTCCTTCCTTCCTTCCTTCCTTCCTTCCTTCCTTCCTTCCTTCCTTCCCTCCTTCCCTCCCTCCCTCCCTCCTACTGTGCTTTCTCCCTCCCCTCAAAAAATCTATTCTAATCTATTCTAAAATCAGCTAAGTCTGGGAATGTGATTTTGTATATGAAGGAGGTAAGGAGGGGGTGACTATGAATGGATTCAAATAAAGATGTGTAAGTGGCTTTGACCTTTCCCACTGTTGGTCTGTGGAAAGTTGTAAATAAGTAAGTGCTGTTCCCAGTGTGGCCAATTTTTTTTAAAAAAAATCACCATCTCTACTCTCTACGGTTACAGTAGCCCCTCCACATTCACAAGGGTTTGGGGCACAGAACCCCTCATGAAAGTGGAAAAACTGTAAATAACTCCCCCATCCCTGCAATCCTCCTCCCAGTCCTCTCTGGAGATTTCCCTCCTACCATTCCTTTGCCTCTGGCGAAGCCTTGGGAGAGGGGGAAAAAGACAAGCTAAAAAGCTTACTGGTACTTTCCCCTCAGAGAAGAGGGGAGTTCTGGGCTTCTAATTGTTTCCTGTGGCCATCTTGAAAAAGGAGGAATGAGCAAAGAGAGCACCTGACCAGTCAGCAGCCAATGTAGAAGGGGGCTTTGCTCACCCAAACGAGAAAAAAACTCCATTTTAAACACAAGCCTCGCAAGCCTGGAGTGAGGAATGCAAGGGAGGGGGGAGGAAAATGGGAGGGAGGCAAGTAGGAGCATCATCAAAATCAGATTTGTGAAGGTCAGACCCATGAATGTGGAGGGAGGACTATATTTATATATTCGTTAGATAGAGACTAAGACTGTCAAATTTGGTTCCTACTCAATAAAATGACAGAAAATAGTCATAATTTAAGTCCCTTAATTTTCTTGGAAACTAACAGGCTGCAATTTGATACCACTCTCTCATGGGAATAAACCCTACTGAATTTAGTGGCACTTACTTCTGAGCGAACATGTGTATAATTCAGACCTTAAAAAACCTGCATTTTCTACTCCCAGAATTCTCCAGCCAGCATGGCCATAGCCAGATTCCAGAAATTGTAGTCCAAACATTTTAGAAATTTATTCTTCCCTATTAGTCACAAAGGTGCTATTGAACTGCTTTACATCTTTGTTTCCTAAACTCTGGTAGGATTACCTGGTTAGTCTGGACTGAACCCTACAGCTTTGTCTCACTTTTGTTCAGTAAGGGAACTCAAAGTGATATAGATAGAATTCACAAAAATTCTAGTACCAGTAGCCACACTCCAGAATCAGACCTGTTTGGTGCCTTCAGACCACTGTCCTGGGATTAAGAATTAAGGTATTTGGGGCAGAATCATTTTTGTTCCACTATATGATGAAATTCTATGTATACCTGTTTGAGCTCCCTAAGTCTGTTACACTCTCTCAGGTATGTGTGTTCCAGATTTCTTGCTTCATGATCAGATTAATCGCTCTCCTCTACCCTTTTAGGTGGGCTCTTTCTTCATGATAAACCTCTGCCTAGTTGTCATTGCAACTCAGTTCTCAGAGACCAAGCAGCGTGAGAGTCAACTGATGAAGGAGCAGCGAATCCGCTACCTCTCCAATGCAAGCACTTTGGCCAGTTTTTCAGAGCCAGGAAGTTGCTATGATGAGCTCCTCAAATATCTTGTCTACATACTTCGAAAGGCCAGCAAACAACTGGTGGAAGTTTACCGAACAACAGGGGTGAAGATGGGGTTGCTCTCTAGCCCAGGCAGCAGGAGCAGTGCAGAGAAACAACCGTGCAAGCATCGGCCACGGAAAAGATCATCAGTTCACCATCTCATTCACCATCACCATCACCACCACCACCACTATCACCTGGGCAACGGAAGCCTACAGGCTCCACGTGCCAGTCCAGAAATCAGTGACGTTGACACTAGCTCACTTCACAATGGTGCCAACAGGCTGATGCTCCCTCCTACAGCCAATCCTCATGCTGCCTCCAGCAATACTGAATCTGTTCACAGCATCTACCACGCTGACTGTCATTTTGAGCCAATTCACTGCAGATCATCTCTCCCTCAGCCTGGTCTCAGCTTGCCTGGACCAGAGGTGCTTCCCAGGACTGTGGTTGGCAGCAAGGTGTACCCTACGGTGCACCCGAGTACCTCCCATGAGCTGCTGAAAGGCTTAGGAGAACCCACACTAAACCCTGGGACTAGCACACTGATGAACCTTAACATCCCTCCAGGACCTTACAGTCCAATGCAGAAACTACTGGAGACTCAGAGCACTGGTGAGTGCTAAGGCTGGGTGGCAGATAGTACATGACTTTTGTGGAGGAAAAGAGAGTTATTAATCTTCCCTCTTTTCTGATCAGTCTGGACTGTCATTGATAAACTGTGGGATTAAAGTAAGGTAATACTCAGACAATTCAGCTTGCCCTCCATTCGAAACTGGGATTGAATAATAAAGAATTGAAAGAAACTGATTCATAAGTTACTTATTAATTTGAGGTTGCTCTGGTTTTTTGTTTGTTCTGTTGTAATTTTTGGTAGTTTTTTTGGAGGGAGAAAGCTTTCTAGTGAAATTATCAAAATTTACTTTGGGAAACCTGGGAAAATGAAAAAGTTTGAAAAATGCATAGTAGATCGGTTCAAAGAGGAACCAGAATGGTGTAATGGTTTGAGCTCTGGACTCCAGCTCTGGAGACCAGGGTTCAGATCTCCGCTTAGCAATGAAAACCCATTGAGTGATGTTGGGCAAATCACACTCTCTCAGCCTCACAGAAAGGCAAAGGCAAACCCCCTCTTAACAAATGCCATGATAGGTTTGCCTTGGGGTAACCATTGGTCAGAAATATCTTGAAGGCACATGATACACATGAAGTCAGTTCATACTGGTAACAAATAGAGGTCCTCTTAAGCTGCTGAAATCCTTCATATCAATAGGAAACTGACATGAAGAAGGCATTCCAGACTCAGACTTTCCACTTTAAACAGCCATCTCTTGACTTGCCTGTATTTAGAAGTGCTATATTTGTATTTTGTCTGTCAACTAGGTATATTGGCCAGGATTCTAGTGAGTCATACTGCTTGTACAATGGACCATAATGCAAGTTATGCAAAGCATCCCAGGCTTCTCGGTGGAAGGAAAGCAGGAGTCCCATTTACAGTTGCCACTTCCACAAAGCCAAATGTGGCAATCTGGCATGATTAGGCTGGCAGGTCTTCCTGCTCCACTGGCATTCACTACAGTCTTGACCCTCATGTGTAAATAAATGGTTCTGCTCACAAGTCTTCAGGCTTTCTGTAGAACCAGAATAATCTTCCCAACAGCCTTAGAGTCAGTTTTGTGTTATGATTTGTCTAAAAGCAATGAAAGAAAGAAATCTGTTCACAAATGCCATTATATAATTAAGGCTATGTAACCCTGATAATACATGTTTATCTTGGCAACTGTTACTTCCTGTTAGTGTTGCCAGTTTTTTCAAAATAGCAATAAGAGATAGTTGAAATTCATGGCATGCAGCACTGACAATAAGGAAGCATCTCTTAGCAAGTTGTGTTCTGCCTAAATACCAAATGAAAGTATTGATTTCAGTTTACTTAGTCTTGTGTTTCTCTATAAAATTAATATATTGTATATGCATAATTACATGGTGCAGACATTTCTGATTTTATGAAGGGCACATCCCCCCCAAAATGAGACTTTTTTAAGAACATTGTTCTGTCTCGATAAAAGGAAAAGCTTTCCAACTCTCATATAGGGGACAAGCAATATAATGAGGGACACCTGCCAGCTCTATAAAGAACAAGCTTTCTGGTTGTCTAATAAGGGGCATGCCTTACAATAAAAGACACTTGGCAACTCTACTTCCTACTTATATCCACATTATATTTTAATAGTGAAAAAATGTGAATTGCTGATTGTTCATCTATAGATTTTAGGATGGTGGTTTCTTTTGTTTGCAATTCTTATGGACATTTACTTGAGAGAAGGGGTATAAGTCTTCATTCATTTTGCTCTTGCAAGCAAGAAAAAAAATTCAAAATTTTCAACCTGCTGGGCAAAATTAAGAAGTTTTTGCACATAATGTGGTGCATTTTGGCGTTTTAGGACCTCCTTTTGCTTAAAGTTTTCTTGTACGACCCCTCTCCCATCTTGTTTTACACAGAAAAAAAATCCTATCCATTTTGTAGAAATCACATTTTTTTCTGACAAAAAAAAAAGTACTGTGCAGTGTGAAAAATCTCATGGTGGTTAACCATTTTCTCAGTGGGGTATCTTTGTCCATTGAGACATCTTTCTTGTTGAGGAAATCCTGTGTGAGAATTCTTTACATGCTGGCTAGAGAGCACATTGCATCCAGCCTCATTGGACATTGTGGGACTCAAGTCTGAATAAATATAGCATAGAATGAAGTTTAACATTATGTAATTGTTAAACGGGATTCAGCCTGAAAATGGAGTGTGCAGGGAGCTAGCCAAATGCCTGCAGACATTTTTATATTCACATGTATAATATCCTGTAAAGATATGAGCAAAGCTGTGAGTGTAAAACAGAAAGATACATTATTTCTTTGCAAAGCAGCTTCTGAGATTTCCAGTGGTGTGTAGCATTCCAGTTCAAGTCCCTTAGACAAGAGAAACTTCCTGGATGTGTGCAATGCATGGCCAGCTATCCAACATCTTATGATTTGCCTTACGAAGGTCAACTTAGGTAGTCAGAGATTCCCCCTCCTGACTTTAGCATGAGAGTGACATTGTAACTAGGCCCAAAATGCACTCTGGAAACTACTTCCACCTTCCATTACAGCAGGGATGGGCAATTCTGGAAAGTTAAGGGGCCACAGGAAACCTTGGACAGCCACACACCCTATCTCCCCCTCCCAAATACTCCAAACACCCTCTAAAAGTCAAAAGGGCATTTCACCATGTTCTGGAGGCTGCATGAGCTGTTTTAGGCTGAGAAGAAGCCTTTTTTTGAAAAACAGGAAGTGAGTAGAAGTCTTTTCCTGTTCACTTCTTGTTTCAAATATAGCTTCTCCTGGGCCTAAATTGACCCAGGGGAGCCCAAAAAGTGGTGAAAATGCCCCCCGCTTCCTAGAGGTAAAAAAAAAATTGGATTTTTTTTTTTTTTTAGCTTTAGTGGGCCAGGGGGCCTTCACATATAATCGAAATACCATCCATTCCTTCTCTAGGGCATTTTAATTTTTTTTTTATTATTATTTTTATTTTTTTGCTGGGGGCCACAAACACAGCCTTGGGGAGTTGTATGTAGCCTACAGACCACACTTTGCCAACCCCTGCATTATAGCCAACAGCAGCAGGGGAGTCTTCTAGCCTAACTGTTAGCTGGGGAGCCTAGGGACAACCAGCTGTCAGCTAGGATCAGCCACTGCAAGCAATACCTTCCAGACAGTATTTTACAGTTTTTCCGTGGAAGCTATTAATGTTGGAGTATCAGCACACAGCAGGAGCACAAAAGTAGCTGGCTGGTTGTGGTGTAGTCATGAATTAGCATAGTTTTTCATATTCCAGGTGCCAAAGAAGCTGATTGCTTTCACTTTCACCTGGATGACCAAATATAAAATGAAGGAGCTCTAAACTTTTGGCAGCACCACTTGCGCGCACACACACACACACGCACACACACACACACACTGCACAGAGAGACAGAGAGCTGCACAGAGCCACTTTTTTTGGAGGGAAGTGCTGAACCTCAAAGTGAAGCACCAAATAGCTCCAAAATGGCAAATCTCCATGTGTTTTAATACATTGGGATATGGTAATAAGCAATGTCCAGGTATTTTCCGCTTCAATAGAAGTTTCTAATTGAAGATATCCCAAAAGTAATGGGGCATACCTTTGGAATTTGGTTCATACATAGTCAGCAGTATGGTTCAAATGTAGTTCTAATCATGGTAAACAATATATGTATGAACAATGTTCTGATTGGTCTGAGGCCATCACTCTGCTTTTAAATAAAGAAAACAAAAGAAGGGCAGATATTTCTGATACAGTATTACCAAGTTTTTCTATGCAAATTGCTACAATTTGCTCCTGTCCTTTTCAGATTCCTGAAAAGGAACTCCAGGAAGGGAATTTTGTCGAATTGAAGGGGATGTGTTTGGTTTCATTTCAGGTCCTTGTCAAGGTTCCTGCAAAATTTCCAGCCAATGTGGGAAACCTGACAATACTTGCAACCCAGATAGTTGTCCATACTGCATGAAGACCTTGGCTAATAAACCAGAGCAGACAGACAATGAGACAGGAGATTCGGACAGTGATGGAGTCTACGAATTTACCCAGGATGCTCACTACAGTGATCAGAGGGACCCTCAGCGTTGGAAAGCCCGGGGAAGAAACACTTTAAAGCTTCTGGCCTTCTGGAAGGTGGTTTGTGAGACATTTCGGAAGATTGTAGATAGCAAGTACTTTGGACGTGGGATCATGATAGCTATCCTGATCAATACCCTCAGCATGGGGATTGAGTATCACGAGCAGGTAAGCAGAATTTTTTCTGTACTTCAGTGGTTATAGTTAGGTTCTCTCTCCAGCAGGTGAGTCCCAGTTGCTGGCCTCATTCGTTCTCTCTTGGTTTGTCTCTTAGCCCCTTGAGTGGGATTTTATATCGTACAGCCCTGATTAATGCTGACCTCTTCCTTTATGCCTTACTCTGCTTAGCCATGGTTGTTCTGCCTGTTGTTAAACAGACTGCAAAGTGCTACAAGGGCAATAAAGCTGGCAGATCCTGAGGGAGCATTTTATATGCTGGTTAGTGTTCAGGTCCGCACTGGTGGATTTAATTCAGTTATTCTTGTTGCTTTGGAGTGGGACAAGGCAGGGAAGCAGGGAGGTGTGAAAGATGGTAAAAGAGTTTATAACACTGCTCTGATAGGCTTAGTGATGGTTAGGATGAGCCCTTCCATAGGACAGTGGGAGGCATGTCTGCCTGTGGCAGTGGATGCTTGGAGGCAGCAGGTGGATAGGGCAGTGAGTGAGCTGCAATGAGATGTTGGAAGATGAAGCTTTGCATGTTGTGTGGTCTCCCTGGCACCCACTCACCTAATCTGCTGCCCTTGAGCAGTGGTGGAGCTTAGAGCGTATGGGGGTGCGTGGGAGGGGGGCTATGCCACAAGGGGTGTGACCACTGTGCAGGGGTGTGGCTGCAGGGCATGGAGGTGTGACCAGGGCATGTGAGGGCATGGCCAGAGCATGCAGGGGCATGGCTATGGACCAGGACGCTCCAGAAACATTGCCACCTGGGGCGAGTCATCCCCACCACCCCCACATTCCTACGCGACTGCCCTTTAGTGCAGCAAGAGATGCAGATGCTTTCTCAGTGTTATCTGGCTGGCATCTGGATGTAGAGTGAAGGAGAGAGCTATCTTTTTTGTTCACCTAAGGCAGCAAAATGTTTTGGCCAGGGCCTGATTGCTGGGTTGTCACTGCAGATGATGCAGCAGTCTCAGTAGGTGACAGTGGCAGCTGAGGTTATCCATGTTGGTGGTGCTGTGAAATCATTCTGAATTTTTGTTTGGACTTTGCAAGAGCTAGCCAAGAGACTGAACACTATCCCCAAAATAACTTCAGCACTTTGGCTATTTCCTTCAAACTAAATCACAGAGTAGATTCACAGCCCCACTCAGGTGGAAGATATCAGTTGCATCTGATAGGTGAAACGGAGAGTTTGCAAGTGTATAGCACCATATTTATGAACTGTTGCACTTTTTTGAATGTTACAGTAATAGTAGCAGAATTCCAGTAATCCACCACATGCCTCACAACTATTTGCTTATGTTAATCAATCATTTATATTTGATTTTGTAATAGCTACCTTGCAAACAACATATCATGAAATATGCAAACTGTACCATAAAATCAGTACTGTAATTGCATGCTTTGGTTTTTCTTTTCTTTTCATTTTTAAAATAACAGTCTCTTCCATACAGTTTGGATGAGCACATCCTCCCTTGCTTAAAACTGACTTTGCTCTAGTCAGTCATTTTGTGAGGAAGATAGTTACTTAGAAGTATATTTGCTGGAAGAAGCAGTTCATATGACCAAAATCAAAAATACTGGCACTGACTGCATTCTATTACTGTCAAGTAGCACATGGGGTGTGAAACATGCTCTGATTTCCTTAGGTTTGTGTCAGGGCTGTTCCTTCTCAAAGGATGAATCAAAGACATTTCCTCCTAGTTCTGTCAAACTTGATGTTTTCCCCCCTCAGTGTCAGTGTTGTTTTGTGTTGTTCCCCTGTTCAGACTGCTAAATTATCTGTAAATTTGATTTTTTTTAGAGGGTGCTGAAATTTTAAATGTATTTTTTGATAGATTCATTGCTCTGGAAGGGATTCCAGAATTTAAAGTTTAAAAGAGCTCCAAAGACAGCTAAAGGTGCAACCAACCTGGTGTCATCTCCATTACAAATTCAGGGACTTAGGGATATGTATTCTAAGACTCTCTTTGATTGAGGAAGAGAGGTCCAGAGATGGATTAGTAGTTGATCTCCTTGTAGTTGATCAGTGATATGCACATTACTTATGATGTGCTTCTAATTTTCCATCACAGTGTTAATTTGAGTCCATGCTGAACTTGCTTCTTTTTTTTTGAGCTAGGTCTCCTAGTTATTGTGCCCAGCTTCCTGGATTGAGGTCAGTGGTTCTAAAAACTAGAATTTGGGGAAGTAAGAACTTGTGATGTCTCTCTGTAGACCATTTTGTAATCTGCAAAGCAATGACCCCATCTATGCTCAGCCATGAGCAGCAATCAGTCCTAGCTTTGTAACAACAGTGCCTATATGATATATGTGGTTGCTGCAAGGAAGAATATTTTGGGTTCAACCTTTAGCTTTTCAGGAATACATTAGAAATATATTTGGTCTACACCTTAAAAATTGTCATAAATAACCTGAGGGCCACGTTATTTGTTATGAGTTAGTATGTAACTTAACCTCAGTTCTTTTTTTCTTTTTTTTTAATGAAAAGTAGCCTTGGTCACTTGAGTATTTTCGGGGGGGGGACTGGAGGGAGGGGGATTATAGCCATTTGCCAGCCACTTAAAATCTGTATCCTAAAGCTTTTGCCTACGTGCAGAAAAACGTATGCATCTTTTTCATTTTCTCATTGGGAAGAAGAAGAAAAAAAGTGGGATGCAGACTGAGAATTTGAACAGGAAAACAAGCTAATGGGAAAAAAGATTAGGCATCTGGATGGGGACAAAATTAATTTGGTTTGCATTTTAGTATGATCCAACCTAATGTGTGCTTCCTAAACCAATGTGTGATCTAGAATGCAACTTTCCTTCAGTTTTTGCATATCACAAGATTTTCTGATGGAGTTTTGCAAAGATAAGAAATAAGAACATTATAGAAACCATAAAACAGATAGATGTAGTCACTTCTAAATATGCACCTTCCTAGTGCCTCCCTGTGCAGTTGTCCATTCACAATATACTGACATTCTGTTCATTAAACAAAAAAGAGACTAAGTTGCACATCTCTGCATGTGATATATAGCTTGCAGTACACTGCTACACTGCATATTTTATTTTATTCAACCAACAATTCACTTGTGCCTTTAAACTAACTTCCTCACTGAATTTTCTTCCTAGGCAGACTTGATAGTGGCAAGCCACCACTGAATACATTGGAACTTAACTTCCTCTTACACATGTTGAACAGCTATTGTTAAACTGGTGTCAGTGTTGGACTGCAATGGCCATGATGTCTGGGAATAATGAGAGTTTTCAGCAAAGGCTGACATACAGGGCCAAATTGTCTTTCAGTTGTTTACTTTGCTTCCTTCCTAGCTCCATTTTAGTTTGTACAGTCATTTGATGCTGTTGTGTGCAGTTGCCTTCATTTTCTTTTTCGTAGCTAGCTCTCTGTGTCGGAATGGGAGTTGCCAGCTAAATTCTGCAGGTGCAATTGCTAATTATGGTGCCATTCTGGTGCATTAACACATCAGTGGCTGTGCATTGTGAGGGCTGAAGCCCATTTGGTGTGCTAAAGGTGTCCCTTTAAGCCAGCATGTTTCTTGAAACCTTAATACAATGTGGCTGATTAACCTTTGTTTTCATTAGACCTTAAATGGAGAGGCACTCTTTTGGCCTGCCGGTTGGAACTGTCACATGCTGCCTGACCTTCATTCGATAACCTTACTCAAAACAAATCTCCACAGCCAAAAGAAGGATTGACTGATTACTTTAGAAATTCATTAATTCTTTCAATAATAATACCAAGAGTATCATTTCTTTGGAGCCTGGGGGAAAACTAGAAAACTTGATGCAAAGTTCACATTCTACATTTTTGATCGCTTAAAGCGCAGATGGAAATGTCATCTCTGTTTAAGTCGGCTATTGCATACTGCAGTGGGAACACAGCACCACCTCTCCTCTCCTTTCCCTTTACCCCTCTTCTGTACAAAATAAACTGACCAGGGACATGGCACAGAGGGGATTGCAATGATGATCAAGGCAATTTGCTCAGGGTGATGACATGTTTGTCCTCACCCACAAGAGGGGAGTTGTGCCAGGAGAGGGGTCTGCTGGGAGGTAGTGCCTTCAGCACCAGCGTGCCGAAGAATGTGGACCAAAGATGATTAAGCGAGGAGCCCTGAGGGATGTTGTGTGGGGAGGAATCTGGGTCTGAGGCAGGTTGTTAAGTAAGTACTCTTTGTTTTTCAGAGTGCTATCTTTAAAAAATAATAGTATCATTCTAGAGACTGTAATGTCCCAGTTTTTCCTCCAAACTCTTAGAGTGAATAGTGGATGTTGAATCCTATTTTATTAATTCATCTGATTAAAGTGGCAGAAGAGAAGAAGGAGATGTTTTTTCTGTAAACTCCTGTGGCTTACAGTGTGCAGTTTCATAATCTGACAGTTATGAGATAGGGAATTAGAGTTGAGAATTGATGGCTGTGGTCTTTCTGCTGCGATTATAAATGGTGAATGTGACCTTTTCTCCTAAACTTAAGAGCAAACAAATCAGCTTTGCTAAATGTATCTTCATTGTTGAGTTGTTTAAAAACAAATGAAGGCTTTTAAAAGAGTACTTGAGTTTATTAGTTTTTATATTAGGATTTCTTGCATCTTTAATGCAAACGTACAACTCAGGCAATTCAACACACATGGGACCTTGGCTTTGTGAAGTATACCAAGCTGATAAGAATTTGGCATCTAAGATGTTGGTGTTATGCCATCACACTTGTCATACTGAATAGTAGTATAGTTTGTATCACAGGATGCAGGATATCATGATAATTGCCGTGAGCATTGGCAATGATGAGTCCTAAACTGTAAATTCTAGTAAAGTTAGACTAGAAAATGTTAGGCGGGTAGGAAATAATGTGGTTGCAATTTGATCTCTGCAAATTTCCATACCAATGCACTTAATTTGGACCTCCAACACCAGTAACGGAACTGAAATGCATACCAGAACTTGCACTTTCCAGATTTGCAGACTTTGCATTTTTACATAACAGTTCCTCATTCAAAACATTAATTTAAAAGAAAATGTAAAAGGATGCATATATTATGAGAAGGTGAACACAAACATGCATACCTTACTGGAAATAATATTCAAAACCACATACTGTACAAGAGTAAATTATATACATTATTTTAAAAAGTACATCTCTTAGTACATACATTAGAAATTGCTCACAAAAATGCCTTTTTCCCCCACAAAATTGTCCAAAACCAAGCCAAAACAAGCTTAAGTTCAAGAAACAGAGACACAAACTTGAAAGATTTGCTGATCACTATTCTTGGGCAACACAGAGGCTAATTGCAGATGCCTACTATAAATTAAATTCCCAAGGAGGGACAGCATGGACACAACAGCTTCTTGTCTGTGTCATGCATTTGCTTGTAGATCTGTTCCGTTGCTGAATAATCCACAGATTATATGTTTTAATCCACATAAACATTTCCTTTCAGTACAAATTTAATAACATACTTTCCTGAAAATACATGTTTCTAAACAACAACAAAGAATCCAGTGACACCATAAAGACTAACAAGTTTCTCTAGAACAGGCTTTTTGTAAACTGCATTCCACAGAATCCTTATGCCAAATAAAACACATTAGTCTAAGGGGCCACTAGATTCTTCTCCTTTATGCTGCAGCAGACTAACACAACTACCCCCTCCCTATGTTTTCCAGTACACCTCACCTCAAAGTACATATTTCAAATGCCTTTTGATGATATCTTTCAAGCTGAGAACTGCATCAGAACATTCAGGACCCATGAAGACTGGTGGATTATTGAGTTCTAATTCACAGCCTAATCAATGAGGAGCAGATGGCCACACCAGAACTCATAAAGACCCAATTCCTGAGGCATCCCTCCTGTTCAGCAGCATGTCAGCATTTTATTTCAAATTAATGAACTCCTTTTGGAAAAGTGCTATTAGGAGTTTCTGCCGATACTCATCATCATATTAAGGCCCTTCATCATGGGGTAATTATTTTGAGGTGCCAACATGATTGTTCTGAAACACAAGCAAGCATTGGGAGCAAGTGGGATGGGTCCTTACAACAACATTCACAGCTGTGGTCAGGGACTCTAGAACAGAAATGTGCAGGTGCTTGAAACCCCCTAAGACTCGGCTAGGATGGATTGAACCATCCCTCCCCAAAAAAATAATCATGCAAAATTGGACCACCAGAACTCCCATATGGTTGATCCTTTTCCAGAGTTATCAATCAGAAGTGTGCTAAAAGCTCAATCACAAATATATATATATATAGAACTATTGTTGCTGAGCCCTCCAAGGAATAATAATGCCTGCCTGCAATCTCACTTATATGCACTTACTTGAGAGTAAACTAACTGAACAAATGGAGGGTGCTTCTAAGTATACATTGTGCTTGCAAGAATCTTAATATTTAAATATGTTTGAATGATAATGGATAGGATAAGTAATTTGCCCTTTCTCTGCAAGTCTTTGAAAATAGGCAAAATTAATAACCTGCTTGCCAGTATTGAGGGCTCCCCACACATATCTTAAAAATAGTCCCAGGATCACCGTAATGAATATTCTGTGAGCAACAGTTCATTCAGGGCCATCTAGACTCTTTGATATTTTACAGTAAATGGTAGTTGCTAACCTCATATCAAAGCACAGAGAGATAAATCTTGTTGCAATTCCCAACAAGAGTAGATCCATTAAATCAATTACTGAATGGTAAGTCAGTGGTTATGTAAATCCAATGAGTGCAGTGGGTCCCCTCTAGTTCAGACTTGCCATTGAACATATGCTATTGTGTCCAAAATTATTTTGGTACCTATGTCTGGCAATCAATTTTTTAAAAAACGAGCTTAAGCACTTCAGGAAGTGATGCCCATTATTTCTGAGTATATACCACTAATGAGTCATACTCATGAACAGCATACTAGAAAAGCATTGAAAAAAGAAACATCTCAGTACATTCACTTTTAGGAAGATCAGCTATTCAGCAGAAGGAGCTGTCATAATTACTTAAGGCATCACATAAGCTATCCTTAACCAGGTTTCCTTAATAAGGAGAAATTGGAGATTTTGTTATTAATAGAAATAAGTGGCATATTTCACTCACATTTTAGATTTGCTGCCTGCTTTTAAAATGGGGATGGAATGTATTGAGAAAGAAATTCAAGAATCATGTTAGCAGAAGGAAATGTAAATATAATGCACTTGGATACAGCTGTATTGAACCACAGTGTCCAAGCCCACTCTGTGGGGATTATTGGAACCCTCTCTCTCTCTCTCTCTCTCTCTTATATATATATATATATAGTGTGTGTGTGTGTGTGTGTGTGTGTGTAATCTGCTAAAGAGAATTGGTAACCCTGCTATCCTAATGCTATCACATCAGTCTACACAGCATTCAACTTCTCTGCCTCCCATAGAGATAAAGGACTTTGACCCCACCAATTATTCTGAACGGAGGACCTCATAACATGCTGAAAATCATTGATCTGATGACACAATTATCCCAGCCAGAGCTAAAATTGGCCTCCAATAGTACCGTAGGGATAAGATAAAACATTATTGGACACATGGCAGAGATCCCATTAGTGCAAACAACATGGAAAGAAACTGTAAAAAGCAGGAAATAAACCAGTCGCTTCCAATATAATATCAACTAAGCAAGCAAATCACGGTCTTGAAGGAACAACCTGCAGTGGGATGGGGGAGGGGATAATGATAATCAAAATGGCTTCATTGCAGAGAGGAAGAAGAGAAATCAAAAAGACATGCAGTGTCTAAAGAAGGTTGTAGGAACCCCCCCCCCGCAACATCAGTCAAAAAGCAAAACAGATGTCCAGGTGTGTGCAAAAGAGCATCCAGACAAAAGTAGGAAGACAGTCTCAAGTGTCTGCTTGCTGCATTTGAATGAAGGCACCAGTTTCTGAACATTGATATTCTCCAACAAACATCTACATTAATTTTCTCTCTTACTGAGGCCTTCCCTCTAGTTCATTCATTCTAGTTACCCTTGAGCCGTGGTGGTGCAGTGGTTAAATGCCAGTACTGCAAGCCACAAGGTTGTGAGTTCGATCCTGCCCGGCTCCAAGGTTGACTCAGCCTTCCATCCTTTCGCAGGTTAGTAAAATGAGTACCCAGCTGGTTGGGGGCACGTATAGAAATGTTTCGAAATACATGCTATTTGTAAGTTGTTCGCCGCCTCAATCCATATGGAGAGGCGGGATACAAATAAATAAATAAATAAATAAAATCCTGCAGGCTGCATTCTGACAACACAGTAGCCTGCCACTGTTTGACTCTCAAGCATGTCTATCAGATCAAGCTAGGCCAATGGACAGAACCATAGGAACTATGCAGCCAGAACCCTGACCATCTCTCTTGAAAAAGAGGAGGATGAGCAGCAGAGTTAAAATCTATGGATACGGCAGGTGCTGCTTACTAGCCCACTGCAGCAGGACTGCTGGTGGTGATTTAAGATTCAGTTGGTTATCTTTGGTATGATACATTTAAGGCACATTTAAAAATCATTATATTAGAAAGGCTCTTCTATGAGCATGGTATAAATATAAGCAGAGATTTTTTTCCTAAGATAGTATTAGCCACCTCATCCTGGAGCGCTTCTTCTGGAAGGAATGGGTTAAAAATCAGAGATGGTTGTTTTATTATTGACCTTTTGTATTTTGAACAAGGCAGCTGAGAGTTTAAATCAAGTGAGAAGCTTCTCAGGTGAGGCAAAGTTCTTAATTGGTTTGCTTATATGCAACCCAGCGATAGATTTAATCAAAATTAGAGAAATGCAGCCATTGAAGTTGAAGAAAATGAGTTTATTTAGAGTTGTGTAAAGATGATGACCATGTAATTAAAAAAGTGTACATATGCCTTTGGAATCTAGACATAAAAGATGAACCTGTTAAAGAGTACATGATAAAGTGGGCCCAAAAATTTTGGGCACAGTGTTCAAATAGATATATGGGGAAGATGTGGGCTAAAATATAAAATTTACTTTGTGTAATAATTTAAAAGAAAACATGTATAATATGATGTATAGATGGAATCTAAGCCCAAATAAGAGGCCAAAATTTTCTAAGAATGTTTCAAATCGAGTGCTGGAAATGTCAATATAAGGAGAGCTCCTCTTTTCACATGTGGTGGACTTGTAAGAAAGTAAAAAGTTGTTGGTGTAAGATCTACATGTTAATCCAAAAAAATTTTAAAGATGAATTTTGTAATGTCACCAGAAAAGTTTATGCTGGTCATCACAGCTAAATAATTGGATAGTAAATACAGATTAGTTCCTTATTATACGATAACAGAATATTGTTCACTCAAACCTGACAAGGGATTAAGGCACCGACAATGAAGGATGGATTGTTAAGGTTGCTGAGTTAGCCCAAATTGCCAAACTAACGTGGGTTTTAAAGGATAAGCCAACTGAAGATTTTTTGAAAGAATGGAAACAATTTGTGGACTTTTTGAGCAAGAAGAAATCTAACAATGCAATAATTTGTGTCTGTGGTCACTAGTCATTCTTGAAGGATTACTTAGCTGGATCTGTAATGGTAGATTAATTTCTTTTCTTTTTTTAATTGTTTCCCCCTTTCATTACAGTTTGGCTTGAAGAGTCAGAGCTTTCTTTTTATTTTAGTAAGTTTAGTGTTTTACTGTAGTTAGTGTTCACTCTTTCAGCTTAGTAGTTAGTACTTAGTGTGTTAGTGTGTTTCAGTTTTCATTTTCGTTCCTTTTCTTCATTTTGAAAGTATATTTCTCTGATTCTGACTGTGACTCTAACTGCGAATTTGATTGTTTGTTTTAACATTAATAAATAATCTAAAAATGAAAAAGAACTGCTGCTGGCAAGCTATTGTCTGAAAGCCTAGAAAAGGAAGTAATTGAATAGGGAGGCATTTTTAAGCACAAAAAAAAAATCTACAAAGGAAGCTTCACACGAAATGATGGTTAATGTGCACATTCAGTTTGCAAAATACCAGTGTAACCTTTTCAGGCACTTTTTAAGCTCATTTAAGAGTTTTAATGCTAAATCCTTAGTGCATCAAACAGCAGGGGTCTTGAGCAGGTGACTGTACGAACGTTGTAAAGTTGTCACTAAGTAACATTAAAACCTAATAACCACTGCAGCATGAAAATATCAGCCATCTGTGCCACAGGGTGTAAGGAAAATGTGCTTGCAAAATGGATCAGAAACTAGTAGGTCAACAGAAGAATTCAATATTTTTTTCCTTGCAAAAATGTGGGCTATCCCTGTAACAGTTGGAGTTTATGCATAAGAAATCCTAAGATGCAAAGGGTGTTTGGCCTGTAGCAGACCAGGGCTGAGTAACTGACTTGCTCCTTATGTGTTTGTATGTGTGTTTTTTCAGTTTGCTTCTCTGCCTCCTGTGGTGGTTGCCACTAACTAAAGAAGAAAGAATATTTGTCCCATCTCATGTGATAACTTGCAGAGGGGAACAGTGAAGGGACAGAAGGGCTCCTAAGGCACACAGTGACTTTTTTTTCTTAAACTTACCCTTCCTAAGCAAGATGATAGTGGCTCTGATCTAGAGGAGGAAGGGAGCGTTCAGCTAGTTTTAACTTTGATCCAATATACATGTAAGAGATTGGCCGTGTGGATTGCTTTAAGAGGCAGGCAGTAAATGTCTGAGCTGCAAGCGTGATAGACCGCACCATTTTAGAGAACTTTGTCTATATTAAGGCCATTTCAACCTCATTATTTCAGAGTTGAAACTTGAGATCTGATAAACCAACAGGGCAATGGAAACTATCGGGGAATTTGCAGAAAGAAGGCCTGTTGAATTTAATTTAGAATGCTGATATATTCCAGTCATGGTTTTGAGAATTTCTTTGAACGAACAATGGAGAAAGAGTTGAAGAGAAAAAGAGGTAGAAAGCAGATGGAAGATGATAGTAGTAGGTAGGGGAAGTGAAAGAAAAGGAGGATAAGGGAAGGAGGGAGTAGCCTGGAGAACTGGGATGGGAGCAGAAAGAGAAGGAGGGAGACAGAGTAGGTTGGAAGGGAAGAGAAAAAACTGGTGAGTGAGAGAGGGAGGAAGAGAAAGAGAAAAAGAAAGAGATATGGAAGGAAGGGAAGGGGAAGACATTAACCAGGAGTTGTGAAGAGGGCCAGAAGGAAGAAGAGGACAAAAAAGAATAAAAGAGAGGGACTAGTGAACTACAGTGAAATTAGTGCAGGGAGAAGATGCAAGAAGAAAGAGGAGGAGGAGAAGAGAAAAAAGGGAAGAAAAAGAAGTTTGTTGTATGAATTGTATACAGGGGAAGGGAAAGGAGAGAGACAGTGTGAGGGAGAAGAAATGGGATTAGGAAACAAAGGAGAAGATCATCATAACCAGGAGTAACTAGGAAGGTGGAGAAGAAAAAGAGGCTGAGAGAAAGGGGGAAAGGGAAAGAGGAGACATTTAGCTAGGAGTTATGGTACAACAGTGGATAGACGAATGAGAAAGAGAGACTCAAAATCAAGAATTAATGGAGAAAGGAGTCTCATTCCTAAACTAAGATGATGAGGAAAGATTAATGTCACACTTTCTGCTAATGCATACAAAAATGTTGGACTGTGTCTTTAGCCATTTAAGACAGAGTAAGAAAGGTGGGAGAGAGCCAGCATGGTATATTGGTTTGAGCATTGTACTATAACCCTGGAGACCAAGGTTTGATTCCCCACTCAGCCATGGAAACCCACTGGGTGGTTTTGGGCATGTCACACACTCTCAGCCCAAGAAAACCCTGTGATAGGTTCACCTTAGGGTCACTATAAATCAGAAACAAGCTGAAGGCACAGATTAACAAGAAATGTTGGAAAGGAACAAGATAAGTTAGTAGAAAGACAGGAGAAGCCACAGATAAATAATCCCGTAATACCATATTCAGTTACTCCTGGGGCAGTGATTTGGAAATTTTCTCTCCATATAGACCACTCTGTCCTGATGCTGGCAGTGGTCTGAGAAACTTTGAGAGACAAAGAAGAGGATTGATAAACCCTCTGGAGTCTACAACAGCCACTTCAAAATAGCTTGTACCAGTGGGTATTTTTTTAAAAAGCATTATTTTCAAGGCAGCACTCTCACCCTAAGATATCTGTCATCATACTCAAGTCCAGAGTAGTGGGGCCTGGTACTCTGATCCAAGTCCTGGTGTCTGGGGCTCCCAGTCCTAAAGGCAAGGGTTGAAAACACTTATTAATAAAATAACATTTCCAAGTTATACACAATCTAATGACTGATGAACAAGAAGAGCAAGATGTAAAGAAGCCATGCTTGTAGAGGATGCCATGCTTTAGATGCCATGATTTGAAAGACCCTGTCTCTCATTCTCACCCCATCACACTATTGATGATGTGTACACACAAAGCAGTGCTCAGAATGGAAAGCCAGTAGCCATGCTAGCTGGAAGATTTGGGGAAATGTAATACAAAAAAAAAAAAAAGACATTTCCTAATTGATTGTGTTTATGGGCAAGTGGAAGAGCAAAGAAATGGCTGCATTGACTCTAAAATTAATAAATACATTGACTGGCATCCATCTGCGGTTGCAGCATGCTTCTATTTTTCCCTCAGGTATGCCTGCTTGTAAGGTTTATGCCCTAAAGGGCAGCTTTTAAATAAGTATACAAGTCAGTGAATAAATGAAGGACAGTAAAATGTCCCTTGTAAGGTCCTCATGATTTAGCCTGAGCTGGAAGGCAAGAAGCAGGAGAATAATGATTAGATATTGTGCGACTTCTTGGAAACTTGAAATTCTAATCAGGGTTACTGTTATACGTTAGGAACATACACATATATTTTCCATCATTCTGTATTAATTTCCTTCATATTATGAATAAGCACTCTCTTTTTTGCAATGCAAAGAAGTGTTTTGACCACACATTATCTTCTATTGATTATGCTGTCACTAACAATAATAATGGAATGGCAATTTATATTAGTGGGTTTTTTTTCCTCTCTTCCTGACAACATCATTAAAACAACATCGGCAAAGCCATAGAGCTCTGCTGCTCACTGTCTTTCCCTTTGCTTTCTATGTTATGCAGGTTTTCTGGGTGTTGCTGTGGACATTTGCTGAGTTTGGGGGACAGTAGGGATTATTAACAGGGTCTCTTGAAGGTCTCATTCATAAAGTCAGCTTAACTCAAAGCTGACTTGAGAGCACATAGCAAGAACAAGGGTGTGTAAGTGTGTGGATGTGGACATGAACACATCTATTTCATTATTTAGTGTTAATTTTCTGCCTGCTTCTGTCTGGATCCTCTTGAGTCAACATGCACGAAACCAATGATTGTCTTTAGTACTGACATACAGTATCATTGCACTGAAGCTAAGTAGGAGTAGGTGGGTTTCCTTTAATATTTATTGTTTGCTCACAGAAATTAGTGACAAAATATGCAAGTGAGTTGTTTGAGCAAAAACAGAGCATGGAAAGTACAAAGGGGGGGGGAAGAATGGCAATTTATATGCAACATGGTTTGTAGTCCATAAAGAGCACTGTTCCCATTTTTGCTTGCTGTCACAAAATATTAAGTAGCGCATGGATTTGAAAGAAGTCAGGGTGGAACCAAGTTCAACATAATGTGTATGCACCCAGTGGATATTCTTCTTTTCAGAACACTTGTTCCCAAGAAGATGCTCCTGCATTTTTTATGAGTGGTAAGGGCAAATAAGCACCTTTTGTTGTTAACTGTTGTTGCTATTTCAAGACATTTATAGGGTGCAGATTGTTTTCTTTGTGTCCCAAAATTCTTGCACACAACAGTTTTATTAAATACTGGTTCATGTGGCATTCTGCCACGTCATAGGATGGTGCAGAGTTGAAGGTGAAGGCAATATGGGAGGATTTGTGGATCAGTCACAACAGATCCATTTGATCCCTCCATAATTTTCATCATCAAATGGTTGGATCAGGTGCTTTCTTTAGAAATCTCTTGTGAATATGCCTTTGAATAAACCTTGCTTGGGTAAATTCAAATTAATAAAGTAGCATAAGAAAGAACTCAAATAGCAATAGGTCATCAGGAGGCGGTGACTCTCAGGCTGCTGGTTCGTAGGGTTTCTATGTCTTACCACTCATATCTGTCCAGAGGGTTATAAGGAGACGTGTTGTCGTTGCTGTGTGGCTTCAAGTTGTTTCGAACTTATGGTGGTCCCAAGACAAACCTATTACAAGCTTTTTAGGGGGGCTGAGACTGTGTGACGTGCCCAAGGTCACCCAGTAGGTTTCCATGGCTGTGCAGGAAATAGAACCTTGGTCTCCATGGTCGCAATCTAGTGCTCAAACCACTATACAACACTGGCTCTCTGGGGAGATAAATGGAAGATAGATGTATCATTAAGGGATAACCCCTTAACCTCCCGCACACTTCCTCGTGGCCAGAGTGAATCTGGTAGTATTCCTTTGCTGTATATACTGTCAAGCTGTCGTTGACTTATGACAATCCTGTGAATAAGGGATCTGCAGTAGGTCCTCTTGTTAACTACACTGCTCAGGTCTTGCAAGCTCAGGGGAGTGGCTTCCTTTATTGATTTGATTGGCTTTGGTTTGTGTAACTCCGGGGCTTTCTGCACTATACTGTTATAGTGCTATTATTCCACTTTTCAACATCCTGTGGAGTTCTGGGGTTTGTAGTTTACTGAGGCCAAAGAGCTCTATGGCTGGGAATTCTAAAGGCCCCTCCCTAAACAGCAAACCCCAGGATTCCAGAGGATGTGGAAAGTGGAATAACAACACTATAGCAGTGTAGCGTGGAAATGGTCTAAGAGACTTGATCCTACTAACTGTGGGACCCTTCTTTTTTCCTCTGTTCTTTTACTTTTCTGTTTCTTCAACTTCATACAAGCAAGCCCCACATAAGGTCCAGTCATCAAATAATGATGTGCCCCCTTTTATAGCTTGGCACATATCCCTTTTTTCTGTATATGAATTTGCTGTTACCTTTATAGCTAGCTGTGTGTCAGCATTCCTTGGCAAAGTGGTAAAAGTTTGACATTATATTTGTGACTGTTCTGTTTTCTTCCTTCTTCTCTCCCAATTCCCACCCCTGCCAGATCACAAGCTTGCATGAAATACAAATTTAAAAACCTTCAGCAAGGCCAACTGAATACATTATATTGATATTGGGGAGAGGGAAAACAGTACCCCACAACATTTTCTTAGTTTGTTGTTTAAACAAATATTATTCTTATTAAAGCTACGCTGTTGGAGCCTAATGGAATGAAATCACTGTTAATGGCAGTTGTTGGCACTGTTATACATGATGATGGGTGACTTTTGGAAACCCACTTCCTATCGTGTATTGGGAGTAATTAGTTTAATGAATAAGACTCTAATGAGGGCATGTCAGCACAACTGAAATCAGTGGATGTGGTTCTGTGTGTGTGTGTGTGTGTTTAATCAATAGTATTTTGAAGCTGAGTGCTATAAAACAGCAGATATAAAGGCACTGGGTTGAATTCAGTGTTAGTTCCAGTGAGTAAATTGTTACTCAGCTTGGGATTTGCTACTCAACACTAATATAAGTCCTATTGATTTCAACCAATCTACTTTAAACAGGATGAAAGCTTTATTTTGCCCATGGTTCTAGAAACCACACCCTATAAAGAGCAGCCTAGGGAGCTGCATATGTTTATCCTGGAGAAGGGAAGGTTACCACTGTTTTACCTGGGGGAAATGAAGCAGATGATGTAATAGGGGAATGTAGCACAGCGTAGGTAAAGACAAGAACGGCTGGCTACTTTAAGTGAATTCAATTCTCCAGGACTAGATGAACTACATCCAAGAGTATAAAAAGAAGTCTCAAAAGTAATCTGAGGACCCCTGGCAATAATCTTTGAGAATTCCTAGAGATTGGGAGAAGTCCCAGCAGACTGGAGGAGTACAAATATTCGATGTAAAGTCGAAGGCTTTCACGGCCGAATCCATAGGTTGTTGTGGGTTTTCCAGGCTTTGAGGCTATGTTCTATTAGTATTTTCTCCTGACGTTTTGCCTGCATCTGAGGCTGGCATCTTCATATCCTCTGAAGATGCCAGCCACAGGTGCAGGCAAAACATCAGGAGAAAATGCTAATAGAACACGGCCTCAAAGTCTGGAAAACCCACAACAACCTAAGTGCAAATATTGTCTCCATCTTCAAAAAGGGTAAAAAAGAAGACCAAAACAATTACCACTGAGTCAGTCTGACATCAATGCTGGGAGAGATTTTAGAGCAGATCATTAAACAGATAGTCTGTAAGCATTTTGAAAAGAGTGTCACGATCACTAAAAGTCAACATTGGTTTCTCAAAAACAAGTCATGCCAGGCTAATCTCTCTCTCTCTCTCTCTCTCTCTCTCCCCTCTCCTTCTCCTCTCTCTCTCTCTTAGAGTTACTAGCATGGTAGATCAAGGGAAAGCTGTGGACATAGTGTATCTTGACTTCAGTAAGGCCTTTGACAAGGTCCTACATGATATTCTTGCAAACAAGCTGGTAAAATGTGGGCTAGACAATGCTACTATTAAGAGGATTTGTAGCAGGTTGACCAATTGAACCCAAAGAGTGCTCACCAATGCCTCCTCTTCATCTTGGAGACAAGTGATTAGTGGGATTCCACAGGGTTCTTTCTTGGTCCTAGCGCTATTCAACATCTTTATTAATGATTTGGATGAGAGACTAAAGGGCATAATTATCAAATCTGCAGATATCAAATTAGGAGGGGTAGCTAACACTCCAGAGGACTTAGAGCTTGGCCAAAACTAACAAAATGAATTTCAGCAGGTACTTCACTTGGGCAGAAAAGAGGAAATGCACAGATATAAGATGATCAAGGCCTAGCTTGACCACAGTACATGTGAAAAGGATCTAGGAATCTTAGTAGACCACAAGCTAAACATGAGTCAGCAGTGTGATGTGGCAGCTAAAAAAGCCAATGTGATTCTGAGCTGTGTTAATAGAAAAATATTGCTTAGGTTAAGGGAAGTGATAGTACCACTCTATTCTGCTTTGGTCACACCCCACTTGGAATACTGTGTCCAGTTCTGGACACCACAGTTCAGAAAAGATATTGACAAACTGGAACATGTCCAAAGGAGGGCAGCCAAAATGGTAGAAGACTGGGAAACCATGCCCTATGGGGGATGGCATAGGGAGCTGGGTATGTTTAGACTGGAGAAGAAACGGTTAAGAGGCAACATAATAGCTATCTAATATATAAAAGTCAATGTTTGTTTGTCTGTGTCAGGCGAAGACCTCATATGATTGGCTGTGTCAGGCAAAGACCTCATATGATTGGCTGCCTAAGAATATTCTATGGAATCCTGGGATTTGCAGTTTAGAGAGAGGCCTTTAGAATTCTCAGCCAGAGAGCTCTTGGGTCTGTCTTGAATAGGCCAGTTGCTGTGGAGATGAGCCTAGCAACAAGAAGGAGGGCAGTGTATTCCTTTAGGAACCCATCCTCTGAATACAAATTGGATTGGGGAATATGGGGAAAAGTTACAGGTACTGGGCAAGACAGTTTGGGGAAATAGAGACACAGGATCTCAAATCTTTCTAGCAAGTATTAGGAGAAAATAAAATCCCAGGCAATGTCAGGTGTATACACTAGTGTTTAATATTTGAAGGGATGTCATATGGAAGACAGAGCTAGTGAGTTTTCTGCTGCTCCAGAGACTAGGACTTGGAGCATTAGCTTCAAACTTCAGAAAAGAGATTCCATCTAAACATTAGGAAGAACTTCCTGATGGTAAGAGCAGTTCGACAGTGGAATATACTGCCTTGGAGTGTGGTGGAGTCTTCTTCTTTGGAGGTTTTTAAACAGAGGCTGGATGTCCATCTTGTCAGAAATGCTTTGATTGTGTATTTCTGCATGTCAGGGAGTTGGGCTCAATGGGCCTTGTAGTTTCTTCCAGCTCTGTGATTCTCTGATTCATAACATCAGAAGGAATGTCTGTATTAAACCAATATAAAATCTTTTTAGATGCTCATGTGCAGAGGAATTATTTTGAACATGCCAAGCAAAATTTAATGTCATAGAATCATAGAGCTGGGAGAGACCACAAGGGCCATGTAAATATCTAGTTTCAGTATGACACCTCCCCAGTTTGAACCCCACTCACAGTGGGATCTCACCTATACCAGTGGGCAAGCTCTTCCAATCTCACCTCAAATTAATTCAGAGATTATGCGAGATCTTCCGTTGAAATCTAGGATGTTTTTGAAATAGTCTAAGGGCCTGGACTCCATTCATATCCCCTGTGTTCACTTCCTTGATCTTATATTCCTCTAGATTTCCTAGAGGAGAAAAATACTAAAGAAGTTAATTCTGTGAGCCAAACGGCGACATCAGTGCAGACTTCTGACCCCTGTACGCTAGTGCTGCAATGTTGTTCCATTTCAGCCCATTCTACAGTATCAGTTTTAGGATTAAATGATGATAATAATAAAGTTTTGATGTGGGCTTTAATGATCCCCTGAAGTTTTTTTTCCCCTGAGCCCAATTTGGAGGATATTTGCTAACATCTCTAATAATTTCTGCCTTACTCCTACAATTTTCCCAAACCCAAAACTCCTTCAGCCACCTCATTTTCTTATGAGTGTTTCTTCTCTCCTAAAGACTTCCCTCCTTCTTTTGTATGGTGATGTGTCAAAGTATCCTATGGTTGAAAACATTTGGTGTAGATTACTCCCTTTACACCTTTCAATAGTACCTGTGTGTTACCCATGTCAAAATGTGTACTGAACTTTGCAACAGCAAGGATTCAGCACTGGCTTAGTTGCCAGCAATGCTGCTAAAACTCAACAGGCAGATTCATCTGTACCGGTACTTCAAGTCAGTGCTAATTTAAACTGAGACACTGATTAGGTATTTGCAGCAGCATCCTGGAGACATATGGGAGTTGTTGCTTATCCAGCATAGCACCAACTTATCTTTATGGAATTGTACTTGAGAAGCATGATGGAAACTATGGTCATACAGCTCAAGGGGCAAGCCTAATTGTGTATCCATAGATGTGTGTGGAGCTCTGTGCAGAGAGAAGGCATGGTTTCAAAAGAGGGCTGAGAAATGTGTGGCCCTGCAGATGTTGTTAGAATGGAGCTCCCAGAAGCACTAGTCAGCATAGCCAATAATGAGGGATGATGAGAATTGAAGCCCCATAACATCTGGAGGGCCCACAACAAGATAGTTGTCCTCTTAGCCCCAAACCAAATGAAGCAAACCTACAGTGTGCTGAAAACAGATGAGAAGGTATATAGTTCAGTTGTGATGGAAAATCTTTACCTTTCACATGAGCTCGTTTATCTTCGAGTGGTTCAGAATGCCAATATATCTGCATTGCTTAAAAACAAGACTCCTTTTATTTCGCTTTCCCCTCTGAGATCTGTTGCTGCCCCTCAGAGACACATGATGCAGCTGAAATGCTGGTTTTGTGTGATCCTGTCTTGCAAGTAGTTTGTACTGTCAACCCTCCCCAGCATTCCTTTGTCTTGGCATTTCTACCTTGTTCAACAGTTTTACATACACAGCATGCCACTGGCATCCTGTTGATTTCTTTAGAAATAGAAATGGAAAACAAGAGAGAGAGTCACAGAACTGAACTTTAAATACATCCATCTCTCCATATCTTGCACACAAATGCTAGCTCAAATGATTATGGTTGTTTTTGCTGATTGTAAGCATTTCTGATGTGGAAATCAGTCAGCATTAGGAATAGCTTTGCCTGTATGAGAAAACCCAGTTTCAGCAGAGCTCATGAAGAGCTATGAAGAAAGGAGATCAGGGAGAGAATATCTGATTTCATCTCAGGTATATGTTCAAGTACTATTGGGAAGATAAGTCTAATATGGTTTAGATTAACTAGACATGGATGGCATTAAAGCTCAAGTACTTATGAGGTGTGACCAAGTGGAAATGTACCTTTTTTTTCAGCTTAAGCTCCTTCCAGGTCTAGGGAGGGAGATGAGAAGGATTGCAGTTTTGTTATATTGCTAGGATAATATTCTTTCAGAAATCTCAGAGAAAGATGAAAAAAATGTGGCTTAAGTATCTGTTACATCTTTTGGGAGCTGCTACAGTGCAGAAAAAGCACAGCCCCAGAGGGACAGAGGGTGTCACTGTCATATCCAGTTGTATGCTAGTCCATCTGCTTCTTAGCACTTGAATTCAGAGCTGTGCATTTTTGACAAGTGATTGGACAAGGGCATCATAATCTGGAGGACAAGGTAGAAACTTGGAACTGAACTGATTGTCTACCCCCTCTCTCCTCCCAAAATATGTCTCTGTTGTTTCTGCATAATGAGACTCATTAATGGAAAGTGTGGGCCAAGGGTCCCTGTTGCTAGCTACACTAATTGAATCAGAGCTTGGAAAAGTTACTGTTTGGAATTACAGCTCACATAATCCCCAGCCAACATGTTCACAAAATGGGGATTTCTGGGAGCTGTAGTCCAAAAGGTAACCTTTTCCAACCTTAAATAAGCTGTGTAGCTCAGAACATGATACAGTCCTGTCCCTTAATGACAGATAAAGTTTGGAGGATTTTGTGAATGTATGGGAGATTATCCAAAACTTGTGTACATGTAGAATTAATTGCTCTCACTCCTGTATTGTCAAAGACAGGTGGATACCTTTGGGATTGGGAGACCAAGCTTCCAGGCTGCTAGGAGAAGGAATGGTTTGTTTTGCAGCTGTAAGCCCTAGGATTTCTAAGTTTACAAATCAAACACGAAGTATTAGAAGAGATGGCCCTATCATTATGCAGACAGAGGCAGTCATTTCCAGTGCCAGATGCTTGGAGGTACAGAAGGATACTGCCATGTGGCTAAGCTAGCCTGCAGCCTTCAGATGCTTTCCCATTGCTAATGATAAACTGCCAGTCTAGTCAAGGGCTCTCTTTTTCGCTTCAGCCACAAAATGCCTTATGAGCCACTCCTAAGGATCAGTTACCTATTTGGTCTCAATCGAAACATTTCTTTGGCAGTCACAGGTTAGAATAGGAGGTATATTCAAACTTGCTGCATTTAAAGAAATGGACCAGCTTGTAGTGTTGAGTGGATAAATATTCTCCATATACTTGCATACATTCCTAGAGAAAGTCTAATTTCTCATTTTGTCTGGAATCCTGCTGAGGTACTATGCTGCTGTAACTACCCTGGCAACCACTGGCAGCCAGAGGTGCCGTGGTGATAAATAAGTTGCCCAGAGCCAGCAAATTGTGTCTGCCTTCTCTTGCCACCACTGCATGACCCATTGCACTGCATTGCCTTGCTACTGCTTCGTAATACTGGAAAAAAGTGAACATTGTAGACTACCAGGATTCAGCCATTGGCTCCAACAACAACAACTGCAAAGTCAAGATGTGGAACATATAAGAATCTTTGTGCTGGAATTCAAGAAGAGAAGCACCATGAGAGGTATAATGAAGGTTTCTGCTACAAATATCAAGGGACATGCCCTTTAGATGTTATATCAGTGGAATAGGAGCTGCCCCTCTCTATGTTCACAGTGATGCTGCTGTAATGTTTAAAGGGACACTAGTGTGAATGGGTAAGACCAATCATGTGGCTCCTTCTCATGCTGGTCATTTAGGATCAGGGCTGAAAGAAGATAAAGTTCTATACAAATTGACTATACAACATAGCTACTCAGCAGCTCTGTGGGATGAGTCCATGGAGAAACCACTGCTGTGCTACTGCTACCATGATGTCTAAAAGACACTCAATCCAGCTAGAGTCACAGCCTTTTCTTCTTTCTAGATAGAAAAAATGCACAATTGGTCAGGAAGGCCAAGAAGGGACCTTCTTGGGGGAGGGGGCTCATCTTCCAAGTTTAAAAGCATAAATGCCCTATGAATGCAGAATTCAGTTCACACAGTGGTTGGTCAGAAATGCCTTTGGCAAGCCCACAGGCAGGACAAGAGTGCATCTGTATCCTCCATGACATGGTTCCCAGCACATGCTAGACAGAAGCATGGTGCTTCTGATACTGTGCAGGATGCATAGTCATTCTGACAAGTAGCCATTGATGGCCCTGGCTTCCAGAAATTGCCTACTCCCTTTTAAAGCCAACCAAGTTGTCAGTCATCATTACATCTTTTGGTAGTGATTTCCAAGGTTTAATTAGGCAGTTTGTGAAAAAGTCTGAGAGAAGTACTGCCTGTCTTGTAAGGGAGTTGCACCAGTCATTGATCATTTTGGATTTTTTTTTTAAAAAAAGGTATCACACAAAACCACAAGACATTGCATTTTTTTTTCCAAATGAAGGGGAGGGACAGGTAGGAAGATAAAGTTTCCAGAACTTCATGATTTGGAAATGGGGAAAAACAGGCATATTTTTACCAAATGAGACATAGAGAAAGAGAGACGTAGATAATGATGAATATAAAAAAAGGTCAGTGCCAAAATCCTCTTAGCTGATACTGAGCTACATACATTTATTACTTTAATTCCACCCTTTTTATTCCTATGACTGAATAGCCTAGTTGGCCTTATTGGCCTAGTTTGAATGGGACCAAGCTCTAAAAAGTTTGGGAAAAGAGGACCATCCAGAGCTGAGCCTGGAAAGCTTTTATTTCACAGACAGCATTGTTCTGAAGGCACATGCCATCCATTTAGGAAGTCATATTCTTAACAGGATGGAACAAAAGTGAAAGATCTCAGAAGAGGTCACCATCTAGAGAGAGAGAAGAAAAGAAAAAGCCTGGAGTAAAACCCATTGTTTGTGTGAATAATTGTGTTCTTTAAAATGTCATATTTAACAAATTCGGCAAAAATAGAACTGATAGGAAAGACTGTGAATGCAATCAGATAGGTTGGAGCTGTCAATAGTTAAAGCACAATGGAAGACAGCTACTTCCTTCGAGGAAGGAAATTCAGAGACAATGAATGCGGTATCTGTGGGTTCTGTTTCTATTAATAAAACAGCAAGATGTGTCTTGTAACTCCTTAGAGTTCTATATACTGAAGGAAGAGGGAAAATTTCCTGCAAAGAGCCATTGCTCTGCAGAAGTTTTCCTGAACCCTCTCTGAGGATAGACTACAATAACCCCGCGGAGGTGCTATGAGCTGTCTTCTCAAACCTTCAGAAGAGGTCTCACAATTCTGCAAAGACCCAAAGGCACATCGGAAATAACGAAGTGCATGGGTGTGACAAGGAGAAAAGAGGAAAGGATATTTAGAAGACATGTCATCGCTTGACTGGAGAAAAGTAGCTAAACCAAAGGAAAGCTTGGCATCTTAAATTAAATGGAAAACAACAAAAGCAGCAACAACAATGTGGAACATTTTTTGTGTGTTTCATTGAATGTTTCCCCCACCCTTAAACCAGAAAATGGACTGGGGGCATGCTCAACTACTTGTTTGTCCCAGTTTTCTGGTGGGAAAGAAACAACCATTTTTAAAGGAGGAAGAGGAAAACTAATTTGCAAAAAGTTGGAGGCAGGATCTTGAAAGATGATGAGTGACAGCTCTCCCCTCCCCCTCCTCTGCCCATGATTGCCTAAGTATCCCTTCAGCACATAAGCAGTTCCAACCAGCTGTGGCCTAGTCTGACATCTAAAGAGATGCAGGACTGACTTTGTGGCTGGAAATGGCTTTTCATCATACACAGTCCTGATTGCATTGGAGAAATGGCCAATTAAATTAATGTCAGCAACCAAGTAAGTTGCAACAGTAACAACGAATTAGCTTTAAGAAGCTTCTGGTGACTAAGCATTGCTCTCTCCTTCCGGGTGAGTTAATGAGCTTAGATGAGAACAACCTGAAGGGTTACAGCACCCCCATGTAGCTTTCCAATCAGGTGGGGCCTTTAGGCAAGTTTAGTACTGTTAGAAGATACCAGATGGACAGTTGCAGAGACTGAGGGCTCTCCTTTTTAAACTCAGAATGCATTTCACTTGTACAGCTGCAGCAGAAGTTTTCATTGTGCTTCTGTGCCAAATTTCTGGGGTCCAAATATTGATGTTGCTTTCTTTCTCAGCTTTGTCCTGTTCATCAGTAAACCCTGCAAATCCTGTTTTCCAGCCTTGATCCAGTAAAAGACTGCAGTTTCTCTAAAAAAGGGAAGGGAATTGTAGGGCTTTCAGATATTAGTGGACTGCAGTTCTCAGGAGCTACAGCAAACACAGCACATGGTAGGACTCTGGTCTTGCTGATCCTGACCTTGACATGAGGTTAGCTCATGTCATCAATGTGTGCAACAACAACAGCCCTACTTATTGATAGAAGGACATTTTGACCACAGCAATGGAGGAAAATCAGGTGGAGTTGGCCATCTGAAAAAAATACGACAGCATGTCTTTGTCCATTTTCACCAGGGCTTGAATTATTTGTGCTGCAGAGAGAGGCATATCTTGCTTCCTTGCCATTTTGGGGACACTTTTGGCTAAGTAAATCAAGAAATCCCAGCGTGCTTCTGTCAATGAGCTATTTAAGTAATTGTTCCCATGGATCTTGGCTTGAATAGCCCTTCACAGATTTGGTGCCAGTAAATTAATATATTTTGTTCACTTGTTCACTTCTATCAGGAGCATTTCCATGGATCAACATTAACCTTAGCAGCAGAAACAAAAACTTTGTGTTCTCTTCCTTCTACCCTTTTTCTTTTGGTTCAAATCTAGTATCTTTAAATGATAAGTCAGTAAAATGTTGTTTGGTGGTTCCTCAGGAATAGCTGGAGTTGCCCCCCCCGAGGTGCCTGCTTTCTTCTTTTGTAAAGAATCTTTCCTTTGGAATCTTTCGTTACCATGGTAATAGTTTCAGATTGTGTTTGCATTTCAGTTATTTAAAAAAAAAAAATCTCAGAAGTTGTAGATGCAGAGTGGGCAGAATCATTTGGGTCGCCAGGGGCTTTCTGACTGATTATCCTTGTTCATCTCTTTGCCTTGTGCCAGGGGCCAATTTCGTTAATGTTAAAGGGATAAGAGTGAAATCCTCTTTGGGACTTTCTCTCCTTTGTTGAGACATCTTAGGAGGAAGGGAAGAGGTGGGGCTGTATGACAGAGACAGTTTAGGCTCCCTGGTTCCAGTCATTCTCATCTAGGTTCTCTGTCAAATGGGAAATTAAACATAGGTTTCTGAGGAATTCATAAACACCTAGATATAACCATGTTGCATGTTCCCTAGGGGGGCCTTTAGATTAGTAAAAGTAACAGAACAGCAATCACAATCTTATGCTGCCATTTCCCTAGAAACCCCCGAGATCCAGATAGCACCTCAGATAACTTCAAAACATTAAGAAGTGAAGTTTTGCTAGAACAACAAATTTCCTGTTCTTCAAGAAGAGAATTGCTGCTACAGCACTTAGGGTAACAGTGGCCAGAATTCTCTTGGTGACTTAATGCAGCCATATGCAATGCTGGTGATGAGCTACACATCTCAAGTCCAGGTTATTTGAAGGATCATATTCTTCCTTACAAACCAGCCCAAGCTTTGACATCTGCTAGAGAGGCCCTTTTCTGTATCCCAACACCCTCACAGGTACATCTGGTAGAAACATAAGAGAGTGTCTTTTCAGTGACTGCCCCCAGGCTCTGGAAATCCCTTCTGAGAGAAGTCAGACTAGAACCCTCCCCGCTTTCTTTCTGCAGTCAAGTAAAGGTGTTTTTTGTGCTGGATATTGTTAATTGTGTGTATAAGTGTGTGAGTTTTTAATTGTGTATTTTAACTTGATTTAATTCATAACATTTGTATTCTGTGGTTTTTATCTATGTCTTTTTAATTGCTATAAGCTACTTTGAGTCCCAACCTGGGGAAAAAGCAGAATATAAATAAAGATGACAACAACAACCACCACCCTCTGATACATCAGCTTAATGCAGCTTTTGGAGCAGTGTGCAGTGGTGTCAGAACATAAAGCCATCTCTGTTTCCAGGGAGAGCTACCCTGGGATTTCCCAAACTGCTCCCTGACTAACTATACCAGTCAACAGAATTGCAACCTTTGCCAGCATCTTAAGTGAAGTGATAAATCCATGTCCCATGCTCAATGTAGCTGCCTCTGTGGGAGATGTCAGGCTTTTCGAATGCTGTATAGATGAAGCACCCAACCCATTCTCTGACCCCATCACAGCCCATCTGTATCCAGTAGCAGAGTATATAATCATGATACTCAAATATATGTGTAATGGTGGTGGTAGTGATTGTGCTGGTGGTGGAATGGCATAGTCCTGACCTATGTCCCTCAGTCCAAGGTGAGCCTGCCACTGAGCAACATGAGGCAGGCAACATGAGGCACCAGATTTGGGTTATCATAAAAGGGCAGGAAATGTTGAAATATTTGTTATTTTACTGCTGAGTGCAACAAGATGTGCTTGTGGGATTTTCTGATGCATGCACAAAAATAACTTGGCTGGTTTTTTTACTACTCTGTACCCTAACATGCAGAGGTGCCATGTGTTGCTCCACCTCTGCTGGCCAAATTTTTGGGGCCAGTCCTGCCCAGGTCTAGTTTACTAGTACAAACTAATTTTATAGTGTTAAGTTAATAGTACCATCTTGCTGTAGTGCTCTGTGTGCTTGTTGCTATTGCAATAACGCATAAAGCTGGGCTTCAAAATGTGTGTCATTAGAACCAAATATTTTATAATATATAGAACCTGTCATTCGTTACTGTGGTGTTTTCTGCTTTGTTTACCCATGCTGCTAGAGTAAGTCTGTAGAACATCTTGGATCTTCTCACTTATTTGAACAGTTTCTGTATGTAGAGGGTTCCTCCAGTTCTAAAAAGTTAGTTTCTCCAACTGATGTACCTTTTAAAGCAGAAGGCCAACAGCACATGAGAGTTGATTAGTTGTGTTTGTTGGGAATAACAAGCCCCATTCCATTGAGAGCAATGACATGCTAACAAACTTTTGCACCAGAACGTGGATGCTGATGTATAACTCAGCTACTGTCCCCTCCTCTGCACTCCCCCCCAGCTGGTGTTTGTATGTGGCTGCCAATTTCTTATTTTCCATGAACAAAAAACAAATCAGATAGAATCAGAAGTAAAGAAGGCTTGGCATAATTATCTCCACTAGCAGAAGAACAATATATGCATCAGATATTATTGAAAATAATAGATTGCTGCAGCAGTTTGATTCTGGGTATTGCCAGTACACAAAGTAGAGTTTCCTTATAAAAACTGACTCAGTCTTTACTGTGAGGGAGGCACACGTCTTGGCAATGTCTGAGGTGTTCTTTCAAAAAGTACATTCCTACACTCTAGCTAATGAGGTGGTATAAAAACTTGTGAAGCAAACGCAGGTACCCTTGAAGACATCTGTGCTTACATTCACCAAGAGCCAGAGGCAACAGCTTTATGACAAGTTCTGTCATTAGTTTCAGTTGGGGCTAATTGAGGGGCCAGAAGTGGTAGATTTAATTTGGTGTCTAATTTAATCATTTATTCTGTTGCTGCTTAAAGCAAATACCTGAAAATGGGCAATCAGTGAGATCATGATGTTCATTGCTTTTGAGAAGAAAAGAGCAAGCTCATTGCATTATTATTCTAGATGAAGAGTGGGCAAAGAGTAGCCATGGGGCTACCTGCAACCCCCACTGTTTATGTGGCTCCAACTCCTCTGGTCTTGCCAACTAATCTGGAGTTCTTTGGTTTTATGAACACTTGGGACAGCTGCAAATATTGTCTCACCGCTGTAGTCGGGAGAACAAACACCAAGGGCCCACACCTCCCACATACACACTTACTGCTCTTGCCCTCCTGGATCAGGCAGGTGGGCTGTCTGGCGAACTGTGGTTGCTGCAGAAAGATCTGTCCAAGCCCTCTCATTCAGAGAGGTCCTTCCTTATTATGGAAGAGGTTGCCATGGAGACAGACTCAGGCAATTGACAAGCCTTGTCTGTCTGCTGGCCTTGAGGCACAGGGAATAAGAACCAAACTACTGCAGAGCACCGTATTACCTCAAAGGACCCTTATGTGTATGATGCTGAGCAGGGCTGGCCTGCTCCTAAATGGAATGAGGCATCCACTTTGGTGGCAGCTGCTGGGCAGAGCACAGACACTCCTTTCAAGCCCCACTCTCACCATTTGCCTCTATGGGGGGTTAAACCTGTGTGTCCCACCAATGGCAGAGCTTGGAGTGTATGGAGGGGTGGGGCTATGGCACAAGGGGCGTGGCCACTGTGCTCAGGGGCGGGGCTGCAGTGTGGAGGACGTGGCCAGGGTGCACGGCTACAGGCCAGGATGCCCCAAAAACATTGCTGCCCAGGGTAAATCGCCTCCACGTCCCTGTGCAACTTGTGTCCCGCACAACTTCACCTCCTAACCTAACCTACTGCCCTCAGGTGTTGTGGAGGACTGCATCCAATAAGAGTCAACTGCCATTCTAGTCAAGTTCTATAGACAGAATGATGGAACAGCTATTATCTTCTCCTTTGCCTCAGGCACTATACTGTCTGGAGTCTACCTTGGAGTCCATTGCTCCCCCCCCACAGTTCCTGGAGACAGCTATTCAAAGCAGCTGCCTACCTGAGCACTGGACGAATATCTTTGCTGGTGTTGTAGGGAACCATCCCTATTTTGGGAATTTAATCCAAGTTGGAGAAGAAATCAAGAATTTCTAATTCTTGCCCTGCTTTTGAGGTGACCATTTCCCAAACCCCAAAGCTTGTTTCTTGGGCTCAGCCCACAAACTTCACCAACATGTCTAGTTTGAATCTCCAGTTATTCTTCATCACTTTTGAACTCATTCACTGACTCTTCAAAGCAGCAGTACCTGTTCTACTCCTATTGTCTTATATTTCTCTTGATGTTGTTGCTGGATCTTAACTGGTTATGATTGTTTTAAGCAACCCTGAATCATGCAGATACAGTGGAGAGGCATCGTAGTCCAAAGCCTGCTGCATGCAAGAGCTCCTAAGCATCTTCTGTGAAAGATCTGTAGAGGAATTTCCAAACGTTGTTGTTGTTGTTGTTGTTGTTGTATGCCTTCAAGTTGTTTCCAGCTTATGGTGACCCTAAGGCAAACCTATCACAGGGTTTTCTGGGGCTGAGAGTGTGTGATGTGTGAAAGGTTACCCAGTGGATTTTCATGGCATAGTGGGGAATCGAACCCTTGTCTCCAGAGTCACAGTCCAATGATCGAACAACTACATCACCAAGCATTTTATGTTCCAGAAAGGAAAATGTGGAAGTACTTGCATGATAGTGACTTGTATCAGACTGGCTTTGGTGGGGGGGGACTTCACATGTGAAGAACAAGAAGAATTTCAAGAAGAAACATCCCCCCTTCCCCCGCATATGCCCTTTTCCCTCAAAACTGGAACTGAAGATAGCCTTTGTGGGAAGGGAGTTCCAGAGCCTACAAGCAGCCACAAAGAACACCCTCTCGCACATTCCCACTTCATGTGCCCTGTGACAGTGGTGGGATTGAGTGCAGTGCCTCCCCAGGAGGTCTTAGAGCTGAAGCCCCTCATGTGAGAAGATTCTTCTCACTCTCTTGGAAGACTGTGAGTTATGTGAGAATTATATCACATGCAAATAGGATTAGCGAACAAAATGGGGCAACATGGAGTGTTCCTGTTTGAGATGCCAGCTGGCCAGCCAGCCATGCCTTCTTCCAGGCAGTTCCATTTGATCCCCCTCCCACAGCAAATGTAAAGCATTCATGCCATGTTCAGTCCTCATTGGGCTGTTTGGGGAGTGTTCCTCTAGGGTTTCTTTTTTCCCCTTTTCTAAATAATTGTATTTTTGCAAACCTGGAGATTTCTCCCAAGAGTGCTGATAACCTCCCTTTCATGTGCAAAAAAGATCCAAATTGAAAAATCAGTTCACTATTAATATATATGATGATTTTGGAAACAAAATGGCACGTGAACAGGAGGATTATTCTCAAGGGGAAAAGAAATCTGTGGTTACTTTATCTTTGTTTACACATGCATCTCAACTCTGAGTGTGTCTTGATAATAAGCTATTTTCAGAAAGAAAATCTTGAAGTCAGGAGTTCAGAGTGGTGTTGATAGGATTCTGCATTCCTCTATTACGTGGATGACATTCATCTCACAAATGCAAAGAAAAATTATGGTGTTTCATTCTTTAGCTCCAAATGTCCTCAGATTTCCTTAAGCCTTTTCTTCTTCTGTTGTTGTTGGGTTTTTTTTAAGTACATGATATATCTTCCTCTTGCAGTTTTTCAGGATCGTTATCTTACCTCATTCTGGATATCTACCAGCTTCACTTGCTAGTAGCTCCTTTCTTGGAATCTGCTTCCCACTTTTTTTTTCTTTCCATCCTGTCAGAGTTGACCCATTTTCTGACCTTTACAGGCTCATACAAAATGTGTTGAAGTATCTTCATGCTTAAAGCTCACCATCTGGTCTGTGTCCTTTCAGTGATGACAAGCCAAGGGCTTCATTTGGAGGCATCATGCCAAGCCATGTTTTAAAATTCTTGCCTATAGTTTAGCGTAGAGATGGGCAATTTGTGGCTATCTAGGAGCTGTTGTTCGACTGCAACTCCTATTAGCCCTAGGCAGCAATGCCAATAAAGAGGATTTATAGGAACTGACATCCAGCAGTATCTGGAAGGCTACATTTTAACAGATCCTGGGTTGAGATGAGCCAGAGACCCAGAATCAAAAACAGTATCTGAAATAGGCTTGTAAGGCATGATTTGGGAGTAACAATAGTTGGCATGAATGAGAATGGACAAATCACAGTTACAAGGATGACAGCTTAGTTGTAGCATGGTTTTTCCTAGTTCAAAATATGTAATGTCTCCATTTGAGAAGACCAGGTTACAGGCAATGGTATGACCCCTGTCTAAGAGAAAACATTAAGCCACTGCCAGGAAGAGTAGACACTAGCAGACAAGATGGACAAATAGTGTGATCTAGTATAAGGCACCTTCCAGTCTTCCAGGATTGCTCCAGGCACAAAAAAACAAACAAACAAACAAACAAACAAACAAACAGTAATTGCTTTTCAAAGACTGCAACACACATAAGGCCTGGAGTCCTGAGCTAATACAAGAAGAGTACAGTGAGAAGTTGTAAACCTGAGGTTCCCCACCAAGGGTCTGTATACACCAGTATGCTCTATAGAATCTCTGGCTCAAATACATATTTCTGCTTGTGAATTTAAAGAGATTTTAATAAATACCTTTGTTTGAGGTGGTCAAGCCACATCTGGAATATAGTGACTGGTTTTGGTTGCCACATTTTAAGAAAGACAGTGACAAACTGGAGTGTGTTCATGTTAGAAATTGCTATCAGTTTAGACAAGAGTGATCAGAAAGAATTTCTTATGAGAGATAGTTGAAAGAACAGGATGTATTTAGTTTGGAAAAGAGAAGGCTTCTTTTGTGGGGTTGGGGACCTGATAGTTGTATTTGAATATCTGAAGGTTTGTCACAGAAGATCTAGCAGACTCGTTTGTTTTGCTTGATAAGAAAATTACACAGAAGGAGATTTCAGCTAAACCTTTAGGGAATTTTCTAGTGGAACAAACCCCCTCAGAAAATGGTGTGCCCTCCTTTCTTTTGACTGCATTTAAGCAGAGGATGACCAGCTACGTTTGTAGCTACGTTTGTTTTCTTCCTTGAGAAAGGGACTGGGCTAGATTGGCTATACTGAGCTGTCTTGAATGCCATATTTTATGAATAAATAAATTGAACACAGAGCTGAGATAGTTCATCTCCAAGACTGTATGATCTTATTAATCTCTTCAAGACATCTTCTCACGCAGCATCAGAGCTCTCAATGTTGCTTGGAGAAATGGCTTTGTTTAGGGTTTTCAGTAAATGTTGCTACATCCCAGGCTACATTAAACACACACACACACACACACACACACACACAATTCTGCTAACACTTTTTAATCTTTCCAATTTATTTCTCTGCTCATATGGACTTCCAGTATGTAGTATAGGTATTAAAATAACTGAAACTGGCCTCAATCATATAGCAACAATCTTATGCCTTTATTCATTTTAGTAAGAAAATTCAGACGGTCTAGAAGAAAATGAATTTGTCATGGGTTGCCCAAAGAGCAGCCATTAACATGGTTTTACTGTCTAAATTGATTTTAAGAAAAATTCAGGCTGTCCCAGTTTCACCTGGATTTGTCAAAGCTGAAAGAATGGCAGGCCCTCTTAGATGGGTTACAGAAAAAGGGCTAAGATTAAATATACTGTTCTTTACAGCTTGAACAGTAAAGTGCACTAACCATGTATTCATAATATCTTTATTAATCATCCCAGTTTCTGTGAACCTCTGAGAGTTGGACTAAACATCCTACCTTTACTACATGTTTCTATATATGAGAATGCTTTTAGCCTGGCAATGTTTGTATATATATATATTTCAAGCATTTTCTAGTGTGCTTTTTCAGTCACAAAGAAAAGACTGACAGATGATGGCTGTTGAAACAATAACCTCAGCATAGAATTGCACAGATCATTTCAGCGTATCTCAAAGACGTGAGCAAATATAAGTCTCTGAGCAGAAAAAGTAGGACTTACCAAAAATAAAAGAAAATGAAAATGATTTGGACTACTGTTCCCCAAATCCCACAGCTAGTATGGCCACTGGGCATACTGGCTAGAATACAGTAGGATTTGTAGTCCAAAATCAGTTTTTCCAAGTTCTGTAAAAAGGACATCAACCCTGCTACTAGGTGAGCTTCCCTCCTGTGAAAGGGTAATAATTATGATGCCACCATCAGAAAGGCTGCATCCCCATTCACAAGCTGTCTCTCTCCCAGAGGGATTCAAATAAGAACTTCCATGCCATTATCCTAATTCTTGGCTATGCTCAGAAGAAGGCATTGCTTCAAGAGCAGTTGACCCCAGCTAAAAAGGCAAACCTTTTCGCCAAGTACTACTTGAACAGTGAATATTTATACTTGACGACTGGCAAAATGTCTTCCATCTGGCCCTGATTCTGGTTGAGTGGCCACCAAAGATATCACCAAAAAACAAGACACAGCTTTGTATAAAATTTGCATGTGCTTATTCCTGTGCATATAAGTACCTTTAGAAACAATTGCTATAATGTAAAGATCAATACAGGACATCATAGGGAACCAGTGTGGTGTAGTGGTCTGAGTGTTGAACTAGGATTCTTGGAAACCAGAGTCTGAAGCCACACTTGGCCATGGAAACCCACTGGGTAACTTTGGGTAAGTCACACTCTCTCAGAGGAAAGTAAAAACAAAAGTAAAAACAAACCGCTTCTGAAGAAATCTTGCCATGAAAAACTTGCCATAGTGTTTCCTGGCTTGCTTGGGAGCTGCTGTAACTCAGAAGCATCTTGGAGATACAAAAAATCAAAAAGCACATCACTCCCTCCCTACTGAAGAAGATTGTGACCAGGTGACAAGTATGCCTGTCCTCTCAGTCTGCCATCTCCATGAAAGGCCCCTGCTCTCCCTTCTTTTTGTGTTCTTTACGGGGCCTAAAGGAATCTTTTATTTATTTCTCTGCCATCTTCCCACCCTAAATTTTATATTCTTGCAGATTCTGCCAAATCTGTATTTGTCTTAGTTTATTTTCAGTGTAGTTCAGTCGTCCCCACCCCAGTGGCCATGTTGGCTGGGGAGGACGGGAACTGTAGTTCAATACATTTGGAGGGCTCGGAGGTGGAAAAAAACTACTGGATGTCACAGTCACAATGTATGTGTTTGTGTGTATTCAGTGGAAAACCTGAACTGAAAGAATAAACAATTTTGGGGGGGGATGACTTGGTAGATGGGTTTTGCTTGCAGTCAAGACAGAGGTTTTTTGTTTGTTTTTTACCATATTTTCGGATCAAGGAGATTTTTTTCCCCCTGAGGCTAGTTAGGAATTGCCCTCTTTCACAATTTATCATTGTCTTGTTGTGTGAGTCATCTCAAGCTGGCTGCCATGTAAATTTCTTTCTGGGGGATGCTTGTGCCCTTTGTTCATAATCCATTCTGGACAGTTTTTTGGGCGACGAGGCAGCAGCTCCTTTAAGCAGCTCCTTTTAAAACTCCCTTTTTTACTTGTTTTTATCCTACTATATTACATTTTGTTGCTTCGGTGGGACTCCTCAATCTTGGCCCTGGCATAAGGCCAAACTTGGCTTTATTTATTATTATTATTATCCCATAATCCATTCTATGGCAAACAATCTGCATGGCATAAATAAACTGATCTGTGATGGGCTAGAGGGTGAATAAGTTTGCCTCACAGTGATACATGTTCCCTTGGATTTCTGAGATTCCGTGTAAAGACTTTGAGAATTAAGCTTAGGACTTGAGCTTTGTCAATTTCCAGCTTTGAGAATTTTGTGAGTCAGGGTTGGTGGCTTGTGGATCCTAGTGGATCACTCCTTAGGATCCTTTGATGGTTTCCCATATTTTATATAGGGTTTTTTTCTCCATTCTATAAAATTGATGATAATGCTCAGCAAAGTGGAAGATAGCAGGACAAGATGAAGACTGCTTTACAGGTGGATAAATTCAGTCAAGGAATTTATGGTCCTGATTTTTCAATACTTGAGCAGAGCTGTTAATCGCAGAGTGTCTCAGAAGTCTTATCTTTCATAGGATCAGTATAAGTCAAAGCCAAAGTTACAAGGGAACAAAACAAACAATTGAAACACCTGTCTTATTGCTTACTTACTGACAGTAAGAACATTAAGATAAAACATGGTGATGTTTAAAGTTTCTAAAACTGGAATTCGTTCAGGTTCAGGTTCCCGAGCCCTGCTGTAGAGCTACAGCTCTTTCTGTGGGCTAATTCTGAATTAGGTAAGGACAGCAGGGCCCCTGCACAGGAAGGGTGTCAAGCTGTAGCATACGTGCCAACCATTATCAGTGTAGCCTTATGGAGCAGAAGGAATGAGACCCAACCATTCTTTCTACTTGGGTTAGCTGCCTCACTGCCACAGAAAGGCAGCGGGGCAGCTGGAACCTGGAAGGATATATGTGTATGATGGAAGTAAAGGGAAGAATGTGCTTTAAAAAAATTTAACCCATCCTAGTTCACATTGTAATAGTCTTGTTACTGCAGGACCACCTTGGTATGTGTGTGAAAGTGGAATCATCTTTGGTGGAAGGCAGAGTGAGAGACTAAAGGCAATGTTTTTGGGGCGTCCCAGCTCATAGCCACACCCCTACGCACCATAGCTATGCCTCCACATACCGTGGCCACACACCCCTCCCGCCCCCGCACACACACACTCCAAGCTCTGCCACTGCTTGCCCAAGATCACCCACTGGGTTTCCAAAGTCTCCAGAGTCATAATCCAAGGCTCAGATTCCTACACCACCATGCCATGTAAATAAAGAGATAAAAAGAGCAATTATTACTCATAAATTTCCATCAAAGCAGACCAAATATCTGAATGTAAGTCCATTTGTAAATTGTGTTGATACATCACTCTTCCAAATGTTGCAAGTGTTCTTAAATCTTCTGTCCATTGGATCACAGGTGGGGATGTGTTATCTTCCTAGTACTGGAATATGAGTCTTTTAGCAGTAAAGACAGCACCAAAGATCCATTTCCCCCTGACTATGTGTTACGTTCCAAGACAAGAGTAAATAATTCAAAAGAATATATGTATCACTGAATACCAAAGAACTTTCTAGTACCAAATTTATTAATGTAATTACTTCCCTCCAAAATGAGGCAACTACAGGGCAACCCAAAACATATGAGTTAAAGAAACATTAACAGTATTGCACCTCTGACAGTTAGATGGTTTAGAAAAAAACTTTATTAAAAAGACATTGTGGTATCCAGTGTACTTGGAAAAGCAGGGTTTTTTTGTATAAAATGTAATCAGAAATCTATAGATATACTTTGTGTAGATGTTAAAACTACTGATCATTGGCATTGGGCATTTGAATTCCCTATGCCATTCCAGCTATAAATCCTGAGTTTCTTACTTTTCAGGGGGAATAATAAAAATGAATCTATAGAGAAAGTTCGCTTAGATACTTGATTATCCTCAATAAGTGTTCTAAAATTATAGGAACCTCAAAGGCACTACAAACTGCAGGGTCGAATCTAGATCCTAATAAGTGTTGTAATTCTAAGTATTGCTGTTTAGCTGCTGAAGGTAAATTAAACTGATACTGCAAACTTGAGAATGACAGAAACTCTCCATCAACTGCTTTAAGGCAGAAATCTCTTTTTCTGCCCATGTCTTCCGTAGAAATGTAGGGGGGAAGGGGTTTCAATCTTTAAATCAGGATTTCTCCATAATGTTAGTTTAGCATGGGCGTATGGATCAAATTGTAATTGGTGTAATAATATTTGCCACAAGGCTCTAACTGGGGAGATTGTAGACAATATTCTGTCTGTTTAAACAAATCAAGAATCTAAAGCTGTCCATTTAGATGAAGGTGCCAGAAAAGAAGATTTCTAAAACCGACCATGGTAGATTACCTTTTCTGGGTAAATAAAATCCATAATCTAGTGCAGGATAGCAAATATGTTTGATGATATGTGGCAAGATCTAGAAAAACCAAACCTACCTTCCTGAATTGGAAATTGCATCATGGAGCACATTTTTTAGCATACTGCACCTGCAGCTACTGGGGTATGGACTGGGCAGGTAACATTCTGCAGATTCATTATTTCAAGGGAAATGAGTCACTGTTATTTCAGTTGATTAAAAGACAGAAGCCTGCAGCACTATGAAGAAGATGCCTATACGAATGGGAAGAGCACAAAGGTAACTAGGTGGCTGCAATGATGGGAATGTGTTGAGTATACTTGTGGGCTTTGGAATTCTGAACTATTGTTGTACTAATTGCCACATGTTTAATAAAGGAAATTCAAGCAATAGGGTACAACATTTCAGTTATAGAGATCAGGAGCCATTTCACACTACACAATTAAAGTGCTATAATTCCATCACCCTCTGGAATCGTGGAATTTATAGTTTAGGGAGGGATATTTAGAATACAGAGCCAGAGAGCACTAGTGCTTCCCCTAAACTACAGACCTCAAGATTCCATAGCAGGTAGCTATGTATAATGGTGTCATACTGCTATAACTGTTGAGTGTGAAAAGGCCCTTTGTTTTGGTATCAAAGTACCAGTATTTGCATAAAATTATTATCTTGAGTGTCTTCCTGCTGAGTGTACATACCACATAAATGTATGTTTTGCAAAGGGGGAAATTACACCTCTTTTGACCTGGTTTGAAATGGAATTGTGGAGAGAAAGATTTATTCATCCGTACAAGGACAACAAACACTTTCCTTCAGTTTATTTGCAGCTGTTAGGTATTTTTCCTCCTCCATTCCTTAATTGTAGTGGCCAGGGGGAAGTGTTCAGGAGGAAAGTTAGAGGAGCATTTATTTCTACAATTGCAGTAAGGAATAAAGCCTTGGCTATTTAACAGATGATGTAGAGCACACAGTACATACAGTTGCTCCATCCAAAGCGTTGAATGTGCTTGAGGCTACAGTGACCTAATGAACAGTGCAGCTTCAGGGTCAAACTGTGTAATGTGAGGCTGTAGTTTATTTCAAAATCTCTTTGCAACAAAAAGGCTTTCCTGCCAGAAACTGACCATAATTCTGAACCTGCTGTCAGCAATCCTGAGAGAAAACTCTTTCAATACTTTCAAAGTTAAACTATCCTAGAACCTTAGCATCAATTGTAGATTCTAGGAACTCAAAAGATGTTGTTATTTCAAATGGTTTTAAGAGTGTCATCTGAAAGATGAAGCTCTTCTGAGGTTGGTGAGTTTTCATCAGCAGCAGCACTCTCTGGCACTTCAGGCAATGTTCGGAGGAACTGTCTAGTGACTTCTACTGGCCAAAGGTTCCTTATTCTCTGTATTTGCAAGGACTGGAGAGCATGAAAAGAAAGTAATGGTGTTCATGATAACATGGTGGGGTAAAAGTGACACAGCTTGGGGCAGGTGTCTCTAATGACACTGGGGTGTGTGTGTGTGTGTATTTTCCCCAGTACAAAAACAAGCTCCTACCTGTGTGGACAATCTAGTGTTAGATAGTACATGAGGAAGGATGCAGGAGAAAAACAGAGTAATTCTGTACAGCCATTTCCGCACTACATTGTTATAGTGCTATTATTCCACTTTCAGCGTCCTATGGAATCCTGCGGTTTGCAGTTTAGGAAGGGGCATTTAGAATTCTCAGCCAGAAAGGTCTTTGGCCTCAGTAAACTACAAATCCCAGAATTCCACAGGATGTTGAAAGTGGAATAATAACACTATAACAGTGTAGCGTGGAAATGGCCTACATGTAGAAATGCAAAAATAGGTCTGAAGCATTACTGATAGCTCCAACTAGAATAGAACCAGTAAGATTTATATAAGTGTTGATTCACCATTGAGCAGTTTATTTGGTGAAGCTACTTATAGCTTGAGAAGATAGGATAGGTGAAGACAGATTATGTTGCAATTTAGACTTAACAGCAGCTATGTGAAGGTAGAGGACCTCTTAAGCTGGTCTGCCTCAAAGTTTCCAGATGGTTTCCAAATGGTTTTGGGCATCTTCACAGCTGACAGTTTGGCTCTCCTGTTGAAACCCTGGTTGATCTATGGAAAATAGAAATGGCTCAGGTTCTTGACATCATTGTTGATGAATGCTCTCTTTCACTTACCTGTGTACGAATAAGCTCCATGATATATCACAGAATTGAAAGCAATGAAGCAGTCTCAGGAAGGTCTTGAGTACAGGTGAAGAAAATCTCTCAAGAAATACAGATGATCACTGGTATGTGTCTGTGTATTCAGTGTATTCAGTGGTGAGATTGGCAAAGAATTTTTTCTTCCTGGCTCCACTGCATCCTTTTCATGCTGCCCAGTAAAGCTTTTCTGAGTGAATTGGGGCCTGTGGCACACTGGCCTAAAGGAAGTTCCAGAGCCATATAATGTCCACCATGACTTGTTTGACAACAGAATCACCTGCATCCATGGGGATTTGGACTCCTCTGTTACAGAAGGTTAATTGAGGATGCCACTCAGAGTGTTGTCCAGTGCAGTTGAGTGTATTTTATCCTTTGATGAGATCTGTGGATCTGGATCAGATGCTTGTTCTTGTTCTTAAAACATTTGTATAGCTTAATTGTTGCAAAACACCTTGAAGAAAAAGTGTCAAAGAAATCTAATAAACCTTATCCTAACAGACATACACTGAAACATATATCATTATACCACACACACACACACACACACACACACAATTCTGCAAAGCAATATTATTTTCTGCAGAGAAAATTGTTTCCTGTGTAGAAATGTTGTTTTCTGTGCAAAATAAACATATGTGAATTTGCACAGAATAAGTCCTGAACTGCAAAGATTATCATCACTCCAGGATTCTTCTCATCACGGTTTCTCAGCACTAGAAAACATGTAGATTTGGTATATTGCAAATACACATTCAAAATTGCTGTTAATTCCTGTGAAAATATGCTGTTGCCAGCTACATGAGTCCTTTTTTTAAAATCATGTTACAATTCTCATAGTCAAAAGGACCCAAGATGCAAGAGAGGGGAATAAAAAGAGAATGCAGTGTAGTCATCCCCAGAGTGACATAAGAGTTGGGGTTAGACAGCTGTTGACCCAATACTATCTATAGTTAATTAGAGATAAGTCCCACTCATTTCTCCAGGGCTCATCGCCAGGTAAGTATGCAAAAGATTGCCATTTGAGTTACAAACTCTGATTTGAAAGAAGTTGGAAAGGAACTCTTAGTTGGAGGAAGGCTGGCAATTCCCCCGAATGCCAACGCTGCGTCTGGTATACTCAACAATGTAGGCATGTCAAATAATGTTTATTTCACTGGTGCACATACAGAGATAGAATGTAAACTAAGGGGTTGTGGATGTGGCATGAGGAAGAATCTCAAGGGAAGCACAAGAGGAAGGTTCTCTTAGCATGACAGCCAAGAGAACACAAGATCTTGAGAATAAAACAGAGGTGAAGATAAAAATGGAAAAAGATTTGCCTCATGATTGATCAAGAAGAGTAGTTAGAACAGTAGACAGAAATTATACCAGTTTTTTTTCTTCAGAAGTTTGACACTCTTTAATTATTTAATGTCCCCACACCACACACACACACACACACACAATTATACCAAACTTTTTTGTAAATTTCAGTTTAAGGAGATTAATGAAACTTTTCCAGCTTGGTGAATGGTATTGTCTATGTGGCTTACTAGTTGATTGCATTCAAATTCATCTTAGTTGTCTTCTGCTGGGAACCATGAGACATGGTGTTCATGGCATGAAGGAAGAAAGCAGAACCTTCTGAGGTGGGTTTTGAATCTACTGAGGTACAGAGTGCCTTGAGGGACGTGTCTCAGGAACTTCTGTGGACAGGTTTACACACAGGTTGTGTTATCATTTGTTGCTCTTGTAGTAAAGCTCTATACATATTTCCTCTTAAGGAAGCCGCAAATAAGTGTGTAGAGCAAGATGGGAATGTGGGGTCTTCCAGATGTAATTAGACTCCATACCCCATCAGTCTTCGCTGCCTCAGCTAATAGTTAGGGATGATGGATGCTGCAGTTTGACAACACCTGAAGGACCAGATGCCTGCGTAGGATTGCTGCAGCCTCAGTCTTATATGAGGGACACAGCTGTGTACAAACAGTGCTCTTAGTCGCAAGTGAACAGAGAACAACTCTTCCTTAACAATATTAATATAAATAAGCTTATGTAAGATAAGCATGGGGTTGTGTGTGTTCCAATATCAAAACCACATCCATTGAGCATTGCCACATACAATTTAGATGAGATATACAAAGCTGAATACATGGGGATTTATTGAGGTCAGAAGTTAGCCTGTAAAGTTTCAGTTACCATAGATGATTGCTGAGAAAGAGATTTCCCTAGATCCTGGAAGCACACCCTGATGGATAGAAACAACCTTTCATTTTACTTTCAGATTATGGAAAGGTTAGCTATCCATTTTTTGAGGTAATGCACATAAGGCTTTTATTGTACAATCATCTTTCCCTATTCATAGATTATGTTGTCTTCCATTTGCAAAGTTTCTATAGTTTCTCAACACTTTATCAATCTTTATTCTCACCACAGAAGGAGGGAAAAACATAGCTCCACAATGCCTTTTGACAGAGTAGGGAAGCTTCTGTTTGAGAGCATTTTTTACCTTCTGTATCAACAACTTCCCTTTCAGGGGTTTCTTTTCTTTCTCCTTGTTACAGGATCTTTATATATGCTAGTGAAGCTTACATGCTCAATATGTGAGGAGGGAAGTTCACTATCCCATCCATTGCTTTCCTTACATTAAGAAACTTGTCTGAAGAGGAGAGCTTGTGTATCTGTAAGGGCTCTCTACACAAGCCAGAACCTAATTTTTTTTCTGTGTTCTAGTTCATATGGAGCTTCCACATATACAACAAGCTCTTCTCTTTGGACATAACGATTTTATATGAGGAAAACAATGACTATGGGAGGTGGGATTAGCATGCTCCCTTCCTTGCATATGCACACATGCTTCTTTAACACCCAAGTCCCACAGAATTCCTAGATTACAAATGACTGGAGCAAAAACATGAAAGTGGAAGGACTTCTGCAAGCCTTGTGGTTTTGATTTTCCTAGCAAGTGGTACCAAATAGTTTCCTGTATCTAATGTATGTGAATTAGGCAGCAACAGGTGATTCACTCCAGCGGAAGGGGAGGTGCCATGTTTTAATTTGAACGTGAAAGAAGCAATCTAAGGTTCTGAACCCCATCCCTCAAAATAAGTTCAGCACCTCAGACAGCTCATTTAAGTTTGCACTTTCCAAAGTTCCAAAGCTAATTCACAGTTCCAACTGACATGGGAACCACCAACTACCATTGTACCCCAGCCTTCTGTTTTTCAGTGACACTACTGCATCTTCAGTCTATATAGTTACAGATCAAGGTTTCACTTTCCTGCTAAGGAAAAGCTGCTTTTTGCTTGATTTTGTAAGTTTATATATGTTTTATAGTTGTTTTTTTTAAGGATGGTGCTGTCATCGCAGTTTAAGAGGTAGGAAGGAAGGAGACAAAGTAGTATGACAGCAGATAAATTGCCCGCTTTAACCCCACAGTGAGATGGAGATGGGACTTGAATGCACTTTTGGATGCAAATCAATATATCTTAGTTTGAGTAAGGGGGTACCAGTATGTTATAATCACTCTGTGAGTGCTTCTAGACAAAGGGCTTGTAGTGGTACTGATCAAAAGACATGGTGCCACTATTCTGTCTTTTCCTCTTTAATCAATTTTCTGTGGTTATTTTAAAAAATGGAAAAAATGGTAGGAAGTGGAGGGCTACAGTTGTAAAATCTTCTAAACTTATGTGAATGTGGCAAAATATTTATACTACAGACACTTTGGCTGGAAGCTCCCAGTGAAATATTGTATTCCAGCTAGAATGAAGGCAATGGTGACTCTGCTTCTTCAGGCCTCAGAGCTGCCTGTGGTAAATCTACATGGGGAAAATAAAGCAACCTTGCCCCGATGTCTGTCCTAGCATGGAAAATGATGTTTATTGTATTCGTAAGTCAAACTGGTTTTTCTACATGCTTGTTGTTGTTGTTGTTGTTGTTGTGTGCCTTCAAGTCATTTCTGACTTCTGGTGACCATAAGGTGAACCCATCACAGGTTTTTCTGGGGCTGACAGGTCACTCAGTGGGTTTCTGTGACCAAATGGGGAATTGAACTCTACCACATTTGCTCTCTTTTCTACATGTTGAAGGGCAAAAACATGGATTTTAAAAAGTCAAAGTTTAGTCTGTGAATTTGGAGATGAACTGGATCATTTTGCCAATTTTTTTTTGTCCTCACTTGCGTTGGGTTCTGGTGAAATTGAGAGAGGAGGTAGAAGGTCATGTCAGGAGGTGGGCCATCTGAGTTACCTGATTATTTCTTCCTGGTGAGGTCAGGCCTTTGCTTGGAACTGGAAACAGGAAAGGGTAGGCTTTTTTTTTCATTTGTTTATTTGCTCTCCTGATGTCCTTGTGTTTTGAATTTTCATGTATTCCTAATCTGCAGCCTCCTTCTCTACTATGTTCTGATATTTTTGCCTGGACGAAATGCGTCCTTCCTCAAGGGACATAGTCTCCTGTTTCAGGGGCAGGGGCCCCAGAGGGGCTGCTTATAGGTCCATTAGACATCTGTGACATACATATGTGCATGCATATGTAGTTTCCTGTCTACAGTCAGAGGTCTACCTTTTTTTTATTATTATTTGTATCCCGCCTCTCCATATGGATCGAGGCGGCGAACAACTTACAAATAGCATGCATTTTGAAACATTTCTATACCTCATACATATCTAGACCCCCCTTTGAACTATCATTTATGACCTGGAGACAGACTGTGGGATTTTGCTGGGGTTCCACTATCAAGCAAAGGTGAGTGTGCATATGTGCCACAGGGGGGAAAAAAAAAGACATGTGGTACATATACATCAGGAAATCCAAACAAAGCAAAACTGTGGCTGATGGGATTCCACTTCCGTGTGGACAAAAATAATCCAATACCTTTAGCACATGACCACAGCAGATATGTCCCCCTTGAGCAGCATTAGCTCCAGCCTGGCATACTTGCATGGCTTTTCATCCTAATTCTAATTTTGCATTAAAAGGGATGAATGTGACTAAATGTGAACCAAACTGAAATAAGAATAACCCGTTGTGGATCTGGGACAAATCCTTGGAATAGATTAATCCTGGATGTCTTTGAGTTAACTTGACTTTCCTCACACCTATTGAATTCTCAGCAGTTGATTTCAAAGCTGAAACTGTGGTGAGTGGTGAGAGTATATTCAGAAGAATAAATGCTACCTATCATGTCATTTTGCCAGTAGATTAAAAAAAAAGCCTCATAAATTCTTGAAACAGTGTTAATAGCATTGCTGCAATAGTTTATCTGGTATCTTTCTTCAAAACCTGTACTGGAGGAGGAAGAGGAGGAGGAGGAGCAACAACAACAATAGCACCACCACCACCAATGATGGGAAGTTTGGATGCCAATTTCTATTAAAACATTTGCTTTTATGGTAATATGAGTCTTCTTTTGAAGCAACATAGTCTTACAGTCAGAGGCGTAATGGAATGCCGAAAAACCATGTCATTGATAGAATCAGTGCAAACGTATAGCACCATAGCTCCTTTAAACTGACTGTAATGAAGGGTTCTCTTTCCTTCACTGACTGTAAATAAAGCTTGGATGATTCTGATATATAATTTCCCTATAGAAATACAAAGAGTGGTAAGTGGTGGACTGAGTGACATTTCTAGAAGAAACTGCATAAGAAATTAGTGGGATGCTGGATTAAAGAGAAGATATAAGTATTTCTAATGTGAGAGCTTTCAGTGTTCGCTTCTGGAATAATATGGCCTCCAGGATGAAAATAACTACATGCCAGCTCCCTTGGTGCCGCTGAGATTGTAAATAAGATTGTTTTCCCCCATTCAAAACTCATGTTTTAATAAGGCCATTTGAAATTGGTTTATAGTGCAGCTTGCCTACCACAGGAGTTTAGATATATATAATTGTATACCCAGAGTAGATGAATGGAGGGCTGTATTGACTTCAGATGAAAAATGTGTTTAATATCAAACATGCTTTAAAGACGTGCAAAAAAAAAAAAAAAAGTAAATCTATGCACTAATAAGGGCCACCTTGTGTCTCCCTTCCAACCCTCAGTGAAGAGTGTAATATTAAGATACCAGGGAAATGCTCAAAATGTCAGCTTAGGTTCATTTTTCTGTTGCACCACATGCAAGGAAATCATGCAAACTGAAAAGGCTAGTTTCATGGATTGTTCTTCATCCATCACACCCTGAGCAACCTTCCATTTAACAGATGCCCATTTAACTTCAGCCATGATGGGTTACTGAAAGAGCAACACACACACACACACACACACACACACACACACATGCACACACACACACACGCCTGTTGTTAGACAATGACTTTTTTTCCCTCTGGGAACAAAAAGGAGAGTGTGTCCTCAGTGGAGAAGAAGCAAACCGGGGGCCCATTCATACTGTAGTACTGCTTTAACTGCCATGGCAACATCCCAGGGAATCCTGAACTTTGTGGTCTGGTGAGCTATTGGACCTCTCTGGCTGCAAATCCCTAAACAATAAATCCTAGGATTGCACAGGATGTTGTTCTGGCAGTTAAAATGGAATATAGCACTATAATTAGGTAGTGTGAATGGGTCTGTGGTCTTTGGGCCTGTGGTTCAATATCTTCCTAGGAGTGTGAAGGTAGGACTCTGGGGGAACTGCCTAGTGCAGAGCCAGCACACCCACACATGAGGGCCTTAGGCAGAATGAGGCCACTGCTTTAGGTGGTAAATGCTGGAGGGGGGGTGCCACAGTTGCAGCCCTCTCTGCCCTGCTGTTCTTCCTAAGTCCTCTGACCTTTCTTTTCCCTTGGGACTAGGTGAGCACCACAGCCTGTCCTGCACTCCCCCACCTTGTCTGCAGCCCTCACAAGTGCTGGGGCAACTGTTGGATTACAGTTCAGTTGCCAGTCCAGCAGGCTTCTAGACATGGTTGTGCAGGGAGCACTATCATGCCCTGTGTTTCAGGCAACATAATGTTTTGTATCCCCTGAAAACCATCTAAAATTCTCAAACCAGAGAGTCAATGCAGATACGGCTTGGGGACTCTTAAAAAGAAGGAAGCCTGCAGCCTATAGTGTAGCCGAGCAGCAGGATACAGCTGGCCTGGTAGATTCTTCTAAAGTCTTCAGCCTGATTGCTCCTTCCTGCAGTATTTGAAATGGCACAACACATGAGAAAGGTTCCCAAAGGGAGCCAAGATGCTATCAGGCAAAGCCAATGCTTGGCATCTGACCCAAAGCCCAATGAGACTAGCCCTCTTTAGGCACATGTCCACAGCTCTAACAGAAGACCAGCCTCCAGCGTATTGCTATAAGCTGCTAGTCATGTATCATCTAGGAGATGGGAGAGGGGGAGAAATCTGCTATGTTGATTTCCCCTTATATCTGTGTTACTACATACAAAGTATTTGTGCAAACTGAGCCCACACGTTTATCACAGATCCAGGGAAACTTTTTAAAAAATCTTTTAAAGTATCAAGCTATAATCCTATGTCTTGTTCTGCTTCAGGGCTTCAGCTCTTTTTCTTTGATGGAAGACAAACATATCCCAAGAGCCAGGTTGCAATCCTGTTTAGTGGGTTAAATCCTAGTGTCTTCAATAGCATTCAAATAACTTGGAGAGCTGCAGCCCTGGTTTGCTGTATTGGCTGGACATATTTGCCATCTCATTTGTTCTGCCCCTTCTCCCTAGCACAGTGGGGGGGGGGAGGTGAGGCACTGCCAGCTGTTTTGGACTGTCAGCTCCCAGAAGTCTCATCCAACCTGGCCCATGGTAAGGGACCATAGGAAATGTAGTCCAAAACATCAGGAAGGCTCAGGTTGTCCCATCCCTGCCCTATTTTATTGATGCTCATTTGCTGAGACATGAGCCTTGGGCTGCACTGCTTGAGTTGAAGTAGTACCTTTGGGTTTAGACATCCAGAACATGACAACGATCTGGGTTCTAGGTGAATCAGAAGTTCCTTTGATCTGTCTCTTTACACTGTAACGAGTCATTCTCAACAGGAAGAATTTGTGCCGTACTAAAATGTAGCATAACCCTATGGATTAGAAATCATAGCAGCCAAATCAAGTAAATCAAAGTGAAGATTGTGACTAATCCCCTGTATGCCACAGCAACCAAAAATAGGCAAGGATGCCATTTAAATACACAGGGGTGCCCGTGCCTAGGGTGTTCTATAGCATTACCTTCCCCCATCCCACTCCCATGTACAGAATAGAGGCTTTGTCATAGCAGAGTTAACAAATGTCAGCTCCATTCATTTCCCGCTGAATTGCAGTGTCAAGTTGATGGCAGAACAGTTTGGTTTGCTCCACAAATGCAGGGTGAAAGATGTTGCACGGGAAGAAGGAGTTTCTTCAGCTAAAGACAGTGAACTTATAGGGAGAACTCTTCAAACCAAGACAGACATTTAAGCACAAAGAGAAAATGTTCCAGAGAAATTAGCTGGCTGTGTCTGCCTGATGCTTTCTAACTGACCCCAGATCCAAAAGGGTAGTCATGTACATCTGTTGGAACAAAAACAATAGTCTTGTAGGGCTGAAAACATTTTTTTTTTTAAACCTAAATGTGTTAGTCTCTAAGGTGCCACAGATTCCTTATGGTTTTTACTAGTAGGAAAACTGTCAGCCACTGTGATAAGTTCAGGAGCTGAGAGATAGTCAATATTAGCAACCCGGTTCTGTGTTCAATCTTATGACAGATGCCCAAATCCTGTTTAATCCAGTAAGATGTAAAACACATGTACATGCCTACACACACACACAGAGAGAGAGAGAGAGAGGGAGAGAGAGTAAGCTGTGTTTAAATCCTCCAGTGATTAGAGTCCAAGGCTATTGAAACTATAAATTCTAACTCTTACATAGGAGTTGGAACTCAACTGATGCAAATATTTTTTGTCTAAACTAGAGAGATGCTGTTACCCTGTATGTTGGGGGTCCCGGGAGGGACGCCCAAATAACCAAATAAAAGCACAAGTTGGTTGGGGGAATTTAACTCGAGCACTCTCTCAGCTAAACGAGAGGCAGGGTAACTTTAGCAAGGATCTTTAACCCAATGTATACAGCGTCAGGTCAGAGAGCGGCTAGACAAGGTTTTAAAGTAACAAATAATATTTTATTAAGAACAAGCAACATGAAAGACACGACAAATACTAACTAACTTAGAAATTGAATTGAGAGTTTCAAGGGAACGGGTAATACGACACCTGGTCTCATAGTCCTGGAGAGAAAGATGGGGTTCCGGGAGAGAAAGCTCAGTGTGGTTCGCTGAGGGGAGTTTCCTGAGACAACCTGCAGCAAGGCGGGATGGAAGTCCAAAATAGTCCGAGGTGGTCCCAAAAGTAGGGGCTTTTTATAGGGTGGAGTGTGCCTACAGGCTATGCTATGCTCGGTGAGAACAAAGGAAATTTGGAGCTGGACAAAGGATTCAGAAAAGGTCAAGTTTTGCATGATTAGGTTAGCACTTAACGACAATAGCGTGGCCAGTACGTTGATGGCCCAACATAAAGAAATGGCTTGGCTCTTGGCTGTGTGGCTTTGTGGATATGCGCCGAGCAGAGCCGGTTTGCAGGGAGGTTTTTCCCTAAAGCAACAGTGAGGCTTAAGTTGCCTGCCTAAAAGAGGTTTGGAATGTTTACCCATTAATGGCCGCGCCCCAGACGTTCTTGTCTGGAGGACCTCTGCAAACACGTGGAGTAGGGTGGCAGAGAAAGGTCAAGCAAAGGCCGAATTATTTGATATCAAAAGGATATCTAGTGCTCTCACCAGACATATCATAACCATGCTAACAATGCAACACCTCAAGTAGGGAGTTCATCATGAAAATCCATTTCCCCCAACTAAAACATTTCCAGTTTGGGATGCTGATGGCTCTTGTCTGTGCAACCTGATTTCATACATCTTATATGTTAGTGGTTAATCCATATACCACCCTGAATTCACCTGATCTCATGAAATTGTCAAAGCTGAGCAGGGTCATGCCTGATTAGTACGTGGACAGCAGACCACTAGTGGACACCAGGCATGGATAGGAGAGAATCTTGTTTGAAACCCTGCAGAACCACTCCTGCCAGTCAGAAGAGACAATACTGGGATAGATTGGCCAACAGTCTAACTCAGTGTGTAAAGCTGCTTCCTATATTCTTGGTTATCCAAGTGCCAGCCAGTTTGTAGTCAAAATGGTGCCATCCATATACAAGAGAGAAATCTCAGCATGCTCAAGGGAACCCCAAGGTTTGCAGAAGTTCACAACATCTTGAGGAAAACAAACATTAAGATGGAAATAGAGGTGTAAACCTAAACAGCCAGGTATGAGTATACCCAATGGATGTTATCAAATGCTAAGTAGGTATTGGTAGGTTTGCCAGAGTGAAAACTGGAGAGGGCTCCTGTACCTTTAATGATTGTATAGAAGAGAGTATTTCAGCAGATGTTGCTTGTTACCTGTCTGCATGACAAACAGCTCCTGAAATTTCCCCTTCTACACAATCATTGAAGGTATAGGAGCCCAGTTTTAAGTTTGGCAACCCTAATGCTTGGGGAGCGATGGAAAATCAAGCATGAAGGAGAACAGATTGGAATGTTCTGGAAGAGGGCATGTTATACAACAGGAGTATTCCTTGCTTCCTTTGATCCCAGTAGTATTAGCAGTTTTCTCAATTCAATTAATAGTAAGTTAATGTTCTTCCATAGACATATTTCTTTAGCAATTCTACTGCAGTTTTGTAGTGCTGTAGTACCACATAATCTTCACACTTCATATTATTTATTTCTATGTTATAATGATATTTCTATCCCATCCATTAACTAAAGAAGCTTTTCACAAAAGCTATATGTTGAAGATATTCAGGATAGGTGAAAAGAAGGACATCTTCACACAGCATATATGTGTGGCATTTACTATCACAAGATGCAGAGATGGGTGTCAACAACAGAAGACTTTAAAAGCGGCTGAGACAAATTCTTCAAGGATATTAGGCATTATGGTTGTCTGCTTCTTTGAGATGAAAAACCAACAGAAAGAGTTCCAGGCACCAGTTCCTGGGAAACATAAGTAGGAGGGTATCATGTTCTCCTTGTAGGCTTCTCATAGGCATCTGGTTGGCCAATGTGGAAAAGAAAATATTAATCTAGATAGGCTGTTCATCTGGCCTAGAAGGCTTCTTCTCACACTTTTGTTGTTTAGAGATGAAGTACCTCACAACCAAACAGAGGGGCCTTCCAGCTGTGACCCTTTGCCTATGGCCATTTCTGCACTATACTGTTATAATGCTATTATTCCACTTTCATAATTATTTTATTAAAAAAAAGAAACATCAGTCATTCTGATTAATCAACAGTGACATACTCATCATTTTCCAAAATATAAATAAAACAAAGGAAAGAATGTTTGTACATCAATTCATATCTATACAAATATTTACATCATGAACATCAACTATTATTATATTCCCTTGTCTATCTTTTTTTTCTCCCATTCTCTATTTGTTATCTTTCTGTATTATTCTTTTCCTTCCTCTTTCCCCTCGTTTGAACTGCTTTTATTTATTTATTTTTCTACTTTTTCTCTGAGATCTCTTAATCTGATTACTGGTTGTTGTTTTTTTGAAGACTTGTCTCTTCATTGTCATATCTCTTCCTTAAGTAATTTCTTGCCAAACTGTTATATTTTATCTTATTTCTTACTTGTTACTTTACTCTTGGCATAACTGTACCCAGTTCTCTTCAATATATAACTTAATTGATCTCATATCTTCTGTTTTTTTACTGCTTTTTTCATCTTTCATTCTACATGTAAGATCATCTAAAATTACATATTCTTGAAGTTTCTCCAGCCATTCTTCTGCTGAGGGGGTTTCTGATCTTTTCCAATATTTTGCATATACAATCCTTGCAGCCGTTGTCATATATAAGATAATTTTTTCATATTTTTTATACTTCTTATCTATTTGATGTGTCATATTCAATAAGAAAATTTCAGGTGTTCGTGGAATCTCTATTTAAAGAATATCTGTCATTATCTAGTGTATCTTTTTCCAATATTTCATAACCTTCGTACATAACCACCACATATGACAGAAAGTCTCTTCTTCTTGTGTGCATTTCCAGCATCTGTTTTCTTTTATTTTGTACATCTTGCTTAACTTCACAGGGTCCAAGTACCATCTGTGTAACATTTTCAAATGATTTTCTTTTAAATCCTGTGCTAGAGTGAACTTTTGTGTCCACTTTCAACATCCTATGGAATCCTGTGTTTTGTTGTTTAGGGAGAGGATTCCATAGGATTCCATGGGATGTTGAAACTGCAAACTCCAGGATTCCATAGGATGTTGAAAGTAGAAAAATAGCACTATAACAGTATAGTTTGGAAATGGCCTATGAAGTGCCCTCATCTGCTGCCAGTGTTGTTTTCTGTTAAACACTAGACTTTTAAATGTGAGTGATTTTTAAATTTTTTAAAATCATTTTTAAAACATTTTTTATTATTTAGTTAGTAATACAAAAAGACTTCATGCAGGTAACTTTAATACAAACAAGCTTTAAAAATTTAGCTGATTGCTCTTTTGTATTTGCAGTTTTGGTTTTTTTTAAATGATGTATATGTGTGTGGGGGGGTAAAATTGTTTTGATATTTTAATTATTCAAATTGCCATCAAGTCAATTTCAGTGAAGGGCACTATGTAAATACTTGGAGGCCAGGACTTAAACTGCGTACTCACAAGTGAGAAGAGCAGTGAAAATCACTGTGCATTATTCAAAATATTTATTCACATTGCAGTTAATTTCCTAAAGAGCCTTAATTAGTGAGTGTATATGAGGATAATGTGCCCCCTGAGTTTGCTCATAATATGCTATTTGTAGACAGGGCTACAAGTATCACCCCTTTATGGTAGCTGTCTTGCTATATTTAATGTACACTAATTACCTCAGAAATCTATAATGCTGGGATTTAATTTGAATTCTCATATTGTTAATTTACTAGTGCTCACTTGTCAGTAGCTGGTAGGGAGAGCAGAGGTGAGGAAAACTGGTCTAAATATGAAATGCCCCATCATATTTGTTGTTCACAAAGTCCCAGGATCAGTTTTTATAGATCCAAAAGAACCTCCACAGGCTGAAGGAAAGGCTTATGGCCTGGGGCTTCTCTAGACTCGTTTCACCAACTGAAATGAGTACATCATGTACTGTCTTGCTGTAATTTGTATGACAAGGAGTTTCCTAGCGTTATCAAAGTATATATTTTGTTCAACTTTGTGTTTTTGTTTCTTTTTGTTTTTTCATTTCTCCAGCCTGAAGAACTCACCAATGCACTGGAAATCAGCAATATTGTCTTCACTAGTCTCTTTGCTCTAGAAATGCTTCTCAAGCTCCTTGTATATGGCCCTTTTGGCTACATCAAAAACCCATACAACATCTTTGATGGGATCATTGTAGTGATCAGGTAATTGACATAGCTGTAAAGTCAAAGTCTTTCATGGCCGGAATCCATAGGTTGTTGTGGGTTTTCTGGGTTTTGAGGCCATGTTCTATTAGTATTTTCTCCTGACATTTCGCCTGCATCTGTGGCTGACATCTTCAGAGGATCGGGTGGCATGGAAGTGAAACAGAGTATATATACTTGTGTAGCCCCCAGAGTGGGAGAGAGCAATTTGCATGTGTTACAGTTGGCCGATCGTTAAATGGGATGTCGCCCAGGGTTGTATTGTTAGTCAGGGGATATGCATAACAGTGCATTAAGTACATTAGCAGCCCATTGTGTTGTTCCCTGTAGAGGGACCCCCAGGGTCTGGGTGGTGTTCATTGGCATGTTTTTGAGTCTTGATTTGATTCAGTACTGGTAGCCAAATTTTGTTTACTTTCTGAGTTTCTTCTTTTCTGTTGAAATTGTCCATGTGTTTATGGATTTCGATGGCCTCTCTGTACAGTCTGACATAGTAGTGTCAGAATGATCCAGAATTTCTGCACTTTCTAAAAGCATTCTGTGTCCAGTACTGAAAAATACACAACAACACAATGGGCTGCTAATGTACTTAATGCACTGTTATGTGTATCCCCTGACTAACAAGTCAACCCTGGTGGATTTCCCATTTAACAATAGGCCAACCATAACACATGCAAATTGCTCCCTCCCACCCAGAGGACTACACGAGTATATATACTCTGTTTCACTTCCATGCCACTTCAGAAGAGTTGAAGGAAACAAACATGGAGGGGCTGTTAATGGGCAGATTTCTTTTGTCCATGTGTTAAGATACAGCATGTGCTCCAGAACTGTTGGGAAATCCTCATAAGAGGTGTGGAGAACCTCAAGTCCTGGGACCAAATATAGCCTTCTGTGATACCCCCTTCCGACAACTAATTCCACTTCCCCATAATACCATTCCAAGGTGGATTGCCATCTTTTTATAAAAATCAATATTGTCCATTGAATCTTATGACTTTGTACAAGGGAACTATTTTGCTACCTTCTTCAGGAGGAGTTCAAGGATTTTGGTCTTCTGAATAGAGGAGGTATGCAATGGAAATCATCTAGTGCTACCATCTTCTTTCCTTGTAGCATTCATACCTAAACAGTGGCTATGGCTACTGCCTGTTCCTCTTTATTTCCTCACCCCATTTCTATTTACTTTAACATGTAGGGTGGCCGTTTATTCATCACTTTAAAAACTGAGGAGATGTGGGATTTAAGTCACTAAAACAGAGGGCATAAGGGCACAGATGTGCATAAAATTTGCATTCACTAATTTATTCGTATAGATGAAAATTTAGAAATATTTATTATAAGTGAAATGGAAATAAAGCTTTGTCTTCCTATAGTGAGAAAGACTGTGATCAGATTACCTACATGCCTGCAGGTTGTGACTGCTAACAGGCAGTTTCAGAGGTCCTGGCATGTCATTTCCCGTTATACATTTATAGCACTGTGGCCATTTCCACACTACATTGTTCTAGTGCTATTCTTCCACGTTCAACATCCTGTGGAATTCTGGAGTTTGTTGTTTACTGAGGCCAAAGAGCTCTCTGGCTGGGAATTCTAAACATCTCTCCCTGCCACTTCAGCTACCATAGCGTTCTATCCTGTGGTCACCTGGATTTATAGTTTGTGGAAGGATATTTAGAAGTCTCACTGAAAGAGCTCTAATGCCTCACCAAATTGCCAATTCCAGGGTTCCATAGGGCATAGCCACAGCCATCAAAGTGGAATCAAAGTTCTATACCTATGTAGTATGAAAGATCTCATGATCTCCCTTCTGATGGTTCTTCATTTTTAAACTAGACTTGGACTGGATAGACCATCCACCAGAAGCCAGCCTCAAATAATGGGCTGTCCTCAGTAAAGGTGTACACATGTCCCCCACCCTATTAATATGTATTCCCTCAGGAATGTACATGGTTTTTGGAAAGTTTTTCTGTTTGCAGAACTGAACAGCTAACTCTTCCCCAACAGAATCTTGATTCTTCAGGTGCCTCTGTACAAACCTGGCTGCATATGTTCACTTTTAGGGCACACACAGAATCTTTTAGACTGTCTACAGCCTTTAAAAAAAAATAATACATATTTCTAGACAGAAACTAAAAATTTTCAGAAATCCTAAAGCCACAAGAAAAGTTGAAATATATGCAGTATGGAGTTTTATGCTGTTTAAATGTAAAGAACATAGAAAACACTAAAACCAGAGAGCATGTAATTGAATCCACGTGTGAAAGAAACACCTTGGTTGGAGATGGTATGAAGTGATGATTTTTTTAGTGTTGTGTGCCTTCAAGTTATTTCCAACTTTTGGCAACCCTAAAGCAAGCCCATCACAGGCTTTTCTTGGCAAGATTTGTTCAGAGGGGATTTACATTTGCCTTCCTCTACGGCTGAGAGAGTGTGACTTGCCCAAGGTGACATAGTAGGTTCCCATGGCTGAGTGGGGATTTGAACTGTGGTCTCCAGAGTTGTAATCTATCTAGCACTCAAATTGTTACACCACACTGACTCAGCAGTAATTATTATTAGGGGGAAAAGATATTTTTAAAAAATATGTACATTACTTCCTAGCATCTTGAAAAAATTCTCTTTCATAGATCTTCTTCAAAATATGAAATGCATGCAAATTTATGACCAGCTAACACATGGAATGGTAGCCTTTTTATAATTACGAGATAAAAAGTATAACTTCTTTCAGTTTTATTTAGATTATAACTACCAATACTGCAGTGGGTCACCAGTATAATAAACAAAATGGAAGGCTTAGAAACAGTGTGCAGACTCCAACATTATCGTGCAGAAACAGAAGGAATTAAAGTTTGAGATAAACTGCCTAGAATTCCATAATTCCTATATAGTAATTAAGGCTTCGGTCCTATAAATGCTTATCTGGGAGCTGAACAGAATTTGTTTCTGAGTAGACATGCATAAAATTATGCTGTAAATTTCACTGATCATCTTGCAATTAAAAACATTCACTAGAATCTCCCATCCCCTGTTTTTGACAGGATGTTTTTTTATGTTTCTACTGAGCCTGACAAAATAATGGTAAAATATCTGTTTATACATTTCTCTTCCCCGGGCCCTCCATATCTCTGTGACAGTTACAGGTTGGTCCCTGATGTCTGAAAATCTTTGCTCGTATTACTGTATTGTCAGAATTCCATAAGCATCACTGTTTCACATCTACATTATTCAAGAAGTCAGTTTACTAGCTTAGACTATAAACCATCTCCCCTTTTACTGTATATATTATGCAAGGGGAGTATACACTCCCTACCATGAAGTGATGTAACGTTACTCTTTCTCTTCTTAGTGTCTGGGAGATAGTGGGACAGCAGGGTGGAGGCCTGTCTGTTCTGCGGACCTTCCGCCTTATGAGAGTCCTGAAGTTGGTCCGTTTTATGCCCGCTCTCCAGCGCCAGCTAGTGGTCCTCATGAAAACAATGGACAATGTGGCCACCTTTTGCATGTTATTGATGCTTTTCATCTTTATCTTTAGGTGAGTACTTAATAAAGATCTTTATTCCATAGTACTTGTGGATGTAGTGGTAACAATAATGTGTATAGCTGTTGCAGACTCCTGCTTCTGTGCTTAATGAACTTTGCTTCAACCACTGTTTGCTAAGATAAGTCTCTCTGTGTTAGTTCCAACACAATCTTGTTCCAATTCTTGAGTATATCTCTCAATGCATTTTCCTTTTTTATTCAGTATCCTTGGGATGCATCTCTTTGGCTGTAAGTTTGCTTCAGAGAGGGATGGAGACACTCTCCCTGACAGGAAGAACTTTGATTCTTTGCTCTGGGCCATTGTCACGGTTTTCCAGGTAATATATCAGTCATGTCTGAACGTTGCTTGAGAAACATGAACCTACCCACTTCCTGAAGCTTAGGATTATTCAAAATGCAACACAAAATGTTAAAATTAATGTAAAATGTAAAAATTAATGCCTTGAGAAATGGGGAGTACCGAGTTCCTAAAGCCAACCATAAAATATACTATCAAGATTAGGCTAGCTTTGCTTAATCAAAATGTTAGAAAGCAGAGTTTATAGAAATCAGGATCAAAAGCAGGACTTCAATCATTGTTCCATGAAATGCTGACATTATGAAATGAGGAACAGTTTTTAAAATAGAATAACGCCCATTAAAAGGAAGGGCATCTGACCATACTAGTCAGGATGCCTATTTGTTTCAACTGAGAGGGACATATGGGCCAAAATAAAATGGGACCTGCATTCTTAGGAAGTTGGCAGACTGAGCTTTGGTTATCCACTTGCATGAATGGTTAGATTTGGGCCTTTTCCGCACCTTGCCTTTTTTCAGCCCTGGGGTGTGGGGATCACGCGAGCAGCCTCCAGCAAGAGGCTCTCACATCCCCGCTGCTTCAGCTCTGCACGAGCTGCCTGCTCCCAAGCAGGCAGTGCAAGAGCCCTGCCTCTTCCTTCCACAGTGCAGCCTGGGACTAGAAGCGCGACTGCCGCGGCTCCGGAGGCTCCGCACGCACAGCAAGGGCACACGGGGTCCTGGAGCAATGCGTGATCACACACCATTTTTGGCTGAAAGCCAAAAATGAAAAAGTGCGCAAGCAGCGCCTGCCCTACCCTGGAGCGTCACGTGATTGTGAGTGCGTCATGCAGATTGCTCCTCACAATCACGCAATGCTCGAGGGGCCCTTTCGCATGGCAAATGCCATGCAAAAAGGGCCTTGGTTTTGCTGGGAGAAAGAAATGAAAGTTACAATAAAAAAGGGAGACATTTTAGGTGAAAAACTAGGTAGCTCTGTTTAGACCTAGAGTTTGGTCTTTGAGTTTTCAGAAAGCATTTTTCTTGCAGAAATTGCAGGGTTTAACTGATGATCCTTCAAGAGAAAGTAACATAAAGTGGCTGGTAGGAATTGAACCAAAAATTCCAGGCTGTGTCTTTATTTCACTGATATGAGCTTGGCTCACTTATTCTGAGTAATAAATGAGGAATGTTTCTTGGTTATTGGTTGGGCTAAGTCAAGAAGAAATAACCAAGACCTATTGCTCATTTAAGGCCTTGGAAATTTTGGTAGTGACAAACCAACCCCAAGAACAGTTGTTATCAGGATCTAGTTTGACTGAATATTGGGGCTGTTTAGACATCTCTGGAAAACAGAAGCTGAGAGCCTTGTGTAGCCTTCACATCATCAGTCAAGTTTGAGCATTCTCTCTTAAACAATGAGGAATTGTTTAATCTGTCAGGAAAGGGCAATGCATGCACAGTTCTGACTATAAATCTCACTTCTTCAGTGTGGATTGTACCTGTAGGAACCTGGATCACTCAGGTAGAGTGAGATATCTGATGTCTCAGGGATGGGGGAGAATATGCTGTGAGGCATAACAAGTGCCATTCATAGAAAACCAGTGTTTTAAATTGCCTGTGCATTGGATGCTTGCCTTGGGGAAATATAACTTCCCCTACTTTGAATAAAACTTTTTTTTTTAAGATAGGTAAATTGTGGTCACTGGTACTGTTACATGTCATTTGGTCCTTTTTTTTTCTTTCGTTCCAGATACTTACACAAGAAGACTGGAATAAAGTACTATATAATGGCATGGCTTCTACCTCTTCCTGGGCTGCCCTCTACTTCATTGCCCTCATGACATTTGGAAATTATGTTCTGTTTAATTTGTTGGTTGCCATTTTGGTGGAAGGTTTTCAGACAGAGGTAAAGCCTTATATAATTTACTTGTTTTATCTGTTGCAGACAGTATTAAGAATTCCGAACCTATCCTGATTACAACTAGTTTTAAAAAAGGGAAATGGGAGTATGCTATTCTCCTTTCTTTAGCAAATGTTTCAGAACAACCTCAAGCATGGAAAGTTATTTTAAAGTGATTAGCTGCAGTTTCAGCTCTAAAATGTTTATTAATTTCTGTCAAGTAGGCTTTGACTTACAGGGATCCTATGAAGAAGAGGTCTCCAAGTTCTGTTCAGGTCCTGCAAACTCAGAGCAGCTGTGGGTTTCATCTTACCAGACATTATTGTCTTTTCTGGTTTACTACTATTTTAATCTCCATTTTTAAAAAGTAATGTTTTCTTTTTCTAAAAAGTAAACTAAATAGTTCCCTTTTTAGTTACTTTATGAAAGCTGAATAATTCAAGCTGCTGCTCTGCAGTTTAAAGAAAAAGAAAAAGAAAACTTAGAGCTTCTCCAGCCAAGAAAAAAGTTTCTGAAGATCCCAGGTTCCTGTCAAAGCAACTTTATTTTGGAGATCTACATCATTTTTTCCCCATCCAGAAGTATTCCCAGGGAACTCCAGGCATTACCAAGAACTTTTCACTCCTGCTCCCTGAGTCAGTTTAAATTAACCTGTTATTTGCCAAAATGAATTATACCTCTCCATGGCAGTCTGATTATGTTTATGCTGGGACTAGCTAAGATAGCTGCCACCAAGGAACCCAGCAATTGTTTTTTCCAGTCCTATGCATTTTACTCAATAGTAAGCCATTGCCATAAAAGAAATGGTAACAAAGCCTTCTGAAAACATCCTCAATCTTTATATATCTGTTATAAGAAACAGTGAACATCAGCTTAGGTTATGCAGTAAAAAGAATTGGATGACTAAGGAGTAAGCATGAACAGCAAATCCTGGGGGCAACTAAAATCCACCCCATCGTATGTGATAGCAGCAATAATGATGATTAAAATCTACACAGCAAAGCAAAAGCACCTTCGTTGCAGACTTGCTCTCCTGTTCCAGCTACAGATTCACAGAAAAAAAGTAAACCAAATCGTTCAAATCATGAGAGCAGAACTGGAGTGGTTTGTCCTAAAGGGATCAACACAGAACCACTTGTTTAGGAGTACATTACATTCTCTTGTTTCAGCTACAATTCACATTGCTCACAGAGGGAAAGTAAATCAAATGGCTGAGAGCATCTGACATATCCTAGATTTATAAAAGTAATTAAGAATTGCAGCAACTCTGCAAAAGAGCAGCATTATCTTTCATTACATTCTAATAATAATATTAATGAATTGTACCTTTTTTATTTAGAAATGGAACTTATAGGTAGCTAGTTACTTGTCCAAGTTCTGTTTATAAACTAAGATCTTTAACTGGTAGCAGCAGCTAAGCTTAAAACATTGTTAATATTAAACACAAATGCATCCTGTATGGAACAAATATAGTATTGTCTTTGAAATGTACTTTGTTGGCTTAAGCCAAATGAGAAGTTGCCTGACAGTTGGTGGATGAGTGCTGTTATTGTTTTATTTGCAGTCATGCCTTAGTGACTATTTTCCTGTCTCCTTAAGATCAACACTTTGACATCTATATTAATTCAGCTTTTTGCCTAGTCTCTGTGGACTGATACAGCAAGAGCTGGATCTTTTGTGAACTAAAATCCATCTCTGCAGCCATCTTCAGATAGTTGGAAAGCAAATCTGTGAAGTGAACTTGGCCTGCATATTATACCAGCAAGCAAGTTTACAATGTGTACAAGAGTTTTATAAAGTAGCCATCAGGAGTTCTGCCCGCAGCTCAGGCTAGCAGAGAAAAACTAGTCTTAAAGCAATAAATGTCAAAGTGATGGAGGTCTAAAGGTGGCATTGTTCTACGTGAGGCCCTAGGCAGTGCACATATGATAGCTAGCATTATTCAGCAGTATCTAATAGAACCACTTCTAAATTAAAGTTATATTGATAATGTAGGTTTGACAGGAGACTACCAGCCTTTCAGGTTTGTCACCTTTCTTGCCATCATATTTGTTCACACCATAAAAACTCATTTAGAAAACCTCTTGGGCTTTTCATTTATTTTATTTTTTTTAGCATGGTTTAAGGAGATTTACCAAGGCCTTTCAGGGCAAGGCAGCTGGGGTCTCTACTTGTTTAATCTCATCTTCCTCAGATCGTTGTGTTTCGTTTCTGTTGTTTCTGCTTGATATCATGCCCATGTTTCCATGTAATAGTCTTCTTGTCTTAGATAATGGAGGAAGGGTCATTGTGCCAGCTCTCTGAGCAAAGTTCTATTTTCAAGAAGCAGTGATTCTCCACACTTCAGGCATTAGAGGCAAAACTGCCTCCTGGCTCTTGTCAAATGATTAGAGGGATTCTGTCTCCAGGGTTGAGTGGGCTGATTCTAATGAGTCTACCAACCTCACCGGGATATCTCTCACCATCATTTGTCAATGTGCTGTTAATAGCCTAAAATGAATATAGTGCCTAAATATACAGTGTTTAAAGATGATTCACAGAGCAGAAATAGGTTAGCTATATATTTGTTGTCAGGACATCCCTTAATATGAATTAGCAAAATTCCATGAATACCTATAGTATCAGCATTGGCTAGAATCCCCTTAGTGATATACCCCTGTGCCCTCATATGTGATTTTTGGGCATTGCACATAGAGATTTCCCATACCTCCTTGTGTACAAAACTCCTTGCCCTGGGTGCTGAAGAGCCACAGCTCTACCCTCCCAGTCACCCATGGGATGTGAAGATGTTACCTGCTGCATTCTGACTGCCCTTGTATAGCCAGTGAAGAAGGAACAGCCCTACATTGGGGCATACCTCTGCAGTTGATTAGTGGCTGAGAGGACAGCACTATGTACACAAGTTCCCCAGTTGCTGTTACACACAATGATGGTGGATGTATGCTGAAAAAAGACTTGCACTCCTACAGTCTACATATAGGATTCCAGCCAGAGATTTGGGATCTGTCCCTCTTTCTTTATGTTTTTTTCTTTTTAAAATATACCTTTCAAATTCCGTGGATTGTTCTTCCTTGTAGTATGCACTGCAGTCAAATAATCCTTTGTCCAAAAATTAGTATGGTTTACTGTTGCCTGTCTGATGCATCTTTTATAATTCAAGGGCAGTTTTGTTCCTTAAGCACCTCCACCCCCTACTTCTCCTTTGAAGTCTGCTCTTATCTATCTATCTATCTATCTATCTATCTATCTATCTATCTATCTATCTTTGTGGTCCTCAAGTGCCTTTCCTCAACTCTGGAAGCCCATTGTTAATTTTAGTGTTTGATTGTGCAGGACCCTTTTGTTGCTAAGTAGCAGGCATACATATGCAGAGATGGGACTGCTCTTAAAACACACATACACACTACAAAATCATAGCTGGTGCCTCATGCAAGATGCACACACAGCATATTTCTTGCTGTATGGAAGTCAGCTTTGGTTTTCAGTGCACACTTTGAGAATTGTTCTCACTCGAATTTTTTTGTCTCAACTTCTAGCAGTTATGAGGTATGAAGGAAAAGTCTGAGGAGGAATCTGTTTCATAGAGCTAGTAATGCAAAATTACTGACTGAGTGAGCTGTCAGGTCTCTGCCCTGGGGGATTTATCTGAGAAACAAACATTGGCTCCTAGTGAGCAAGCTTTCTGTCAGCGATAAAGCTGCTCTCCTGGGGGACTTCAAGATAATATTATCTATCAAGCATATTCTTCCATTGGTAATCTTTTCATGTTCATCACAGTTTCTGTGCTTGTCTCTGACAGTCCTTAGTGGCTGGCTCATCCTTTGTCCTTCTTTTGTGTTGGCTTCTTTTTCTAACTTCTTTATCTTACACCACAAAGCAACTTGTGAGTAAAAGTGGTGAGCAAAGGTAACAAGTCTTTTCAGAGCTGTTTGTAAATAGCAGAAGTTGAAATTGGTTTTCAGGTTGCACCTAAATGATATGAGGCAGTAGGATTATAAGTTCTGAAAGAACAAAAGGAGGAATATTGTTTTCTGGTTGCTAGCATCATCTGGTGACATCTTTAGAATGATTTTGGACCATGCCTTGTGTTTAAAACATACTCATATCACGGTTATTACCCTTAGGGAGCAAAATGGTGTATACATCAGCTTTTCCTAGGTCTGATAAAACTTTAAATTCCCAACACAACCAAATTGAAACATTCCTAGTTTAGCATGTTGTGCTGAGTTAGGAGCAAGTATTTTGCCCATGCATGCAGTCCCTTCATTCTGCCATTAGTGCAAGTTGACAAACCAATAAGGAAGTCTTCAGTGGATTTAGTTTCTCCATTTGGATGAACCAGACAACTATGGTGAACAGATCTGGAGCACTTTGAATAGTGGTTTAATATCCTGCCTTGTTCTGAAGCTGCTGGCCATAGTTGCTTGGGAGACTATTAAATGGATTAACTGAAGAGTCCTTGGTTTTGTTTGCTGACTCATATGAATGGAGGAACAAAGAACCTGTACATATGAGCAAAACTTTTGTTCATATCTCATCTTATTAAGCTGTGATACGACTTTTCTGCTTAGACCTGAGTTTTGACTAGTCTCCTTTCAAATAGTTCTGATTTACTGACTTCGTTACCTTAGAACTAAACTTCATGATATCATCCATCACTAAACACAGGAGGCAAAAAAATAAAGTGTCTGTGTAATGTACTAAAAATTATATGAAAACTTTGCCCTACAGAGGCATATATCTTAATTAACAAAGACTGTTACCGGCTTTTGTATTTCAAATTGTGTTAGGCCTTCCTTTGATAGATAGATAATCATAGATAAACTTGAATACAACCAGAGAAATCAAATTCTTTTGATCAGAATTGGGGAACAAAACTGGATTCTCAAATTCCAGAAAAGGAGAGATTATTGTAGTTATAATTGCATACCCAATTTGGGATGGGTTTGTTTGTTTGTTTGTTTGTTTTAAATTGTCATCTTATATTCTGCCAGGAATAGGAAGTTTATAAGAGATTTTATTTTTAAGAATGGTTGTCAAATGAAGTAACAGTATAAATGATTGTAGAATTATTGGAGGAAAAATTACTGTAAGTACAATGACATTAAATAACATGAGTTTCTACAAATGAGTCTTGCTATTTTAACATACAAAAATGGGCCCACATTTGAGATAATTTATCACATTTAGGCTCCAATAGCTTTTCCCAAGTAAACTGAAGCTAACAGAGGTGTCAGTGTTGTATATGATATCTGAATTATGATCCTGTGGTGCTCAGTAAAAGATATAATTTAGAGATTAACTGTTTCCTATTATTAAAGAGCAAATGGTATCCCCATTTGAATTGCTGGTGTGCAGGTATGCTTGTACTTCCATTTATAGCTTTATGCCAAGGTGCATTGGAAAGTCCCTTTTAAGCTGTGGTGACCAGTGTCTCCATCACTGGCGCAGTGAGTCCACTCAGAGTTTTAGTCTGAACTTTAGAAGAACTATACAAAGTTCTGCACCTATTTTAGAGATAGGGTTGAGCACCTTAGACAACTTTCTTATAATCTGGACTGAAACCTGGATCAGATTTATACACACCCCAATAACACTGGTACTAGCAGATGCCACTGCTTGTAAAGGTTTTCTTTCCTTCTCTTATCTCTCTAGTCAGTAAAGCCATGGAGAAGATGGACACAAAGTTAACTAAAGTACTTTATTTTGGTAGCATTTTAGTACATCAAGTGGGTGTTCAGTTTGAAATGGAATGGATAAACACAACAAGATCTTTCCCTAGCTCTTGTCCAACTTGTAATGTGTGAAGCCCCCCTGGCCTTGGAGTTAACACTGTATATGTCCTCCTTTAAACTTTTTTTATTTGATGCTTACAGAAATGCTGACATTGTATTTACTAATCCAGTGTTAATGGAATCCATGCATTGCTGCTTGAGACTAAGGCCATTTCCACACTTTACCTCCTTCTGTTGCCCTCCCATTGCAGTCCTGGCAGCACCTTTGTTGGGATGGAGATGCAACACAAATGCTCCCTTCTGCACCCAATCAGCTCCCTACAGATGGGAGTGCGAGCCACACACACCTTTTTTCCACAGCGTAGCTGGCTTCTTTCCCATGCTGCACTGGGCAAGGTAGCACACAGGGTGCTTCCTCCGATTCCACATGGGCACCAGCAACAGGAGTGTCATGCAATTGCAGGCCATTAACAGGTTTTTTCCCCTGTTAATGGTATATGCCATGATCGCAACAGGTGGGGGTGCATTGATAGTGGGACCATGACAACATTGTACAAAAGCACAACTCACGGACCACTGCCAAAACATCTTCATTGTGCAACAGGAACACCATGCGGAAATGGCCTAAGAAGGTACAGATATTGTTGTGGAACTTAGAAAAAGAAAATAGCCATGATCTAAGGAATGGGTTTAGGCATGCCTACAAGCTTGATTATGCCTAGTGAGAATCTTTGCTTTCCTTTCCTTCTGACAGGAGACAGACAATCCTTGCCATAGTATAAACTGCTCTGTAATTTCCCTTCAGTTTTAAAAGTGGCTTGCTGTGGGACCTGGCTGGTGTTCTGTCTGAGAAACATTTTAGTTTTGTGCAATAAATATGAAACGTACATGATTGTTTCTTCTTAATACTTCCCTAACCATTTGTTAACGTATTAGCAGTAAATAATTAAATAAATACACCTTTCCTCAGAACTCTTAATTGAAAGGTAAGGATGAATCGACCATAAAGGAGCATTTTAAAAAAATCCTTTATTTGTACAGAGCAGACACGGAAACATCAGATGACTCAAGTGTAGTGCAACCTGTTCCACTGCTTCTCCATGATATGAAATTGACCCCAATGGGTGCTTTCCCCTTCTTCCACCTTCCCCCCTTTTTTTCATCCTTTTATATCAAGACTTTTTTTTTTGCCTTTTGATCCACTCTTTCAATTTTGATGTTGAAATTTGTAAAACCTGAAAACCCACCTACCTTCCTTCCTTCCTTCCTTCCTTCCTTCCTTCCTTCCTTCCTTCCTTCCTCCCCTCTCCCCACCTTCCTTCCTCATTTTTACTTCAGGAAATCACCAAACGGGAAGCAGCGAGTAGGCAGTTAAGCTGTATTCAGCTGCCTGTCGACTCGTCAGTGGTATGTAAGACCTTGTGGCATGAACACCCCCAAGCCTTGTCTAATAGTCTCTCTCTCTCTCTCTCTCTCTCTCTCTCTCTCTCTCTCTCTCTCTCTCTCTCTCTCTCTCTCTCTGTCTCTCTCTTTGTAGTGAACAATCACACCATTGCTGTCGTTCTCATCATGGTAGCTGTTTGGTTTTGAATTTGTTGTTGTCATCAAGTTAGCCTTGATTTTAAGTCTCTTCCTTCTTTGAGAGAACTCAGAGCCTCCCTAATGACCAGGAACCTCGTCTAAATTCCTACCTGCTGCTAAGTTTTTTCTTTATAAGCTTATGTGTGTCCTTGAGTTATCGACTAAAAGGAGAGGCCATTTTAAGTGAGATAGAAAAATGGATAGTTAGATAGAACATGGCAGTCCAGTTGCGTGCCTTGGCTGCTGCTCTCCCAATCCTACAGGAAAAAAGAACCATGCTACCTAAGATCCCTTCGTGGCACCAGGGTTTAGTAGAGCTAGGATCACTGGAGTCTGCTTATATTTACCATGTTAGTGCATTTCTGTGAGTACTGAGGTTGTAGACATAGGTTTGTGTCTCCCTTCATGGAGAGAACAAATTATCATCTCACTTTCTTTGATTATATTGTCACCAGCAACAGAGAACTACCTGCTCAGGTCCAGATATTTTTCCTATCACCTAGCCTATGACAGAGAAATTATGGATTGGCTTAAAGTGACTTGTATGGAAACAACTCATCTTGTTTTCAAGATGTGTTGATTGTATCATATAGAATACAAATTGTACTTTTATTTTTTTCCCCAATGAAACCCAACTTCCTTTTAGACAGACACAGAAAGTAGGAAAGTCCATCAAAGACAGACGAGACCTAAAATCAAGCATACATTGTGGATGCTCATGTGTGAGAACACTCTGTCTTGGAAAAGCCAATACAAGAACTGAGGCAGCTATAGTAAATGTTAGAATCTTTTAGAGGGGGAAAAAATACTTCTGCTGGTTCATTCAAAGGATCTGGGTATACAGTTACATTCCCTGAGTGAAATTTGTTAGCCTGAAATATGTAGGAAAGGTCGTAACAAAGGATAATACTCCTCTCTTCGCAAATATTTATTTAGTGCTGGTTGACCTAAAGGCCAGCAATATTGCACAGCCATTTTAAAGGCTTACTCTCCATATGTTGCTGTAGTCCAGCTCTCATCAACCCTAATCAGTCTGGCTACTGGTGAGGAATGATGGGAGCTAGAGTTTGATAATATATGAAGAGCCACCAAGTCCCCATACCCAATTTGGATCCAGGCCTGCTTATGCTAAAAACACAGGTCACCTTCCCTGTGTATCTCCAGTAAAGTACTAATAGTTCTACTTAAAGCACTAATTGTTCTACAGATAAGCAAGCAAGAATCATCCACATTTGTTCATGTAATGCCTTTTTCACCCAGAAAGGCAAACTAGGAGTGCAAAAACAGGTAATAATTTGTGTTGGAGCCCTAGTGAGTGATGATTGTCTGTAGCTAAACTTAGTGCTTAGTATATATTAAGAGGGTGCTAGTGTGTTCTGTTTCACAGATGCTTTGTTCTAAAGAAAATATGGGGTTTGGTGCTGGAGGGATTATCTCCCCATTATTTCCTGCTCTCTCTGTCTCCCTCTTATGCACACACACATGCATACCTCCTAATACTTATAAGCTTTCTAATTGGAGCACAAACTAAATCATGAAACAGGACAGCTAATTCCAAATCCGCAGATTGCAATGTTATTTTGAGGTTTTTAATCCAGTCTGACACTCTATTTTAAATCAGTAGTTAATTAATTGACCATTGTTGGTAATGCTTTTTCACATACATACTACTTTTGTCTCCAAACATTTGTAATGACAGTGTTGCTTGCAGTGAACACAAAGTGTCATTTTTATGTAATGTCATAAATATTTCATCAGCATGTTCAGCAAGTCTTATAAAAGGCACATATCTACACAATAATTTCTCTCACTTTCATGTGATGTTTCAGTGCCAGATTGAACTAGCAGGAAAATGGGTTGCTGAAATGACATAATTCCACAAGCTATCCAAGCAGTACTTTTAAACAGTCCTGAGTTTCCCACGCTTAAGCCTAACCCATCACACTCCAGACCCAGAAAGAGTTGGTGACTTCCTTTTGAGGAGCTGCACTGCACTGGTTTTTATTCCAGATTTTAAAGAAGCTATCCAACATACAGAAATCTGTTCCCCAAATAGGATCAGCACTTTGGATAGCTCCCATAATTAAAACCCAAACCTGATTCACTGATGTGGAAGTTCCCAACAGCCTCTGCCTAGGCTGCATTGATTTTGAGGCATAGAAATATAGATGCCCTTTGAGGGATATTTGATCAAAATAGCAATTTATCCTCACTGAATAAGATAATTTATTATTGGAGAAATGGCCTTAAAGGCATTATCTGAATAAAGACAGAGATGCAGCTATTTCACAGCAATGCTATTAACTCTAGGCATCATTTCACAGGGGATACTTTCAATTAAGACTACACTCTGTAAGTCATAAGAGTGTAGATAAACGTACTATCTTAACTTTGGACCAAATTCCTTACATGGGGAGGAACTCTTGACCATGGACATGATTGAGATGCTTCTACACGTAAACAAATGGGCATAGTATCTTATCCCTGCCTATTTTATACCTCTTATTTTCCAGGAAAACATGGTTAAAACCTTTCCATATTACTGATGAATTAATCAGTTTTTTTCCAAATACATTACTGCTTCAAGTCCTGTTTAATCATGGTGTTAAAGGAAATAGTAATTTTTACTGTGCCTTTTAGAAAACATTATCTTGGACAGAAATCGTCTTGATTCTGTAGCACAAAAAAAAATAAATCATTAACTCAAGTCCATCCTAACCAATGGTTGCGGTGATTCTGATGTCAGGGGAATGCTAGATCCACTCTTGAGTTTGGTCTGAGCTTTAAGGGGGCTACTCAAGGTTCTGACCCTATTTTGGCAACATAGGTTCTTTGATGCTGAAACCTGAAGCAGGTTCCCATTCCACTGACATGGAAGCCACCAGACACCACTGATCTTGACTGAGCAATCTCTCTCTTCCCCAAATAGTTCCTCTTCTTTGTAATCTCACCCACCATGAAGTTGGGTAATTGAATTCCTCTGAGCAGAACTGAGGTCTTGCAGAATGGATGAAGATGTAAAAGTGCAAGATTTCACAATTATGCATATTCTGTACTTTGATGAAGAAGCATCTTCAGGAAACTTCCTCAGCTTGATTGGAGAGAAATGTATTATGTAGATGTACTCATCTGCATACATAAACAAACACACACTTAATTGGAGGAAATAAAGGTCATTTATGTTGATGATGTTGCCCTGTACTCTTTAATCAGGCAAAACGCCCAATTGCCTTCTCAAGTCTGCTGTTTAACGTTATCCTCCCAGCTGATGCCCATTCTGTTTTTCGCATTTTGCCCAAGCACCAAATGTCATCAGGGTGAGCCAAGGCTTCTTAGCACAGCACTGTAGACTTTGTTATACTTTGCTGGGGTGGTTGCCTTTCTTTCCTAATTTTCAAGCTTGAAAAAGGGTTTTGCTTGGCTTCTCTGTTATCACTGCATTTATGTCCTCCATAGACCACATCAAACTCAATGGGGGCTACTATTTGCCAGAAGTATGATTTCTACATGAAATCAGGCTAGAATCATGCTTGAGCAGCCTATTGCTGGCCAACAGACTTGCTTATGTAACACTGTCTTACTGCTTTCAAACCACGACTTGTGGCAGCGAATCGGTTCAAAGGACCAGAGGGGGAAATGTTGCGGGGCCTTTGTTTAATGATGCCTGATCTAACTCATCAGTGAAGGAAATGGCAGAGGCTAATGAGCAAGTGAATTATTTAACATAGAATTAAGGAAGCTGTAGGGCAACTTTCTAATAGAGAAAACTGCTGTCAGCTATGAGCATTTGAATTTGTTAGAAGGGATTTGCCAGTGTGGCACAACACCCTTTATCTACAACCCAATGATCCCAATCTTCTGATTTCATAGCAAGAACTCCTGTGTCTGTGTTATGGGGTAGTATCCTCATTTATCCAAATTCAGACAAAAAAAATTCATCCTGTAGATAAATTGACCATACCAGTCCACTAAGCTTCACACAGTTGTCTTGATCTGAGGCTCTCCTTCCAGCTGGCTTGTATTTGTCATTCTCATCTTGTTATCCAATATTCTCCCTCTTATCCTCATGATCCAATATTACTCCCCAAGTAACTTCAGATTCCTGCCTAAAACGAGGGGCTACTTTCAGAGCTTGGAAAGGTACTCCCAACCAGCAGGAGGATTCTGGGAGTTGATTTTTCCAAGCACTGGCTCCATTAGACACATGAACTGAAAGAATTATGGATACCTGAGAGTGTAGATGTGTTAGGAGTTCCTCCAAACTGTTAAGAAATTACATGAAGAGGAGAGTCAATGCCATATTTGGCCAGGATGGGGTTTAACTGTGCTTCAGTCTGAGATTACACTGAGAGAGGGTTAAAACACTTTGTTTCTGCCTCATTCAGGTCTTTAGCTGCTTCTGGATCATACGTAGCCTCTCTGCCCTTCGACGGGGCCCTGCACAGTGAAACTGATGTGGTATATTAATATGTGCATGCATCATTTTGTGGAAGGTGGTGTCCCATTGTGGTAACAATTTCAGTGGAACAGTGGATATCTTGTTGTTGGGCAAAGGATTCTTTTACTCAAAAAAGGGAACTTGGAGTTCTTTTGTCCTGCTTGCTAAGGCATTTTCTTTTGCTCTAGGGTGATGCTACTAAGTCTGACTCAGATGGAGAACTTTTCCCCCGTGCTTTTGAAGAAGAGTGTGGACTTAAGAAAAACTTTTCAAATCCAGCCTGTAAGTGACAATGGTAGATGTGTTAATATTCCACCTTCAAGGGGATGTTATTCTTTCAGTTTAGAGTGAATAGCAGAATTCTTCCCCCTTGAACTTCTAACTCCAAAGTAGTCTTGCTTGAAGGGAAATGATTAGATTCAAAGGAGAATGAGAGAACATTGTAGAAGTCAGAACCTTGCAAAAAAAAATATTCTCCTTACTAGTAAGCTCAGCAACAATAATGCCCCGGGGAGTAGGGTAGCATTTCAATCATTAAATATTTCCAGTATGACTCATGGATCATCAGCTGATGGCAGAATGATACTCAGGTTGTTACCCCATTAAGGGGTAATGATATTGTATGTGATTGCACTCCTTCTGCCTGAAAAACTCACAGTGTATTCGCACTGTACAGTTATGCCAGTTTAATGCCACTTTAACTGCCATGGCTGCTTCCCATGGAATCCTGGAATTTGTAGCTTGGTGAGGTTCTTAGAATTTGCTAGGACACTCCCCCTGAGCTAGAGCACATGAGCTCTCTGACAGAAAATCCTCCATTCCTCAAAAAATGACAAAATCCAAGATTCTTTAGGATGGAGCCACAGCAATTAAGGTGGTATCAGAATGCTATTTTTGTATTGTATGGATATTCTCTCTTTTATTTTAAACAATGCTATCAAGGAGTACACAGCCAGAGAAGGGAAACTGCCCTTGTTGCCCTTCTAAATGGAAATGGAAGAACCAGAGTGGCACTATCGGTAACTCGTGTGTGGGAAGGGAAGATGCCCAGAGGTAAATGAGAGACAGAGCATGATTACAATGCTTCTTGAACATAGAAATTTGTGAAGCTGATGTTAGAAGGAAGAGATTAAAAGAGAAAATTCATGAGAATAGAAGCTCAGGGCAAAGATGGCAGCTGCCCTGAACTAGATTGGCATGTCTCTGCCAATAAAGTAAGGACCTAAATACCATATTTTTCCCCCCAGTGATGGCTCTTTGTGAGCACCCAGAGCTAAAGAAGAGCTTAACCCCTCCGCTCATCATTCACACAGCCGCTACACCAATGCCCATGCCAAAAAGTGCCACCTATGGGGAAGCGGCTCAAGGCTATGATTCCCGAAGAGCCAGCAGTGTCTCCATGGATCCTAATACCTATGATCTCAAATCCCCGGTACGTAGAGTGTATTTCTTCTCATGCTCTCTGTGTTTTGTCTCTGCAGTATTTCCGGTTGCATGCTTTCAGAGCTGATGCTTATTTGGTGTCTTGTGGTCTTGCTAATTGAGTGAGGGCCTGGGATGTGTTTATACTGGTCTTGAACTGATTCTCTTCATGTTCCTTTTCTGCTTCACCTCAGGTGAGTGCCCGGAGCTCTCCCCACAGTCCTTGGAGTGCAGGAAGCAGCTGGAACAGCCGCAGGTCGAGCTGGAACAGCATTGGGCGGGCTCCCAGCTTGAAACGCCGCAACCAAAGTGGAGAACGCAAGTCACTTCTCTCAGGGGATGGGAAGCAGAGTTCCGAGGAAGGGGAAAGCTCTGATGAAGAGCAGTCGAGCCGGACTGGGAGCATTAATGGCTCTATACCTCACCGCATGGAGTCACTGGAGACCAAAGGCTCCTTTGACTTCCAAGATACCCTGCAGGTGCCTTCTCTTTACCGGACCAGCAGCATACACAGTAGCCGGAGCTCTACATCAGAGCGCCAAGACTGCAATGGCAAAACCACTTCACGTGTCCTGATCCAGCAGCTTCATCTGGAAGATCCCCTGCCTGAATGTGATGATATGGATGATGAGGGCAACTTGGTAAGTGAGAGCCAGTGCTTCTAAGTTCCTGCCCTAGGTTTGGATTTCTTTCTCCATTCCTTACTTTAGAAGAAGAAGGAGAACATTCCAATTCTTGTTCAGTCATTACACCATAAAACATCACTGCAGTATGCACATGGTAAGCAGTGGTATCTGATAGCATCCATGTCAGTTGGACAGTGAATCTGCTCTGTGTTTTAGTCTAAACTTTAAAAGGACTGATTCGTAGTGGTGAACCCTGTCCCCTCCACCATCAGTCCAGCGTTTTGGATCACTCTGTTAAAATCCAGCATCCAGAGTGGATTTGCTGCTTCACTGACATGGCAGCCACAAGCAGCCACTGAGGTATGGGAATACACATTTTACTCCACTTCTCCTTTCATCCGTGGGATCTGGAGGCTGTAACTGAGAGTAACTACGGGGGCTATAGTAGTCCAGTGGAAGATGTGCATAGGAACCAAGACTGGTTATGTGTAAACCCAGCCCCTACACCTAAGGGCTAAAATATTGGAGACCATGTGGCCAACAGCTACAGATATATGGTTCATATCCTGCTTCCTTTTCCTACATGGGTAGCCACCTTCACTGCAATTCTCCATATCTTTGGCTGATGCCTTTAGTGCATCTCATTCCTGCCCCAACATATCTGTCATCCTATCCCCGTTTATCTTTTTACAGTTTGAGATATGATATCTGAGGAGTTCCTACTTCAAGTTCCACTAATATGATGCTCTTTGTGCTTCTGTATTCTCTTCAGCACACCTAGACTCTCCTTACATAAGACGTAGGGGAACTTTTTCCAAAAATTTCCTCACAAAGTACAAGTTCGGACATGTACTACTGCTGTATGATTGCCACTTTCCCCTTGTTGATTCCTCGATATCCTCAGTAAAAACTGAAGTTTTGTGTTATGTGAGGACCATAGAGACCACAGGGGTGGGCCACAGCAGCATCATGGTGGAGGGAGGGTGGGGGAGCAATGGGCAGGGGAGTAGTCATAGGATCAAGGTAGCCCATGCGATAGGGGCTTCAGATGTTGCTGATTTGGAAAATTGGGAAGAATATTTCAATATGCATAGTTCTTTAGCAGAACACCTGTGATAATTTCTTCTTGGCTATGGCCAACTGGATAATTTAAAACAAGTATTAGATAATTTAAGACTGGATAACTTAAATCCAGCTAATTTAAAACCAGTGTTTCTAGAGAAGACTATTCCCCCATCCTGCTGTAATAAATATTAATTTTTATCCCACACACTTGAGCAATATATTCCCTCCACCTCCCCAGCATTATCTGTACTCCAGAAAGAAACTGAGAGGTGAGACCGACAAAGACTTCTTTTCACCAGCTCCTGTGGTGACCATGCCAGACACTGGTAGCATTTAGCCATTTCCCCTCCACTTCATAGACACACTTCCAAAGCGTGTTGACGAGGAGGGAATGGACGTACTTTTTGTTGGGAAAATTGAAAAAATATTTGAATATTGAGAGACTTTGGTAATGAGACTCTCAATCAGCAGAATATTTTAGTAATTGCACAAAAACGGAAGTTGAACAGATCACCAGTCCCACTTCTTAACACCAGCCCAAACACACTTAATCTAGCTCAAAATAAACACAAAAACAGTTTGGTTAAAAATATAAAAGTTTACTCACAAAATCTTTTACATAGTCTATACAGGTTCAATTCTTGAAGAAGGTAGGAAGAAAATTAAGCACTCACATGCTTGCTGACAATAATCCTTGTTAGGAAATCTCAGAGCATGCTTTCAGGTCAAAAGGCGAAGACAAAAGGGAGGAGTAAATGGCAAGAGAACCTTTTTAAAAACAAGTAATGTGTACGTGCTGGAGGAAGAGGTGTTAACCAACAAACAGGAAGTTCTTACCCTGAAAATTGGAGGTCCTGTGAGGGGCGCCCGGCTTTGCCAATTACAATACCAAAGATGGGGAAATTAGACCTCAGAGCACTGGTTTTGTTAACAAGAGGCAGGGTAACGTAGCGAGATCTTTTACCCTGTGTCTACGGCTTCAGGTCAGAGAGACAGTCAAAAGGGTTTCAAAATGAACAGGTAACAGCTTTATTAAACATAAACGGTAAAATCAGCCACACTAACTAACTTAAAGGAAAAGAAAAGAAGTTAAAGGAAAAACGGGTGATACGATACCTAGTCATGTTGTCCTGAAGAAATGGGAGCGGAGGAAGATGGACTCAGCTGGATGCTGAGGGGAACTCCTGAATAAACTGGCAGCAGGACGAGATGGATGTTCAAGGGGAACCAAAGAAGTTCCAAAATGAGGACTTTTCATAGGGTGGAATATGCCTGTCGGCTATGGCAAACCAAATAGGAACAAAAGGAGTTTCGATGCTAGACAAAAGGATCTGGTGAGGTCAGTGTTCACATGATGGGATTTGCTTTGAAAAACAAAAGAGTGGCCGGAGAGTTGATGGCCCTCTGAAAAGTATGGTTTGGCGGGAAACCACGCCGCTATTGTGGAGTGTGGGTATGGGAGTCCCCTGAAGCTACGTGAGGCTTAGGAATTGTTGGCTTGAATGGGGAATGGAATGCGAACTACTAATCAGCCGCAGCCAGTACGTACCTGTTTCGGAAAACAACCCAAACACATGCAGCGTGGCCACCGAGTGCAGTCTAGCCAGAGCCAAATTAAGTGATATCAAAGCAATATCTAGGAGCCCCCATTTGGGATATCATAGCCAGCATAACAAAGTTCTCTCTAGGCTATCTCTCTATGCTTACAATAGACATGCAAACAAACTAGCCATTTAATTAGGCATGCAAAGGTTGCCACTCCCAACACTTTTGCTACAATCCGGTGTGAGCCTGACATGGTGTGGCTTTTATGGTCAGGATCAGCACAAGATACTCAGCAGCCTGAAACAAAGATCAAGACAGAGCCCCATCACTTCCATTGACAACAAAAGCTACTCAGGCTGACAGCTGAATCTTAGTTCCACATGAGAATCCTGACAGTATCCTTCATACTCCATACTAGCTAGGGTAGCTAACTAGTTTGACCAAACCCCATAATATACAAAGTTTTGTTTTCTAAAACCTTGCTGCTATCCCCTGCTTCCTCCTAGTTTCTGCCACTTAAAGTGGCTGTTTTCCTCTGCCTGCCTAACAGTAAAGCTGTCCCTGCTTTTATCCACTGCAGCCTTCTGCCATGAAATCCCAGATATGGGAGCCATGGAGGGAGAGCAGTCATACCGTGTCCATTAACATTACATGATGTTCCTTTCCCCTTGCTTTCCCCTTCTTTAAACCAAGCAGGAGAAAGGGAGACTGGCTAAGAGATTCTGAGCATTGTAGTGACTTTCTCAAGCTCTGGAACAGATTCAGGCACTGGCTGAATTCCAGTGTGGACAAAGTGCAAATTTACTGAGGATTCTTTGTGGATTTAAAGGCCACCTTTTTTGGATATACCTTCTTGCTTCTGAAGAAGCAGGCTATAGTCCATGAAAGCTTATGCAGAAACAAATCACTGTTTTAAAGGTGTCACATGACTCATTTTTCAGCATACAGTATAGGCAAAAGCAGATAGATGTGGGGAGAGTGGCCAAGCAAAGTTTTCCATTCTTCAGAGACAGAACTCTATACTGTCCTTAGTTTAAAGTAGAGAATTTCTTCTTCTATAAACTTTCATTGCAAATTCCCAAGCAAGGGCAGAAATGTCTCTGTTAGTCTCATGGAACAGAATTAGTCTTTTATATTAATTTTAGTATAAAGAGGCAATACTCTAATTAAGGAAGCACTTATCTTGGCCTTGGAGGACTCATTTAGAAAATGTTAGTTAAAAACAACAGGTAGCAGTAAAGCAGGAGGAAGAAACCATCTGCACTTCAGACCTGATTAGGCAGGTGAAGCTCTGTTATCCCCCTGTATTTCTGCATGTTGATGAGTCCCTGCAGTTTGCACAGAGGTATTACAGGCAGGCTTATGTAAAGTCCAGCATAGCTCTAGAGCACAGAGCAACAACGCATACAGCGGATTACAAGGAGGGAGCTGCATGGCCTGACAGGAGTCTCCAGCTTCAGCTCCATCAAGTGCAGTTAGAGAGATTGTACAGGGCATCCATTAGGAAGGAACAAAGCCCCTGGGCACCCAGAAGATGCAGGATGTGACTAATCAAATAAAAACCTGCAGACATCTTTCCTCACACAGCCTCAGCTCCCAGTGGGGCAGATGAGGACTCTGGGGACTGTGTCTCCTCTCTGCAGTGCAGGTGAAAAACATGACGTGAACATCTGCACCTATTAGAAATAAATTCTAGAGGAATCACTGTGGAAATATCTGACTGCAAATATAACCAGGCTTGTAGTTCCTTAAAGACCAGGCAAAGTAATTGGAGTTGATGCTTTTTGCAGGCAAGAGCCTGTGTCCAGATGCATGAAGGAGACCGTGTGTGTGTGTGTGTGTGTGTGAATAGATAATGGCTGGGGGAAGTGTTTTGCAAGTCAGATATTATAACATGAATTCATATGTACAGAAAGCAAAGATGCCATACTTAAGTCAGTTGACAAAAGAGAACAAGTTTCAATCATGGCAGATCAACTAGTTCTGTTATGAGTCTAACTGTTTCATGCTGGAGCTCAGTTTGCATGATACATGATTGCTCCTTCTGGAGAGTTGTTGTTGTTGTTGAATTCAATTTATGTCCTACCTTTCTCCTTGCATAGAACCCAAGGCAGATAACAGTATAGATTAGGTCACCATGAAGGTGATTCTATTTTCAGCAGCTTCATATTTTTCAAGGAGAGAAAAGTGGAGTGTCCTTAGTAAACTAGGTTTACCTGGTAAACCTGGCAAACTAGACCTGATATTTAAAATGGAGTTTAACTTGCATGCTTGTGAACAACCTTTGGGACCTGGGATGTATGGAGGGCAAATTGAGCTCTTTGTCTTCCTAACACAGTTGTCTGTCTGCCCCCTCCCTCCAGCTCCCTCCCCAAAATCTCTTTATTCGAAGCTACTGTTTGCATTTCAAAGGAAAGCAGTGTTTGGCACCACTGGAGGCTTCCCTTAATATGCAAATTATAACTTCAGCAAGGAGGGCTTTTTTACAAAGACTGTGGCAGTTAATATCCTTCCCCATTGCTCCAAGTTTCTTAGGATTCCCCTCTATTTTTCATTGTGCAGAGGGTATTCTGTTTCTCCTATGTCAACCGTCAAAGGCCGCTGAGGGCAGTGGATGACCTGCTGTGTTACACAGGAACCTTTGAGAGTATGACTGATCATTGTTCAGAGCGCAACAGTGTTGCTTATGCATATAAGAAGAACTGTGTTGGCCCCAGGGTTTGGATTGGTTGCTGAAGGACCATAAATGAACAGATGTCTGGCTTTATTTTTGCTTTTTGTTAACCCTTGGCATGAGGCACTGTGACCTGCCCTCATGAACAAAATATTTAATGGTCTTGTAATGGGCAGGGGGAGTGGTGAGATAGAAGCATCAGGGGAAGCTAATACAAGTGAAGCAAAGGGGTTGTGGCTGTAGTCCTTATGAAGATATTGACTTCAAACTTTTAAGCTTAGGAGTGTGGGCTGGTTCTGACAACCATGTTTGTTGGTGTCCCCACCTCCAGATCTTTCTGAAATCCATTAAAATCAGGGGGTCTTCGGCCTTCAGTGTTACAGAAAATGGTGGTTTGGAAATAAAAAACCTATGACATTTAGATTTACAAAGCTTAGCAATTTGTTTTTGGAGCCTGAGTTTTGTCCTTGGAAAGTTAAATGATGACAACTTCTTTTCTTTCCCTGCAAACTATCCATAGCTTCCTTTTATTTCTCACTGTCTTTGCACATAGTGTATCATGTTTTGGGGCCAGTGCTCTTTTTCATTGGCCCTTTCCACATGTGGGGGGGGAATGGGCGAAAACACCCTAAAACGGAGCTTACCGGCAGCCGGGTAAGTCCGTTGCCATGCGGAACAGCGCGAGCTCACTGCTCCACAGTCCTGCGGCGTCCCAAATGGTGGCATCCCAAATGGAGGCTCTCCACCAACCGGAGAAGCTCGCCAGCCGGAAGCCCGCCCCCAGCAGATCTGCAGGCACACACTTGCACACGCCTGCAAATCCGCGTCGGAGCCGAGCGACGGAACAGCATGGGGCTGCGCACTCCGTGCTTTTTAAAAACCTCGAAAAAGAGATTTTTAAAAAACACCCAGCGTGGCTAGTTCTGGCTGCTCCTGAGTGGATTCTGGTGTGGAACTACAAAAAGTAGTCCACACCAGTTCACTCTAGGGTGCAGAAGACCTCCATGAGAGGTCGCTCTGCACCATTACAGAAGCCCAGTGTGGAAATGGCCATTGGCCTTAAATGAACATCAATATCATTAGAAGCTCCCAATCAGGAAAATAGCTTGATTTCCACAAATGAAATCTCCAAACAACTTTTCTTTAAAAAAAAAAAAAATCAGAGTCATTTATAAGAAAAACACCACTCAGTATCAAAGGGAACAGAGCACATGTTTCATCCACCAAATGTTGCCCTTGAGTACACATATTACCATCTGGATCAACAGGGACTTTGCTTACACTAGGATATTGCAGATTCTTCTCATACTGTTTATTACCAAATGTATCTGTTACAGTGCTCTGTTCCTCCACATCTTTATTCATACCGTCCAGGTGTGTCTTCTGAAGTAGATGTGGTTTGAATAGCATAATTGAGGCATCACTTTGAACATAATGTGAACTCTAGAAGCAATCAAGCTGATTGTATGCCAGCTCGCAGCTCTGGCCTTTCCAGAGAAAGGATCTCATGAGTTGGGTTAAAAGGAATCCTTTAAAAAAGTAGTGGGGGGAGAGGGAGAGTAATCTACAGAATTGGGAATCTGAATATATACTGACTACCTCTGGGCTAGCCAGAGGCGTATCTAGGGTGGGGCAAGTAGGGTATGTGCCCTGGGCACCAATGTGGGGGGTGTGTGTGAAAAAAAGCTGTGCTGGAAGCAGCAGAAGAAGAGGAGGAGGAAGCAGTCCTGGAAGTAGAGGCAGAACTTCTGCACTTGCTCTAGGCTCTGTTTATGCTAGATACCCCTCTGGGGCCAGCCTAGCTCTCTCAATACGGATCAATTCATCTTTGAGTTAGTTACTATACCTACATATAATATTATCCGTACTATGCCCATGGATAGTACATAGCACTGCAGTTAATGTGTTCATAGCGCTGTGTCTCTGTTACTTGTATTGTCTCAATTTGCTCCCACAGACATCTGTGCCTAAGCAAACATTTAGCCAAGTCAAATTGTCATTTCTTACAGAACAAGCTATATGGAAAGGGAGAGATGAAAAGGGAGAATCATTCTCCCGCCCCATCGCCCACCCCTTTTGTTATCTCATTTGAGTGACTTGCTTGAAACAATTACACACACCGAAAATATCTCTGGCATTAAAATTGGACTAAAGGGATATAAAGGGGGCATTCTAGGCTGCTGACACATTCTGATTTAACTACAAAGCCTCAAGATAAATACCAAGCAGTGCTTTGAATCATAGATGCCTTTGGAACCCATCCAGATTACAAAATTATCTGGACCAAGCTGCAGCTATTACTAGATGTCCCCAGGGAGGCCTTCTAGCTAGGACGTCAAGTGGACATAACGTCTTTAAATAACCCTGCCTAATTAAGCCAGTTTGACTGGTATTTGGGCATTAGAAGCTCCATAGTTGAAGCAGGCCATCGGGCCATATTTGGGGATGGGGGAAGTGGAGCAATTCCCCATGGTAAAAAATGAGCTTATCAAACCATAAATTTCACTGCAAGGCAAAGAAGTGAAGATCAAGGATAAATTTGTCATTGTTTTCCAAATTGTTCTTAACTCGCTTGACAGACAGTTTTCTCATTTCAGAGTTCAGTTTGTCACAGAGTATTTTCATTACAATGGACATTCTTCTCCCTGTTACCTGGGGCTAATGAGATATTTAGCTGAGCTCATGGCAAAACAGAATGAATTTCACCTATTCCATTCTGGTTTTCGACTGTCCAGATGACCTAAAAGAAACTCAGCTTTGCTTAGTTTGAAGAAGTGCTGGGACTTATGTTCAAAGTGCCATGATCCAGAGGGACAGTTTCCACATTCAAATAATACGGACTGCCATGCAGCTCTGCACACACACCCCACCCCCGGTTGATAGTGTTTGCAAAAGTAAGTCTACCAGTATTACCGTAAGTGCCAGACTGAACTCCATCAATCATTCCTTTAACTTACTACCAGTAATTGCTTTTAAAATTTCCATGGAAATTCCTCTTGGACTGGAAGTGCTGGGATGGTTGGTTCATAGTGCAGCAAATTTCCAGGAAAGAAAGACACAGTGGTGATCAATGGGCACAAATACAGTATCATTCCCTGGCACACTGGGAAAAAAATTATTGTGAGTTCCCCATAACAGATAGCCTGAGAAGCACTGATACAGGTCCAACTTTTCAGGTCCAACTAAGAATGACTGGGCATATCCAGCCATAGCATGGAAGGAATTTCACCAACCTCTGTTGAGAAATCAGCTGTGCCCTGTCTCCAAAGAGATGATCTGGCCATAGTTATTCATGTGTGTGTAACATCCATGCTTATTTCAATGCAATGGGCCTTCCTTTGCAATGCAGCTGATCTTGCAACTCTTCTAAAATAGAGCTACCAGATTGCTAGTTGGAACTCACCATGTCAAACATATCCCTCCAATCCCTCAGAGCTTTTCTGTTGGTTTTCCAGCACAATTCTGAATGCTGGTTTTAAACTGTAATGCTAAATGCATCAACAGCAGCAGAGTAAGGACTGTAACAGTAATTCCCCAACACCGATCTTGTCGCCCTGTGCAGGCAAATGTGGGGTTGCTATTTCTGCCCATTCTTATGAGGGAAGGGGTTACAAGCATCTGTGAACAAAAGGCAGAGGTATACTGCACGCACACACCCTTGCCCAGCTCTTTGTAATATAGAAGTCTTCATCTATGCACACCCAACATTTCATAATGACAGGCATTTTCCTAATTTAAAATTACCATGTTCATTTATCCTGTAAGGAGCATGCAGTGCCACAATGCCAAATAATAAAATACTACTTAGTAGGGCCACATTTTGCTCATGTCAACTGTAGTTTTTAGAGCACTTTCCAAACCCACCTGTTAACATCAGTAGGACTTCTCAGGGTGTATAAATGGCCAACTTTTTTATTGTGTTATGAAAAATAAAATCTACTGAGGACATGCAAGTAGAGTTTGTTGTATGGTCATCAAGCCTTGCACTGGAGTACACTCACAGTCATGCTGGTTTTCTATATGCTTTTGATGTTTTGGAACAGACCAAAGAAAAGCAGTCTCCATTTCTCAAGGCTTAACAACATGTTGAACTAGATCAAAGTTTCAGTTCTATTTATACAAATGTTAATTCTTTCCTCCAGTATCTTTTTTCCTCATTTACATGCATTTACCCACAGAGAGAGACATGCAGCTGCGCTTTCCCAAAAATGTGGGAAATCTAGTCATCAGGCTCTTCAAATCATGGATGTTGGAGCCCTAAGGAGGTTGATTCAGCTATGACTTATACTGCCACTGCAGGTGTCTATTGGCTAGCAACTGTGGCATTACTGAAGGCATGTTATATATTTCCTTGCCTTCCTTATTCTCCCTACCGCCACAAGTTCTGTGTTGTTTTGAAATTATCTTTGAGAATATTTTACTAAAAAATAAGGTGAAGGATGAATACGAAGCAAGAAAAGAAAAGAAAAATAATGCTAGAACAGGCTGTTCCAGACTGGTGTAAAAAGTGTAAGTACTCATGTTATTGCTTCTTGCATGGTTAACATCTCTATATCACTCTCTCCATTCTTGGGGGCTGGACTGTTTGTAGTGATTTCTTGGATCTACACTAGGGATCTTTGAAAGAATTTTTGAAACTGGGCTGTAGTTTGCTGACGTGATCCAAAGTTTTGAAGGGCAAATTTTCTCCCTCTATTTTTTTTTTCTTCAACATTTTTAAGGGTTATAGTGTTACAGTTCAAAAGTGCTATTTCACTGATGCACTGGTACACCATAAGTCTAAAATAATTTTAAAAGACAGAAAGGGTAATGGTACTTTCTTCTTCGAGTATGTCCCAGAATTGAAAAGAAATTGTCTTGCAGGAATAAAACATTGCAACAGGTGATGGAAATTCTTGGAATATAGTCCAGAATTACAGAAAAGTTGCTTAGATATTTTACAAAAGCCAAGAAATATAGCAACAAATACTGCAAACTCCTGAGACATTTACTTTGTCTGGAAGTTGAGCCAAATGCCCAAGCAACTGAAGGTCTTTATTATTAAAAACACTTTACCCACTGAACTGAACTTCTCTTCCTCCCTCCTCCATTAGTATTTAATTGCATGTAAGAGAGAGAAAATAGAGCTTTTCTTGATGCTGCATTTTTAAAAAGCTGCTGAACAAGAGTTCTGATCCTTCCTCATTATGTTTCTATGGTTTTCTGGCTTTTGAAGCTGGCTTTTGACACTACAGCCACTGTATTACAGGATGGAACAGTCACATTAACAGAGAGGAGAGTGTTCTCAGCCCTCCAGTAGAGACTGGTAAAAATGTTGTTTGTTTTTGATAAGTATTTACTGAAATTTGTAAATTTCTTCATATTCAGAATGTTTTTGAAGGGAAAAAAGAACCCAAGGTGTAGGAAGAATCAAAGCTGGCAGATTTGTCCATCCAGCCTCTGAGGCTTTGAAGGCTTAATTCTTAAACTCTTTCATTCTTAAAAGTCTCGATTTCAATCCCTCTATGATTACAGACATGTTTGTCCAGAATCAGGGTTGCCATTTCATTTCTTTTTTTCACACCAACATGGCAGACAGATATGACTGTCTGTGCTTGAGTGAACAAGACAGTTGAGAATTTGGTTTTATTTTTGCAAATCATATATTTAGGAAGAAAAAACTGGAGTTGTTTTTAATAGAATGGGGGAAGTGTAAGTAGTTAGATAATTAGTTAGTTAAAATATTTTTATATCGCCTCCAAGCTCACAGGGACTCCCAAGGGTTTAAAATTAAAAACCAATTAGAACAATACAAAGATAAAAACATTTTTAAAACACATTAAAATATTCTTTAAAAACTCCTAGAAGCAATCTAAAACATTCCTAGAATCCAATTTTGAAACAGTTAAAACAGCAGTTTCAAACATTGAAATGCACTGTTTTGGCTGCCCACCAGAAGCTTAAAAGAGATGGGGCCAGTCTAAATTCCTTGGTAGAGAGTTCCACGGTTGAGGCACTGCTACAGTGAAAGCCCTGTTATGTGTACCCACTGACCTACCTTCTCAAAGTGCTGGGACACACAACAGAGCCTTTACTGAAGATCTCACATTTCTGACAGGTTCATTGGGGGAGGCAGTCTTTCAGATATCCTGGCCTTGAGTCATTTAGGGCTTTGTAAGTCAAAACCAGCACCTTGAATTGAGCTCAGAAGCAAATTGGAAGCCAGTGTAGTTGTTGCAGGACTGGTGTTATATGGTCTCTGAAGTGAATGCATAACACCAGTCTTGATGCTGCATTTTGCTCTAGGTGCAGCTTCTGAACACTTTTCAAGGGAATCTCCTCACAGAGCACATCACAATTGACTAATAGAGAGGTAACTAAGGCATGAATCATCGTGGCCAGATCTGCCCTCCCCAGGAAAGGGCAAGACTGGGATACTAGCCAAAGGTGGGCAAAATTGCTCCTAGCTACTGCAGCAATCTTACTTTCCAGGAGCAGCTCTGGGTCCAAGAACACAACCAAACTAGCAACCAGATCTTTAAGAGGGAGAGCAACCCCATCCAGAACAGGCAGTGATCCCAGTCCCAGGCTGCTTTTCCTACAGATCAGCAGCACTAGCTGCTTCAGTCTGTTTACCTTTTCTGCATCCACTCATTTACAGCATCCAGACAGCAATTCAATACAACCAATTTTTCCCCAGCCATGCTATGTACCATGTGCATGAGGATAGATATTGGAGCAGGTCTCATCTAATCCAGCACATGTCTGGCATTAATATGTGAACTGATCATAAATTCTCAGTGACTGGAAATGTATTTAGCTTTATACATGATCATTTATTTCATGCCACACATACTCAGAGAGGGATGAATTAGCAAGCGACAATAGAACTGTCAGATGTTTCAGAGTAGAAACTGGGGTGGGGGGTGGGGATTTTCCAGCTTGTGAATAATATTCACATGCTCAAATTATTTGACATCTCTTTAGATTTGCATTTGTCCCCTTGGGGACTTTTTTTATTTGTTTTGTCTCACTTGCCTTAATTTGCTTTCTAGCAGACTGTGATTTTACATCTTTGTGACCTGACCCGTGTAATAGCAGAACCAAATTAGAGCTTTGTTTGGTTCAGTTATTTCATTCAGCCATTTTTCCCCCCCAGCAAATGTGAGCATCCTATCGAATGCCTGTCCATGAGAACATCCCCTGTAAACTAAGATTATGCATTTTGACTTGACTGCCAGTGTGGTTTAGTGGTTTGAGCATGGGGCTATAACTTGGGAGACAAAGGTTCGATTACCTGCTCAGCTATGGAAACCCACTGGGTGACCTTGGGAGCATCACACACTCTCAGCCCCAGAAAACCTCATTATAGATTTTCCTTAAGGTCACCATAAGTTGGAAATGACTTGAAGGCACACAAAAACAGCAATAACAAGCTTGCTCTACTAAATGCCTAAATATCCTAAAGGCACCAGATCCCATCTGATCTTGGAAGCTAAACAGGGTCATCCCTACTTAGTACTCTGATGAGAGACCACCAAGAAATACCAAGTGCTATAGGTTATATTTCAGAGGAAAGAAGTGGTGAAACCTCTGAGTATTCCTTACCTAAGAAAAACCTATGAAGACTTCATGGGGTCACCATACCTCAACAGAACTTCAAAGAACCACACTTGTACATGAAGCTTTTTACAGGAAATGTCCTTTCTGCTTTCAGGTCTGTGGGTGTTGTTGTTGTTGTTGTTGTTGTTGTTATCATTATCATTATTTATTAGCTGAAGGTGCCATGAGCAAAAAGGAAGCCTGAACTCCTCAAGAACAGGGGGGACTTCAAGAACCCTGCACACACAGTATTGTTGAGGAGTAATAACATAAATTAAATAAATGCCTTTCTGTTCTACTTGATAAATTACACGCTCACGTTTGCTGCATTCTGGATTTTCTGGGGGGCATCATTTCTTTGCTCTGGAGTAATGTCTTGACATTTCTGTTCTTGGGTAATATCTGAGCTAGAAAAAGCAGTTATATTTATTCTTTCATAGCTGCTGTGTCTGTGTTTTCCTCTCAGTGAATGACTTCTAAAGTGCCACTGCCGTGTTGGAGTGGTCTTTAACCAGATACTGTGCACAGTGGTGCATGTCTCTGCAATAAATTTCTCTAAATCTATGCTCCTCCACACCACCTCACAAGACACCTAATTCTTTGTACTGCTTCTGTAAGTGGAGCAGCCAGCTGGTACTGCTTGGTGACATTAATCCATCCTTGAGCAGCACAGCATGGGCTACATTTTCACACAGCCAGATGCGTTGTCCTAATCCTTGTTTTACATCCAAGGTATCCCGTTCTGAGACAACCTCCAGCTTACAGGCCTGCAAGATACCTCCAGGATTGATGGGCAAGGCTGGGAATTAAAGTATCAACACCTGATTCTTTTTCCCCAGGTTTCAGATCTTGTTTTTAATGGATCTTGCAGCCATTCAAGAGTAGTCATTGGATACTTCATTTTATAAGTTGTCAATTCTCTTCTCTCTCTCTCTTTCTCTTTAAGAGTAAAAAGGACCGCATGAAGGCTTGGATAAGGGCACGCCTCCCCAGCTGGTGCAAAGAAAGAGATTCCTGGTCTGTCTACATCTTTGCTCCTCAGTCTAAGTAAGGCAACCTAGTTTGATTGCTGAAAGTGTGACAGGCAGAGGGGTTCAAGGATGCTGTGCTCAAAGCATTATTGGTAGAGTGTGGCAGAAATAACATGCAAAAAAAGAACCAAGTACTGCTGTCAGCAATCTTTCAATATGAACTTGTGCTAATAGTGGCTAAGCCAGGCACCTCTGGAGTCAATCTAATTCATTTTTTTTACCTTAGCTGCAGGCCATAAAAACTAAGAACATTGGGTAAGAACCATTCTCACTGTAGAGTACATGTTTTGGATGCAGAAGGTGCCATCATCATTATCATCTCCTTTCAAAAAAAAGTGGGAGAGCACATAAGTAGGGCCTGAGAAAAGCCTTTCTTTTTCCTGTGAGTGTAAAAAACCAGGGAAGTTTCTTCCTTGACAATTATATAACATAATTGGTCATACATTTTGGAACTAGAAGGTGTAGCAGTCATTTTTACTTCTACATCTGCTCAAGACCCCTGCTTTTGTTTCGTCTCACCCTTAACCTGTTTGGTTCTACCCCATCTTATAAATATCCACCACAAGAAACAGAATTTCCATGAAGTAAGGGGATTTCTTTAATTAGGTAGAACTGTATATGTATACAAATTTTTTGTAACAAATACAAAGAGTCTAGTGGCACCTCAAAAATGCAACAAACTGTCCACCACCACTTCACCTGATGAAGTATGCTGCAGTCCACAAAAGCTTATGCCAAATAAAAATTGTTAGGTTTTTAAGATGCCCCTAGCCTCTTCGTTGTTTTTGTTGTGTCAGACTAACACCGGAAATTATTTATTTTTACTGCACATTGGAAAGAAGCAGAAACTCAGAAATTTCTCAGAGCCTTGAACGGTTGCCTCCTATTTTGGAAGTTATTGTGCTGCTAGAACTTGTTGGGTACCACAAAGAAAGTAGGACTCCATTTCCAGAAGAAACAATGGTGGACAGTTTGTGAATATCAGTTTCACTCACTGAATCAAGGACGGGCTAGTGGCAGAATGGATGCTTTGCATGCGACATGTGCCAGATGCAGTCATTGGCATCTCTTGGCAAGATTGAAAACATTCCTGACTGAAACCAGGGAGAGCTACTACCACTCAGGGGAGATAGTACTGAGCTGAATGGACCAATGGTCTGACTTAGTATAAGGTGGCATTTTGGTTATGTCCAGGGGAAGTAGTTATTCAACTACCTCTATCTGTTTTTGACTTCACATTTGTAGACTAGTCCCCTTTGTGGCTGTATCTGAGTGGGAACATTTCCCCCCATTGGAAAACAGCCATGATATTTCAACCTGAACAGCTGCAGAAAATCTGTATCATGAAACACTACAAAGTGCTTCACATTCATTTGGCCATATGGCAATGTTTTCCTGGAACCGTACCTTACTTCCTGTGCAGCATCCGTGGATGTGTATACAATCAGTTACACATTTAAGATTTTTTTTCCCCTAATACTCTATCATACTTTAAATAGAAATGAATAGCCAGATTATATATAGTTTTCTGCAAAGGAAAACACATAGGTACCCATGATGATGAATGACAGGTCTTGGGGAAACACAGGCCACCTCTCAAAGTTGCAATAATTTTGTTCCTTCAGTTTTGCTTAACCTCATCAGCTATTTGGACAGAAAAAGACCATCAAAGCCCTAGTCTCCATCCTATACTTTTGAACTGAGATATTGAGCAACATGGTTGCCTGTTTTTACATATATTTATTATAGGATAAATGTAGAGTATTTTGATTAAATTCCGGGGGAACTTCAAATAGCAATCATTTGTTTTGAAATTTGATGGGATAAAGAAGATTATGAAGAGGTAAGGCCACATAAAACCAATCTCTCTTAGGCTTCTGATATTTGAGATATCATTTCTTAATGTTACATTAAGAGGATTCTTCATACATCCAAAAGCTTGGCTTTTTTAAGGGCAAGAGTTATCTTTCCTCATTGGATCTAGTCTCCAGCCCACTCCACTCACTTCCTCCCCCTGCATGTTTCTGCAAGGCAGCTGACTAACTCATGCAGAGACACAATGGACAGAGCATCTTCTTCTGATGAACTACACTGTTGCATCAGGAATGAATGAGGGATCTTGTTCCATGAAATGGAGAAGCAATGCAAACTATATTATTTGGCTCCCGTGTAAGCTGGGTGGAAATTCTCCATGTCAAGAATGATGAAACATGCAGATAGATAGTGGGACAATGATTTTCTCGTATAGCACACAGTTTGGCAATAGATGGAGTAGAGCAAGGCAAGTTTTAAAAAATGTTTGCTATTCCTGGGAAGTGGAGGGGGTGAATTCTTCAGAAGATTTTTCAGGGAAGTGGAATTTGAGAGCAGTGTTGTGCCTATCAAGAAGCCTCTGTTCTTGAACAAGTAAGAGCAAGTTCAGTATTGTTCTAATGATGCATACATGCATACTAGTTGGTATACCACTTCCCACAAGAGAAATAGAGGAGTGCTGTAGACATCTATTTTAGAACAGAAAAGTGGTCTCCTTGTTTATGGCATGTGATTACAACTATTTCCTGTGCCTTCTCTCATTCTTCCCCCTAGATTCCGTCTGATATGCAATAAAATCATCACTCACAAGATGTTTGATCATGTTGTCTTGGTGATAATTTTTCTGAACTGCATCACAATTGCAATGGAGCGTCCCAAAATTGAGCCACACAGTGCTGTGAGTAGTACCCAATGATGTTACCATCCTGACAAGCAGATTAAGCTAAAATTGGACTTTTATCCATGTTGACTCTTTGTATCAGTCTCTAAGCCAAAGAGGTTAGGGTAGGGTGGGGACTATTCTCAGCTGGCCTAAATGAGAATAAAGGCATTAAAGTTAAATTATTCTGTCATATGCTATCAAAAGACCAAAGCAGATGTGGACAGTTGCCTCAACACATCCTACCCATCTGTTTATTATTTCAGGAGGATCCCACTCCATTGACAACCTGGGGGCTGCAGTTTCCATATTACCTTTTTAGAAGTATTGGCCAAGAATTAAACTATATCCAATCCCAGCAGAACCAGAACTTTCTATCCCTCTCTCTTTGTACTTCATGATAACACCAAAAACCTGTTCTGGAGGTTTCACAGCCATCTAGAACTGGTCTTTAGAGTGGTCAGGAGAGCTGTGAAGGAAGAGAGAGGAGATGGTCAATTCTGGCTAAAGCAGCAGGATCCAGAAGAGGACTCCATTGGCAATGAGAGTGCATGCCTGTGCCTTTGAGTTTATCAAAAGGCAACATGGGAAGGATTAACACATGCAATTGAAAACAAGGTAAAAATAGGCTTCCCCCAAACTGCTTGTCTTCCTGTTTCTGACATAGTGTGGGAACCCTTGTTTTCTAAGTGCCTTGCTTTATACTTCTCTACTCTTCATATGTTTATGCAAGACAAGATTTATCTAGAACAGTGGTTCTCAACCTTCCTAATGCTGCGACCCCTTGATACAGTTCCTCATGTTGTGGTGACCCCCAACCATAAAATCATTTTCGTTATTATTTATTTATTTATTATTTAGTTAGTTAGTTAGTTATTTCCAACATCAAATAGATTGGAAACACTGCCCTAAATCACTGCTCTGGATAGACTTCTAATGCCTAAAAACTGGTAACCTCCCCCCCCTTTTTTAAGCACAGAAAGCGTCCATCAATGCCAGAATTAAGGCAGTAGTTCTAGTTCTGAATGTTGGATTTCCACAGTTCAAAAAGCCAGTCACTCCCAAAGGCAACGTCGAAACAGCCCACATTTTACACGAGGCGCAGGGAGGAAAGGACAGGGAGAGAGGAAAGATGGCAGCGGCATAAGCAGACGCGTTTTGTTTCACTCCCTCCCTCCCTCCCTCCCTTAAAGGGAGTGCGGACGCTGAACATACAAAAAGCAAGGAATGCAAGACAGTCAGGGCGAAGAACACAACACGTGCGTGTGGCAAGTGCCAAGGGTTCATGCACAACAAAAGCAAGAGGAGAAAGTCATCCTGGCTATTTCTGCACTAGACTGTTATAGCGCTATTATTCCACTTTCACCATCCTATGGAATCCTGGGGTTTGCAGTTTGAACTGCAAACTCCAGGATTCCATAGGATGGTGAAAGTAGAATCATAGCGCTATAACACTGGAATGTGGAAATGGCCAAAGTCCACAGGATGGATTAGAGCAGTGCTTTCGGGTCAAAAAACCAAAAAAAAAAAAAAAAAAAAACCCAAACCCAAAGGGGCCTCGGGGGCTCTTGCTACACAAACCGAAGCCCTTGGCTGAGGCCCCCTGCTTATTTCCCAACCGAGTTCTCAGTCTCGGAGGGACCGATCTCCCCCCGTCGTATGGCAGATCCGCCACAGGAAAGTTTCCCCCTTTGCCTGCCGGACCAAAGGCGACAGCCACACCGACAACTCCCACAGAGTGACCTGCCCAGAATGAATGGGCAACCAGGCGATCACTGCTGCTGCAGCCGCGCCACTTTGGGAAGCAAGTGGAGTCCAGCTGCTCGCTTGCCCCGGCAAGCAACTCTGTTCGCCGGCATGAATGAGTGTGAGGCGAAGAGGGTGAGGGGACGGGGTCTTACCTCCCAGACGTCCCACTGCAGCGCCATAAACCCTGAATGGGAAGCCTTCTGTGTGTGTGGGGGGGTGCGGGCGCGAGCGTCCAAGCAGCGCCCGGCTGCTCACTCGCCCTGGCAAGCAACTCTGACTCTGCAAGCCAGCATGAAGGGGAAAGGGAACACTGAAGGGGAAGCCCTCTGTGTGTGGGGGGGTGCAGGCACGAGCGTCCAAGCAGCGCCTGGCTGCGCCCGGCTGCACGCCTCCTCTCCCCTCCTGCCAGCGTGGGGTCTCCTCTCCTCACCTCCGCCTTAACGCTCCGGCTCCAACTCTCTCCTCCCGCTCTCCGCACCTCCGGCTCCACCTCAGGCTCCTCCAGTGCTTTCCCACCAGGCAGGGAAAGACGGGGAAATGCCCAGCATGCCTCCTCTCCCCTCCTCCCAGCACAGGGATCTCAGAAGCACTGCTCCCATTGGCTGTGAGGCCACCTTCTTTTAAAAGGGGGGCAGGATTGAGGAGCGGCGACCCCTGTGAAATAGTCGTTCGACCCCCAAAGGGTTCCCGACCCCCAGGTTGAGAACCACTGATCTAGAAAGTGAGACAGGGCTTAAACCATGATGTTAGATATAAGAATCCATTCCTTCTTCTTCCCCAACTATACAAATTTGAGCAAGCCCATGGAACTTCCCAAGATTATAGGCTGCATTGGTTCCCTCAAACTCCCTGGAGTCCCACTGCTGTTGCCACCACTATTTCTGCCAGCAGTATCATTCCTGATATCATCAAAATTCCAGCATTTCTGCTAGGAAACAAGGCACACGTTCTCTAGATTTCCTGTTTCCCTGCAGAATTACTGGGATTTGGACAACATTGGGGCAGGGAGATGAAAATGGCTGAGGGGAAGAAATGGCTGGGTTGGGTTTTGTGCTTCTCTGGTTGCATCTTGTCCACTCACTCATTATAGGAGTCAAAAAAACAAGTACAGGATCAGAGCTCAAAACCGAACAACTTCAGCACCTTGAATACCTAAGCCAGTTTTTCAGTTAATCAAGACCACTGTTCTCAGCCCTTAAAACATGGAGACACAGAGACAAAGCTGGCTTTTGTTCCCATCCTGGCTGAATTTGCTATTGACTGCCTGGATTCAGGAATACTCTAGGTATACCACATTTTAGGCTGGCATTTTGGTGCACTATGCTGTATGCTTTCCCTGTTTTCCACTTACAGTTTTTGGCTGGTACCAAATACATACATATATATATATAGACCAGACCTCATCTGCTTATAATTGGACATAGTTTTTGGTTAGGGTTTTTTTTTTAAAGTTCCTCACCTGTATGTTGTTAATTTGAGCAATAAATGCTCCTTCCCAGCAGTGGCTGAAAAGGGCTTTCCTTGCTCTTGCTATGGCCCTTGCCAGCTGTCTTGTGTTCTGCTCTGTAGTATCCAAGAACAACATCCACGTGTCAGAAACATCAGAACTTCCTCTTCTTTTTAATTTATTTACAACAGCAAATTGCCGTATGTCACTGGAAACCACTGAAGCAAAAATTATTTCTGTAATCTTATGGACACTTATGTAGGAGGAAGCCCTGGTGAACCAAGTGGAGCATGTTTCCAAATAAGCATGCATGATGACTTCAGGCTCTTAAGTCACAAAGATTCACCTAATCTTCTGTCTTTCCTGGATCATGTCAAGGAGGGGGAATTATGACCTACAGATTTCAGTAGGATCCATTCAGATACTTTCAGGTAGTGTAGAGGTTTAGAGCTTATCTACTTCAGATTTGGGCTGAAACCATATCAAGGTTTTTGTAAGTCAGAGGAAAGAAAGAAAAAGGCCCGTATTCAGAGCTGCCATTCTCTCAGGATTAATCTACTGGGAGTCATATGACAGAAGTGGGTCCAAACCCAGTTGTAGGTGGGACAAGAGCCCAAAGGAGGCACAGGCAAACTTTTTCTCTTTTTCTTCCTCCCTCCTTCATCCTCTCCCACTCCAAGCTGAATGCTGGATCCCGGATCACTCTTTTCAGAGGTCTGAACTAAGTCTTTCCAGGCTGAGGCCTGCACAAAATTAAGCTGAGGGCCATACATGTGGCCTGGGGCAACAGGCTACCAAACCCTGCTATAGGTGGTACAGTATTGCTTTGAGATGATTGCATGTTCCATTTAAGAGTGTCCATAGCATGAAACAAATGTAAGTTCTGCTTTTTCTATGCTTTGCTGACTTTTCCTTTCCTTTTTCTTTTTTCTTCCTCCCACCCCCAGGAAACTTGAACATGTGTGTTAGTTCATTAAATATGCTCTTCATTAAGGCAGGGAGCTTTCTGACTTTTGTCAAACAGGGCTTTGCATGAATCCCCTTGAAACTGTTACACAAAGAACACCCTTTTAATGAGCAAGCATTGATGCTACTCTCCATTTAAAAAAAAACCAAAACAGATCTTAACATGAGTGATTTGGATAGAGCAAGAGCTATTTTGAGCTCCCAGGCCATTATTAACTTTCAGATGCCCATTTTTTAGAAACTGTTTCTCCCCTAGTACATGTTGTTAGGGAGATTGTTAGGAAACTGTTACACACACTTTTTTTAACAGCCAGACTAACATCTGTTTTTGTTGAATTTAGCAATTGTTCTTTGTATGCAGGACCATGTGAAAGAATTGGAGATGTTTTGCTAAGTATTATCCTTTTAAGAGCAAAGGATCATAGAATCCTTTACTCTTTCACAACTGTGCCTGTCAAAATGTCATATGAATGAAAAGGGTTCGCAGGAAACTGTTTAGTCTTAAATGGGGAAATATTTCAGTGGCAGGTGTGATCAGGAAGAAATAGATTTTGTTTAAGGAACTGACCTTCTGAGCAAGACATTGATCTGGAAGCAATTGAAAACCTGAAGTGCAGGTAAACCATGGGGCATAGAAAGGTCCAAAAGATTTTGAAATAAGAGCTGGAGGGACTGGGGTAGTTGGAGCCATGAAGCTGGGAAACCAAGAGGATTAAATGAGAACCAGAATGGATATGGGAAGAACGCCAGGAAAAGAGCAGTGAGGATTCTGTTCAGAAGGAAAGGATCGAGATACAACAGGGAAGAAAGTGGAGCAGAATGAGAAATGCACTGATGCATATGAACTATGGAAATGAATTGTATGGACAGGATGAAAGAGGAGCTGGTCTGCAAATCATGGGTTGGCAGAGGATATCAAAAGTACTTGTGGGAAGTGCTGGAAAGGAAGGGGCGTTGAAAAACTCCAAAGGGAGCTGTCTCCATATGACAGACTTCTTGCCTAGAAACCAAAGTAGACATTATTTGAGCTTCAGTTGTCTCAAATAATTATTCCTTGCCTTCCAGAGAGGTGGATTTTCTAACTGCCTCGAGCCAGTCTTCTTGCTGTCTCGGATGCAGCCAGCCTGTCACCTCAGTGGAGAAGGAACAGGAGGATCGGGTAGGATGGGGACTCTCTGTAGACAAGGAGAAGTCCATCTCCAGAGGAATTCTCTCTGGGGTCTACAAACATGGCACAGAGATGGCTGCATTTGTCACATCAAGTAGTTGAGTACCCCACACGGTTTCCTGCCCAGTGTTAATAGTTGAGGGGCTGCTGTAGATAAAATTGTAATTGAAGGGCTGCTGTAGATAGACAGGCTTTATCCAGACCTCCAGCAGCTTGCTGCATGGCCCACTTCCTGACCTCAGAGACCTTTCTTTTGTGCAGTGCTCAGAGGAAAGATGGGAATGTTGGCTAGGAAAACATGTGTGGTCACAGCAGGAGCCTAGAAGATGTGATTAATTATGGGCGCTAGCCTAGAAAGTGGCTGTCTACTCATTCCCGAGTCATTCTCTGTAAATCATGATCTAGCACATTTGAGTTTTCAATAGCTCTTTCATCTTTAAGGACCTCTTCTTCCCTCTTGATGCAAGGGGAAATTGCAGAGACTGTGTAGAGTGTGGTTTCTTTCATGATTGTCATTATAAAGTTCAGTTTCCACAAACTGCTTCTGCTGTTTGAAGCTATGTATTTCCCCTTGCTAAAGTGATTCCCTTAGGGGAACCTAGGCCCCTTGGCTAACCTATGGACTCTCAGGATCATTTCTGGCTCCTCAGGCTCCTGTCCAGATGAAATGTTTATTATAAAAAGGAATTAGATAAAGACTGCTTAAGGCATCTTGCATGTTCACAGTGAGATTTGTGTTTGTGTGAAAGAGAGGGAGATCACAAGTTCTGTGTCCTGTGTTCTACTTTCTGATGCCTGCACTAAACAATCTGTACCTTCTCTTCCTGCTGGAGTACTGGATAGGTGCCAGGGTGGGGCAGATCACACTGGCAAAGTAAGAGGTAATTCACACTACCAAAAGGCCAGTAAGACAAAAATATATAAGTACCCTGAACATGACAGCCAGCAATACAATTAGAAAATGTTTGATTTTGACTCTATTAGGTACTAGAAAGGAGGCTTGGTTTAGTTTCATGTGCTCACAGATGGCTAAGTCTAGGTAGGACCTGGGCTGGTGCTTTGAACTAACATTGCGTCTGTTTGAAACCTCACTTTACCCCATCATTTCCTTTTAACCTAAATATTCATAAATGAACAGATTAGCATAGTTCCTTTTCCTGTTTCCTTTTTTAAAAAAGCAGCAAATTTTGCCAATGTTGTCATTGCAGGAGCTTCCTGTAATTTCTACTTACTGGTAGCGAAACTAAAAGAAAGTGGGGGGCAACCTTGGTGAAAAGAAATAGTGTACTTACCCAGGTTCTTTATTACAGTGGGCTCTCAGTATCACTGGGGAGTGGTTCCAGCTCCCTCCCCCCTCCACAGATACCAAAATATGTGGATGCTTAAGTCCTATTATATACAGTGGCGTAGTAAAGGCATTCTTTATATACAATAGTGAGCAACTCAAACAACTCCTGGAGAGAGCCTGAGGTTCTGTGCAGGGGCAGGAGGCTATAGCAGGGTATGCCTACATATCAGTGTAGTGCTCAGCATGTAGCAAAATCAAGTATTGCTTCTTTTGGATGGATGGGTGGATGGATGGATAGATAGATAGATAGATAGATAGATAGATAGATAGATAGATAGATAGATAGATAGATATTTCAAGTCATGGTTGATTGAATCTGTGGATGCAGAACCCATGGATACTAAGGGCCAACTGTACTTTCACTAATCTATTTTTGGTGCATGTAGAAAGAGGATGTTGTTCATTGTAGTGATATGCAAAAAAAGTGGGAGATTATGGAAATAAATAGACTGTTCTAGAGAAAAGGGGTTTGAATATCCCACTCCTGTATGTTAGAAATCTGGCAGCTCTCCATGGTGCTTACGCAGATGAAAAACATTAGAAAAGTCAAAGAACTAACCAAATTACGAGTCATTGTGAAATATTTGGATGAGTTTTTTTCCCCCTTCTTAGTAGCAAATGTTTGTGGGTGTTTGAGTATGAAAGCAAGTAAACATTTAACAAATACCTGGTATATAAATGTATACAGTATGGCAAGCAAGTGCGTTAACATCTTACATCTTTTCTTTCTTTTAAATAGGAACGGATTTTCCTCACACTCTCCAACTATATTTTCACAGCAATCTTCCTGGCTGAAATGACCATAAAGGTAAATGATCTCTCTGACCATTAGAGCTCACATAAAACTTCCATGGCAAATTACTACTTTCATACCTACTGACCCATCCTTCCAATTTAATGTGGATTTCCATACTCAGTATGCAAATGGATTTTAGCAGGAACATGTGCTTCCCAGTACGCATATGCAAGAAGTCCATCAGAACACATATACATTCATTGAGCAATTGACTTGCATTTGTAGGATTTGTTCTGTGTCTTTGAGTATGGCTGGTATTTAAATAAATTAAATGGTTTTGTTGCCCCATATGTGTACAGTCCTGATTTGTCCTTTTGGATAGATGTCAGCAGTATAAACAAGAGATCTCCATAAGCTTTTCTAACCAAAGCATATAACCTTAATGCAATTCCAGTAGGTCTTTAACCAGCCTAAACTTTAGCTACATCCTGGAAAAAACATGATGTAAATGTACCCTATTTGCTGACGTATAAAACTCACTTTTTTTTCCTGAAAAATACGGTTTGAAAATGGGGTGCATCTTATATGACAATGCGTCTTATATGCCCGCAAATAGTATTTGCCAGCATATAAATGAGGTATGTCTTATATGCTGGTGTGTCTTATATGCTGGCAAATACGGTACATGTGTAGCCAAGTTGTTTCATAAAATGGCCCACCAGCTCTCCTCACCTGTGTTACAGGTGCTACAGTGCAATCAGATACCATTACTGTGATGCTATCAATGGCATCACTGCCATAAAATATTATAAATATAATAATTTCATTAAAATTTTATAATATTGTACAATATAATTGTACAATAAATACTATAAATAAATACTATATTTTATAATAGAAAGAAGAGAGATCCTTTCCCAAGGTGGTTAGGCCCTATTAATTCACAAAGTGGAAAAGGAAGTAAGGATAAATAGAAGAATAAGCATTAGTACAGTTACATATAAGTATGATTAGTTATAGAAAGGCTAGGTATTTGTACCATCTACTGACCCCAATTGTAATAACGACCTGCCTATAGGCAGGATTAAGTTTCCAAAATAAGGCGGGAGTTGTTCCCTCCAGATAGCAAACAACTATGCTCTGAACATTTTAACACTCAGGGATGTTGAGATTCCATTTGAGATGGCAAATATGGGATACATATAGAGAGAAAGAATTATTTTCCAAAGAAAACCTTCATGCTAATTTTAAATGGCAATGGCAATATCTTTCAAGGAACTGAATATTCAGCTGTAACTGCAGTGCAAAAAAATTCAGTTGAAAAAGAGAAAGAATACATGGCAGGACTAGTATGGTGTAGCAGTTCAAGAGCTGAGTTTCAATGCTGGAGACACTGGGCCTTACTGCACCACACTGTTATAGTGCTATTATTCCACTTTCAACATCCTGTGGGATCCAGGAGGTTGCAGTGTAGGGAGGGGCCTTTAGAATTCTCAGCCAGAGATCTCTTTGGCCTCAATAAACTAGAAACCCCAGAGTTCTACTAGCGCTATAACAGTGTAGTGAGAAAAGGCCCATTGTGTCCAGATCCCCATTCATTTGGTGGCTCTCTGCATCACTGTCTCTCAGCTTACTGCATTTCAGAATTATTATGAAACATTTGAAATCACAAAGAGCTTTGCAACAGTACCTAGAGTGGTAGCCATCTTAACCTGTTAAACAAAACCAGCAAGTCTTGTGGCACCTTAAAGATGAACTTATTGATTGAGATGTATACTTCCACAGGCTGCAATATATTTCATCAGATACCCGGAGTATTATTCCAAGGGTTTATAGGCACATGACTGTATCAAGGGAAGAAATTATAAGCACCAACATCAAAGCAAAATGAAATACAAAAAATGCAGAGTGTTGTAGTTCTATTAAAGCTTAAATGCATGCTGTTATATCTTCCAGAACACACCCAGTCTCTTCGATCTGAGAAACATAGCAGGGCTGGTTATCACTTGGGGACCAGCAGGAATCTCCAGATAGGACTAGAAAAGAATCCTGCCTCAATATCTAAAGGGCTGCTGCCAGGCAGAGTTGAGAATACTGGATAGAATGCCAAAAAGGATAATGCAACTTCTTACTTTCCTAGGCTTATTTGAGGGACCCTGTTCTGTCTTATGAATCAGCCCATGCTTTGAAATATGCTGAAGAGGCCCTCACAGCAAAGAGACACAAAGAAGCGCCTCCCCAGCATATTTGGCACATCTGGTAGGAACACAAGAGAGGGCCTTCTCAGTGGCTACCCCCAGGGTCTGGAACTTCTTCCTAAAGAAGTTAGACTTACACCCTCCCTACTCTCTTTCTGCAGACAAATAAAGACTTTTCTGTTTCAACAGGCATTTGACAATTGACTGTAAAAGGCCCACCTAAACGACATGCAAGATGTGACTAACTGTTGTGCTAGTGTGTCTGTGTGTGTGTGTCCACGTGCACACACACGTTAAATGGTGTATGTTTTAATCTAGTTTTTTTTAATTGTTTGCATTCTTCCAACTTTTGTATTTTGTTAAATTTTTTAACTATATATTTTTAAATTTGTTGTAAGCTGCCTTGAGTCCTAAAAGGGAAAAGTTGGGTAGAAACAAACAAACAAACAGGCTTATATAAAATGAATAGTATAATATATACTATTGCCCATGGCATCCACCTCTGACTTTCTGAACTGAGCTCATCTAGCAGCCAATCATGTTTCCTGGGCTTTTGATGATCAAGCATGTTCCAAGAGGATTTATTTTCTGTTTTGTTTTCTCAGCTTGTACAGGTACCTGCACTTTTTAAAAAGGCTTATCACCTAGACCTTTCATAAGCATTCTACTGAAATGGTCTAACTTAATGAGGAACAGATGAAAAAAATATCATCCCTCTCACTGTGCCCTAGAAAGAAATGATTTCTGAATTGTCTGTATTTGTGTTTGGGTATGCATAAATATACAAAATCAGCAAGCTCTCAAAAGTTTTCTGTTCTAGACATTTTTGAGGCCTACTCATTTTTCATCTAAAATTTCTTTGAAGCCTCATGTCCAGCATATGGCCAGAATCTCCCTAACCATTTTGCTTTGCAGTCAGCTGTAAAAATTAATCATATGTGCCATCCTTTTGTATAATTGCTATACATTATTACAGACACTTTTGAACAATTAGGTTTTAGCTGCATTAAAAATACATCAGCTGTTAAAGGGACAATCTGGGATGTTTCTGCAGAGTTATTTTTATGAACTTCACATTATGGCACTTTGCAGGATTGGCTTAGTGATGTCGCTATAACTTGGAACCAAATGCAGTTATACTTCCAAATGTGTAAATAATGCATTCAAAACAGGTTGCCAACATATTGAATGCATTACTCATGTTTTGTTGCAATTTGGCTTGTTGGCAGGTGGTGGCACTAGGACTGTGCTTTGGTGAGAAGGCATACTTGAGAAGCAGTTGGAATGTCCTGGATGGGGTTCTCGTTCTCATCTCTGTGGTGGACATCCTGGTTTCAATGGTTTCTGACAGTGGCACAAAAATCCTTGGAATGTTACGAGTCTTGAGGCTGTTACGAACTCTCAGACCATTAAGGTAAGGAATTGTATTGGGGTATGCAGGGTTGTCAGGAGGCTGAGAACTATAAAAGTTTTTCTTTTATTAACTAAAAAAAAAAGCACTTCCAAATGGTCTCCCATCAGAGGAACAACAGAGGAGGAACGAGGTAATGTGAGGAGTCCCAGCCAAAGACACTATTTATTATCCTGCTGTAATTGAAATTTGGTTTCCTCATGTGATAAGCACCTGAGTAGGGAAGGATAGATGAGTCATATGAATAGCAGAAACAAACAAAGATGATCTTTGAGTAAGAGAGAGAGAGGTTGTAACTTGCTGACAAATCAGTGAAAATTCTCTTCCTGAGAGATTTCTTAGAACCCCACAGACCTTGTCAAAAATCTCACAGCTATATTAAATGAGTCTCATGCATCCAAGGTTGTAACGACTGCATAGATGTTGTTACTGGTAAGCCACATGGGTCCCTTCCCAGGAGGAAGGCAGGATGTAAATAAAATAAATAAATAAAATGGTATGAATAGCTTTAACTGTTTCCTTGCCATTTTAAAACAGGAATCATCACCTCCTGTTACCTGATTTTGCATTTGCGTGCTTGAGCCCAGCTCAGACTGCATGGGAAGGAGTCACTCACACAAATTCACCAAAGATGTGGGGAAAAGCAGGAAATACCTTGCCAGATCCAGGTGGTCATAGGGAAAGACAGGAAAACATTCCCAGGTGCTATCTCTTAACTGCCAGAATCTTCATCCATTTTGATGTCCAGCTTCTGCCAGTAATATCCTGTTCTGCAAGGCACTCTCTAGCCTTTTTCATGGCGATATGGGTAGTGTAAGATTCTGTAAGCTGTAAGGGCTGTGCTCCTGAGCCTGGATTTTTCCTCCTCCTTCTCAAAGAAGGGCCCTGAGAGACAGATCAGTAATCAAGAGTGGTGTTGTAAATGGCATCCTTTTGTTGTGAAAGACCCAGGAAGGTTAAGTATTTTCAGTACTAAGACCCGGGGACATTCTGTATTAAATCACCTTGAGAAAATGCCCTTTAAGGAAAAGGAAGTGTTGTATGTAGAGAATTCATTGAGGAGTGATGGTGTCCACTGGTTCCCCCACCCATATGTATGACTTACTTGCAACCAAAATGTTTCTACCTATTACATCCAGGCTGCAGTGGCTGGGATCAAATACAAGAGAAATCAACATTAAAAATGTATTGAGAATAATCTGTGTAGGTTGGAATACTATCCTGTTCTGGCTTTGGCTTCCAAAATAGAAGTATGAATTATTCACTCTTCATAACACTAGGGTACAAGAGTCATTTCGTAGCTCTTTCTATCATATTATCACTTCTCCAAGTGTTGAAGGCAAATCTAAATTTCTCCCCACTTTGTGACAAATGCTCTGATCAGACTAGCAGGCTTAAAGCTGGCAAATGTCTTCCAGCAGAGATGAGACTGACAGCAATTTTGGTCGGAGCCTTTTTCATGGTAGAAGTTTAGCACAGAGGGAATTCAGACCGCTGAGGTTAGCAGAACTGGGGGAAACATGAAGGATTAGAGGGGGAGTTACTCTTGTCAGGAGAAAAACCACATACTTCCTAACTTTAGTTTTCCCTGTTTGTCATGCACCTGAAAAGCCAGCTGAAAAGTATTCTCACTGCAGCCTCAGATAGCACCAAGGCTGGGACAGCAGAAATTCTAAGCTCTGAATTAACAGGGTGGTAGATTGGAGACTCTTAAGGTGGAAGGCAGAGACAAAAGCGCAGCAGTGTGTGTGGTGCACACACACACACAAAGAGGTGATGGGAAACAGCTAAGGCTGACCTGTTTGAGATAGCACTAGTCTCCTAGAAAAGTGATGCTGAATTTGTTGGCAATCTCTTCTGAATGTAATATAGCTCTTCCCCCAAAATCAATGAGAAGAACACGTCCATTTAACTTTAATGGTCTCTGAAGCCCTTAAGGAAAAACATGTTGCCATCTTTCAGTGATTAGGGATTAGTTGCTTTCTATAAAAGTCCTTGCATTTTTTGTTTCCTGAAGACATGAGAACTGCATTAGTATTGAAGCCTGGGAAACAGCAGAGACATTTTTTAAAGCCAAAGCTGTGGGTACTTTGCACCAAGAAATCCAAATGTGGCTTCAGTGCTTCAAGATAAATGGTGCAAGTTGTATAATGCATATTGCAACATTTGCATATGATTATTTTTCATGGGGTAGCCTGCTTCGAGGAATCTGCCTTCTTTTTCTCTGAAAAAAAATGTAGAAGAACATGGTGTGAGTAGGGTGAAGGGAGCAGCAGACAGAGAATACAAGCCATTAGAAAAGGGACAGAGAATTCTTATTGGTTAAGTCCATTGGAATCCCTATCTAGCTCATCCAAAGCCTGTGTGTTTTCAGATCTTTTCTCCCCCCAGGCACAAAGTATTACACTGTACTTCCCTTTGGTGGTAAACAGCTTGAACAAAAACTCCTCCTTTTCAGCCCAAGGGGCGCCACTTCATACATGCGCCCTGTGATGTGGTGTCCACAGCGGATGCAAACCATATGGGCATGGCTCCACGTGGTATGCCATTTGTGTGAAGTATTGCCCTTGTGATTCAAGCCAGTTTCTAACCACACCAGCAAAGCCCTCATTTCCGTGGAAGTTGTGCAAGCATCCTGAACTCTAACCAGACCCATTTGGCCCATAGTTTTGCACAAGACTTACACCATATAGGGCAGAGCACATGTGGTTTGCATCCGTGATGGACGCTGCACCATAGTGCTGCACATATATTAAACTCTACCTGAAATAGGCCAAAATGTTTAGAAATTGACACATTAGCCATGTGTGTTTTATTGCTGGAGGAGTTATATAAAGATTATCCATCTGCTTCTTTTTAAAAAAAAATAGAACAGAATCCAGCATTCTATTATTAACATGAAATAAAGCAATTCCTCTGTGTAATTTCTTGGTATAATTGTTCAGGAAAAGTAATAGAAATGGGAAAGTGCAATATTTCTGTTGTTGGGTGTTGGGACTTAGCTGTATTTTTCAATGAAGGAAGGGGGCCATAAAATCCCCAGTGTGATTTATTTATTTTCACGGGGAGCATACATGCTTTAAACTGGTCAGTAGAATCCTTCAGGTCATGCTTAGCATCTAGTGTGAGTAATTTCATCAGCAAGATGACTTTAGCATCTAAAAACTGAGTTGTGTCTTGTTCCTGCTAAGTTATATCACAAGGCTTCAAAAAAAAGAGGAGAGAGAGGAGAGGGAAGAAGAAAGCAAGGGTCAGTGACATTGTGCAGAAGGCAGACCCAAGAGGGAGGGCAGGAAGGGCGCTCCAGTCTCATTAGGAACTGCCCTGGCAAAACCTGGAAGGAAGGAGTATAAAAGTGAAGGAAGGGGGATTGCTCCCTCAGATGTTGGGACAATAAAGAAGAGGAAGGAAAATGGGTAAGTCTGAATGACTTTGTTATTTATTTACTTATTCAATTGTTAGGTAATAAAAAAGGAGAAATCTCCTGTAAAGGATTAGAAGCTATTGCCTGTAAAACTTACCACCTAGAGGGAACCCACCTTGATGAGCTACCTACTTCTCATCCTCAGGCTCCTTCAGTTGGCTACAGGCAGAGTAGAGTCATGTTGTATGAGCTTCTCATGGGAGACATGAGTGGTTTCTGTGGGTAGAGAAGCACCTTCCACCAGCAGGGGGCTAGTATGTCAACATTTTGTGCCAAGCTAGCCTAGCTGCAGTCACCTATGCTCTGACAACCTCCAAGTTAGACTAATTTTAGTGGCTACGATCCTGTGGCTGACATAACCACCAGTTACGCTGGTGTAGGTACTTTGAGGGGTGTTGCAGAAGGAGGAATCCAGTGCCTCCTTCCATACAACGGCCTTGCTCTGGGTGCACAACGACAGCTAAAACGCTACCCAGTGCAGCTCCCTCCTCACCCAGGGATGCTTTCTGATTGCCCTTGAGCACCCAGAGGAGAAGAAGCTCCCTAACACTGGGGATGAAATCTTCCTTTTGCCGCCCAACCCACGAAATGAAGAGACCACACACAGGACTTGGGTTGAACTAGGGCAATTTATTGTTATGCCTAATTAACATAAAGTGGGAAATGAACTTGAACTTCTGACCTGAGAAAAAAGGGGGGTCAACAGCATGGGTGGACTAGGGCAAGAGTCAGCTCCCAACCATCTTCCCTAGCCCGTTGGGCAAGTTACCGGGCCCCAAAGCCAACCGCTGATGGTGGATTAAGACTTTGGCTGGCCCTTGTCTGGAAGGTGAGCCCCAAACTGCCACCCCCCCGGCGCACGACGGTGAGGGTGAGTCCCGGCCCCTCCTCAAGGATAGCATTTATCCTACACCAAAGGGTGCCATAGGTACTCACTGAGCCCTTAGACCCCCCCATACTGGCCTGGGTAGCTGCAAGTGTGGCTGTGGAGACCTATTTAGTACCTAATTAAGACACCACCCTGTGAAGCCAATTACCATCCCTTGGCGCAGTGTAGGGTAGGCAAAAAAAAAACCCAAACGGGGGGAAAAAATTCCTACCTGGCCCCAAAGTGACCAGCAATCTTACACTGAAACCATTGGGCGGGGGGGGGTTGCCAGGAAACGAAGAGGCTGAGGGAGAGGCGGGGCAGCCTTAAGAAGTGCCTGCAAGCCCCGCCCTCTCCTGTCGCCCAGCGATGACGTGCTCTCTTCTCGTGGGAGCGCGGCAAAGGCCGCCCCCGCCACCCGTGGTCATGTGGGGGCAGTGGGAGACGAATTCTTCCCCCAGTGTGACAGGGCAGCCGGACACACACCTGAAGCTGATCAGTGGCTGGGAGAGATGCAGCTGTGCCAAGGAGCCCCCTAGTTGCTGTTGCAAGAAATGGGGAAGAGAAGCAGTCCTCACCCATCATACATATGCTGACTGGCCTGCTAATTGGAGTTTCACCACTGCGCAGTACATGGAGTTGCCTTTGAAGATAGTTTTGGAACTACACTTAGTTCAAAATACAACTGGTAGATTGTTAACTAGACCAGATGTTACAATCACATTACTTGGGCACTTTGTCAGTTTCACAGGCTCCTAGTCTAATATCTGACCTCATTTCAATTCTTTCTTGGCTTGGGGCTATGATCTGTGGCACATTTTCTATCTGCTTATGGGCTGAGGCAGCCTTTAGAAGTCCTTTGAGTATCCCTGCCATTGCACTGAAAAAGGCATGCTTGATGCTGCTGGTGGTGTTGCACCAGTTGTGGAGCAGTCCCAAGGGAAAGTTGCTTTGGATCAAGCCTGATGTGATTTTGCTGGCAGACGAAGACCTTTTTCTTCTTCCCTGGGCAGTTTGACTATGAGATCTATTTGTATTCTTCTGCCATCTTTTCTTTTAGCTTTTATTGCTATTGTTGCTTTATTGTACACATTTTATTCATCATTCTTGCAATAAATGTTTTTCTATTTTTATGGCAGTTCACCATGCAAAAGCTTCTTGTAGTGCAGGGTATACAAGCAGCTGCAATAAACAAAGGCAGAAACAAGAGAGGTAGTTTACCACTAATTATGGATATGGGGGTGCCAGCATACATGTAAGAAAGAACCGTATGTGCTCACTGGACACAGGCTTGGATCTGTGATGCTTGTTTTGGAGAATAAGAATCACACGGTGCCTCTGTGCAGGAAGCTTTTCCTACTTGTGGTATTAAATCTTGCAGATATAAAGTAAACTGCCTTTGTTACTATGGTTCAGACAAACCCGGTGATAGCACTAGATATCTCTTGATATCAAACTTATTTGGCCTTCACTTGACCTTTTTCTGCCACCCTGCTCCATGTGTTTGCGAGGCCACCGGACAAGCACGTAAACAGGTGTGGCCGGTTAATGGTTGGGCATTCTAATCCTCTCTTAGGCAGGCAGATTAATGCCACTCCGTTGCTTCAGGGACCTCTCTTGCAGACACACCTCGCTTAAGCGCGACTTTACACAAAGACACTCGGCCTCGAGCTGGCACTCTCTCAATGCTAAGCCATTTGCATACTGGCTATACTATTGTTAAATCTGCGCTAAGCCCATCGTGTAAAACTTGACCTTTCCCAAAGCTTTGTCCCGCTCCAAACTCGCATTGTTCTCACCGAGTATGGCATGGCCTGTAGGCACAATCCACCCTATAAAAACTCCCCGATTCCGAGAGCACCTCGGAACACTCTGGACTTCCATGCCGCCTTGCTGTTGTTCAGTCTGACGAGCTCCCCTCAGCGAACCGTGCTGAGCTTTCTTCTCCCGCAATCCGCTGCTTCTCTCCAGGACTACGAGATAAGGTGTCGTATCACCCATTTCCCCTGAAAACTCTTATTTCTAATTTCTTAGTTAGCTGTGTGCTTGTGGTGTCTTTTCTGTTGTTTGTCCTTTAATAAAGATATCAGTTTTACTATTTTAAAAACTGTCTGACCGCTCTTCTGACCTGACCCCATAGACATTGGGTAACAAGATCCCTGCTAAGTTACCCTGCCTCTTGCTAGCTTAAGAGAGTGCTCGAGTTAATTTTCCCATCTTGTGTTTTTACTTGGTTAATTGGGCACCCCTTCCGGGACCCCCATAATACAGGGTAACACCTTGACAAAAGAAATGGTGACATTCAGGATTTTCCTACTTTATCCATACATCTTAGAGGTATTTGAGGAGACCAAAGCATACATGTTTGCAAAAGGACCTTCAAACTTCCTGTTTATGGAATGCCTGCTGAATAGCAGGCACACCTCTATATATGCCCATAGTCATTCTTAGCTTTTTCCATCCTCAGTAGGCATGTCAAGTCTTCATCCCTTAATATGTATCCTCTTACAGTTCACTGTCTTGCTAGGTGGAGAGTAGTAGCAACTGTCCTGTCTGCCTTTTAATGGCTTCATAGGTCAAGAGAGTAGAAATACAACTATATCTTCCTCCTGCTGCAGTTGGTTCACTTGTTCTAACAGAGGTATAACCATGATAGGGTCATCCTCGTAGGTCAACTGGGATCTCACCTTCTCTTTGCAGTAACTGACAATAGACATATGGCATAAGTCCAGTGAGGTTAGAACTCTTCTGATGATGTGAGGTCCTGTCCTCATTGCTCGCCAACTGCTAGCCCACGTGGCTGGTCTCCAAAGCTTCTCTTTCTGGCCTAACCTGCAAAAGCATAATGCATGAAGGCACTGTCTGCAGGTCATCATGATCACCAGTACCGCCCATGCACAGTTTGCATGCAAACGTTTGAGATGAGAGCTGGCCTTGGAGCAAAGGTTGTGGCTGTCTCAAAAACAAGAATGGCTCTTTAAGTGAGGAAAAATTCCCCTGCAATTACCCTGATGCGAAGAATTGTACATCCCATACATGAAGAAGAACCCAGATTCAATCTCTGGCATCTTAGCAAAAAGATTCTCAGAGAGGAGATACTGGGAATGATCTTTATTGCAACTCGGGAGAGCAAGTGGCAGATGAAGTAGATAGCATTGCACTTGATGGAGCAACAGCCTTATTTAGTAGTGAAGCAGCCTCATATGTCCATGCCCATTCATTCAAAGGACATCAAGGAGGTATCTCTCTCCCAGGTGGAAAATTGTATAAATCAGAAAGCCTTCTCTCTATCCTTTCTGATAGTAGTACTCCTGCCAAATCCAACAAAGTAGCCAAGGAGAAGAAAGGCAGGTGATAAATTATAATAGAAGTCTTTGTCTTCAGGGTTGAAACTATTTGAAGGATTCTAGAGTTGCAAGACAAACAGAGTTACTCTTACTTTTCATGTAGCCCTGCCCTTGGTAAGCCTTGTCCTTAGAAAGGCAGTGTACAGTAATTCTAGCTGCTTAGTTTTGCTGTGTGCATCTGTTTTGCCCATTGATAGCTTGTTTGCCATCCCCAGCCCTCCCCAAGTACATGCCATCCCGAGCCCTTTCTGCCATCACCAATGAAAAGAATCTCATATAGCAGAGGAGGGGACTCCTCAAGAGCAGCTGCTGTTCAGAGGAGACAGTGAAGTAATGCAGATGTTGCACTGTACCACAGTTTAATGTAACATGAACAAGCTGCAGCAAACCTCTGGGTTTCACACTCTGCCCTTCCCTCTTTGCCTGGGGCCACAAAGAAACTTCCAATCATCACTAGGAATGGCTTGTTGTGTTATCCTAACTGACAAGCTGTTGTTGATGGTTTATTTGAAACAAGCCAGCCTGAAACCATGATCAAGCAAAATGAACATGAAAACCAGATTGTCACCACAAAGAACACAAGAAACAGAATCAGCAAAAGTGGAATAATTTCCAAATTCTTCTTCATGGCTTTGTTGGAGGAGGAGAGGAGACAAGACCAACAGTTTGACTTGGTAGTGAAGCAGCCGCATAAAGGAGGCCCCTGAAATGGATCTCAGTTTTTGGACAGGCGTAGATAGAGAGCAACATGGGAGGGAGGGGGTTCAGAGGCTCAAGGGGCTTTTGGAGGAGTCTGTCAGGGGTCCTGGGAAAGCAAAAAGTTCCTGGAGACCACGTGCTGTCTATGAGATGCAGTTTTCCACCCCTAAGCTGGATGGAACAGTAATCTGAATAATAAGTGGTTGATGTTCTTATCTACCTTCAAATCAATATGACTTATGGTGACTCTGTCATGGAGTTTTCTTGGCAAGAGTTATTCATAGGAGATTTGCATGGAGAGTGTGACTTGCCCTGGGTCACCCAGTGGATTTCTGTGGCTGAACAGAGATTCAAACTTGGTCTCCCAGAGTCCTAGTTAAAGACTCAAACACTGTGCTAGCTCTCAATAATCAGGCAGCTTCTAATTCTAATACATATTTTCCTTATGCATATAGAGCACATTCAAAGTGTTTCCCAGTAAATAGATGTTGAAAATGTGCAACTGGTTATATTTATTGTCATCAAAAGAAGTAAAAACAGTCCTACTAGGTCCCAAAGGGTATTCATAGTGATGTTGGTAAAAACGGATTGATTTATTTTGCCCAAATGACAATTTTCCCAAACTAGGTTGTTGAACAAAACAGATGAACAATCAAATGAACAAATCAAAATTAACAAATAGTACCAAAAATGTAAATCCAATTTGACTAGTGATGCCACATGTTGGGTGATATACTGTCATGCCACAAATCTCCCAAGACATAAATCAAAGCAGATGAAAGCCAATTAAAAAAACCTTTCTAGTGGAATCAGCAGAAACTTAAGTTAATTTCCTGGAGAATAAAAATGATGCCAGAACATAGGAAGGGTGGTGGAGGTACTCTATTTGCTACAGCTCTGATGAGAAAAATGAAATTAGCTTGTTTAAAATAAAGGGGGGTGTGTGTGCGTGCGCGCACGTGCACACACACGCGCGCACATCATTCAAAGTTTGAACACAAACAGCAGACTAAGTAGAGGGGAAAGATTTTCTTCTTGTAGGCAGCAATGCTAAGAAATCCCAAACAGGAAGAATGCCACAAGTGACAGTGAGTTAGATTAAAACCATTCATTCAAACTCTTGGCAGAAGCAAACTATTGTCCAAAGGGGTAGAAAGGACTATGCTGATGAATGATACTGGGTAACATGGTGCCAGAATCATTTTACAAGAGATGAGAGTGTTGTCCATGAGATTAAATGAGAAACCATTTAATTTCTCAGCCAAGAAGCATGGAAAGTGCTAGAAAGTTCTGTTACAACATTTTAAAAAATGGAGAAAAAGGGAGGGCATTTGACAGGAGGCACTGTCAGGCAATTAGATTACACATACTCCCACACAAACGCACAATCTAAACCAATAGTACTATTTTTTGAAAAAAGAGTATTCCAGGGTGATAGCCTTAATCTGGATAATTCTATGAGAGATTTTTCCTTATCTTTTACAGAAACCAGAATTCTTGTTTTCATTAAAAGCATCAGAGGGCATAAGTGGGTGAATATATTGCAGTCATTGCTCTTCTAAACTGCCAGGTCTTATTGCTACATGCTTTGCTACATGTTTGTAGCAAAAAAAGTATTAACCACTGCCCAATTCTATGATTTTTTCTAAATTCTTTGGAATTTTTTTGCAGCTACTAATCTTCCCCTGTTATAGGTGAGTTTAGAAACTTAGACTGCTGTCCTATAAAACTGCAAATAATATCCATTGAACATAGCGGGACTTATTTCTGAATAGGACTATATTATTGCTATTTCAAATGGGCTTTTTGTTCCACTTCCTTGTTAATCAATGGTATCATTGTGGTTTTTCTGCCTTTTAGGGTCATTAGCCGAGCACAAGGGCTGAAGCTGGTGGTAGAAACCCTGATGTCATCTCTAAAACCTATTGGAAACATTGTGGTCATTTGCTGTGCTTTCTTCATCATTTTTGGCATCTTGGGAGTCCAGGTATGCTTTCTGTAGAATTCACTGGATGCAGTAAATTCACTGGATGTAATTGGAGACCATTGTACTTACAGAACCTCACACATATATTTAGCCACCATGAGATGCATGACGCCATAGGCACATCGAACAAAGAATGAGTAAAAACGATCTTGTAAGGTTCAGAGTTGTTTCATACTATACTGTTTTGTAAGGCACCTTTAGTCCAAATACCAGGGAAAAGGGAGATATAAATGGATTTGTTGCTGCTGCTGTTATTTTATAGATGTGTGAAAAATATTTGATCTTACCAATAATACTGTAATATATTCTTCTGACAAATGTGCATTTCCAATATATGCAGGAGGTGTATACAGCCACAGGAGTGTTGCTGATTGCCTGTCACTTCCTCTTGCATATCTGTGTGTAATAGCAAATACATATTTGCTTCTTCGTAGCATGCAAAGCAGTTCTCAGGCAAAAAGATTCATCATTTTCACAGTCTGCTGGGGAGCAAGAAGGGGAGCTATAAGGTCACCAAGCAGTATGATTCACATGAGAATTCTCTCCAACCTAATCTAAAAGTTTGCTGGGAGAGCACATGAAAGAAAGAGGGGGTTGTCATTTAATCAATTGCCTGTTTTATAGTGGTGGCTTAGTAATATATGCTCTCTTCATGTTTTACGCACAGAGAATTGTAGTTATTAAGATAGGCATTGAATGGCAACTATAATAGGTATAAGTTGCACGGATCTGATGAAGTTAATAAAGCCAATAAAATCTTATGCCAAATAAAACTTTTTAGTCTTCAAGGTGTCTCAAGGCATTCTGCTGTTATATCCCTGTAACAGAAAAACCTCTCTATTTTCAGAAAGCAACCTCAAATTTAGCAAGCCTTACATTTATCTCCATAGCCTTCTACTTTCCAGTTACAGGAAATGTCTAGTGAGGCAGTCCCAATCCTTGTCTGCATCATTGTCCTAATAAGCTAATTGCAATACCCAATACTTTTCACAATCGCTGTAAATTAGACAGCAGTAAATTGTGTGTCATGAGCAAGGAAAAATAATAATAGTAGTAGTAGTAGTAGTAGTAGTAATAGAAGAAGAAGAAGAAAGAAGAGAAATCTTGATTTTTAGTGCTTGACACTTGCCAAAAAAAAAAAAAAACCTGTGTTGTGGGAAATCATTGACTACTGATGTGAATGACCAGCTGTCATACTGAGTTTACCTCCAGCCCCCCCACCCCAAGCCTGACTTCTACCCTTGAAAAGGAGCAAGAAATTCCCGAACGTTCACTAATTTCATGCTGCCACCACCCACTGAATTCTGAATATACTGAATCAACTTGTAACTGAACAGGACAGTGGGACCCTGCCAGTGAATTGCAAATCTCTATGCTTAAGGATCTTTCCTTTCCCTCTCCCTTCTGAGTGAGAGAAATTCTATCTAAGCATATGCCGAAGAATGGCGTGGGAATGCAGAGGAAACAGAGGTTTTACAGAAAAGCTTTTATTTTAAGGCATGCAAGTAAACAAGACAATATACACATGAGAGGCTTCCCCCTCCCAGGTACGCTTAAGTTACAAGTAGTTATAAAAACAGATACTTTCTTAAGATCAGCCAACCTCCAAAATAATAAAAAACCCTAATGCGACTAACTACCTTATTCTAGTTATTCACATTCGGGTTCACAGGCTCAGATGGTCTAAGAGAGGAATGAGACCAGGAGGTGAGGCCTAGACCTGCAGCTTTACTACTGGCACAGATTTCATCTCCAGGAGGTTCCTTTGTTGTCTCTCACCACATGCCTCTCAAGGATTTTTATAACTTCTCCTTCGAAGCATCTCGAAGATGCTCACCTCTTTTCCCTTGATTGGGCAATTCTCCCCCCCCCGTGACTGTGAGGCTGACCCACAACAAAAATGTAACCTAATCCCAACACCTCATTAACCCTTGGCTTACTTGAAGAGGGAAGTATCCCCCTTCAGCCAAGCCTAGATAATGGGAAGCCCCATTATCACACCAGCCACCTCAGTATAGCGTGCGTGCGTGTGCATGTGCACGTGTGCCCTCACATTGCCTGTTGATTTATGGTGACCCCATTTAATATTATAGGGGTTTCTTAGGTAAGAAATGCTCAGAGGTGGTTTTGCTAGTTCCTTCTTCTGTAATATATATCCTACCCCAGTACAACACACCTCAGTAAAAAGATTAAATGTCACCTTATATGAGACTCGTGGCTTTGCATTGATCTCTGTTGTTTGGCTTGCTCAAACAGAACCCTAAAGGTTTAGTATCTGGTTTTGAGTTCAAATAAAGAGGTGATATTTAAAGAGACCTGTGGGAAGGGAGCCCAGACAAAAGGAAGCAAAGCATGATAATGCCAATATCTTCTGTCACTCAGTGAAATGGTGGAACTGTCACAATTTTGCCTGGTACAGGGCACTAGAGTGGCATCCATCATAATACTCTACCATCACATCCATCACACTCTGCCACTTCCTGTTTGCCACCGAGAAAGCAACAAAATTAATCATCTAGGGTCCTGATACCTTTCACCCTGTTGATAATCACATTTGACACCGCTGGAGTCACTGCCTTGGGATCACAAGATTCACTACAGTATAAATTGTGTGTGTGTGAACAGTTGCGTTCACAGGAGAAATTGATTTGGCATAAGAAGGACACCTTTCTCCTTTTTCGTTTGACAGCCATAGCAGTCTTGTCCCTTATGACATCTTGGAAGCCCTGACCAGTGTTAATGTATAATGGTGGCGGTAATGTCCTTCATTCTAGTTATAAACATAGGGAAACTAGATTTAGAATTAGTCAGTGTCCAGAAAAAGAGTAGATCGCTGTGTATGTTGCTGTGTGTGAGCTGGCAAAGTCTCTTTTAGAATCCCTTCCTCAAAGGATCAGAATGATGACTGGAGAGCATGGAGCTTTGAGAGAAGCCATCTCCCAGGGAAAGTGTGTCAGTATCCACACTCATATGCTGGGCTTCTAGAGGAGCAGTAAGGCTCTTTCAGTTGCACAGGCCAAACAGCCCAGAGTCCTTTGTGAATGAAAGTGTATTGGGGAATTTGTGTGTAGGCCTCCCACTGCTGCATTTTCAGAGATACACTTCGTGGTGAGGACACCACTGCTTTTTGTTTTGTGTTGTTTTAGCATCTTAGCTTATTGTTTTCTCTCTCTTCTGTGAAGAATGAAAATATGAATATATTAACTTTTAAAAATATATCATTGATTTCATGTTTAGAAGAAACTTCAGGCAGTGTGGTGGGTGAAAATATAAGTGTCATTCTGCATGTGACTTATGAAGGTGACCAGAGTTTTTGTAGGATTAGTTTTTTGTATGGAATATTTGATAAGGTTCTGACAGAAGTATGAGACTGGGCTATCAAGTGCCACACCTGTTAACATGTACACTTCGCTATCCCATGCTGTGCTGTGCTATGAGTTCCCTATGCTACACCGGTAGAATTGCGCTTGTAGCAGTCATGTTAGTGCATGTGGTCATGGAAGAGAATCCTGTCAGTAACTACTGACTGTATATTTCCTTGAACATCACAGGCAATATGATTCACAATACTGTTGCAAGGGTGTAACAGCAAGAGGGTGGTGATGTGATCATGTCCTTCTTTGGTGCTGCTCAAAGATATCTGGCTGGGGAAACAAGATGGTGGACTATCAGCCTTTGTTCTGATCCCAGCAGGACTTTCTCTGTGTCCTCCTTTGGCTCTTTGATAGATGGGTGGGTGTGCTTGGTCTTTTTGTTCTTGTGTATTTTACATTTTACGCTATAGGTTTTTCTCTGTATCTGAAACAGAGGCCCTTTCCACATGTGGGGAGGGGAAACGCCTGAAAACAGAGGTCACCGGCTTTGTTTTCCGACCGGTCGAGTCCGTCGCCATGAGGAGCAACGCGAGTTCGCTGCTCCGCAGTCCTCCGGCGTCCCAAATGGCGGCTTCCAGTTGGTAGAGGCTCTTCACCAACCGGAGAAGCTCGCCAGCCGAAAGCCTGCCCCCGGAAGATCTGCAGGCACGCACTTGCGCGCCCCTGCAAATCTGCTCCGGAGCCGGGTGACGGAGCTACATGGCTTCGCTCATTCCGTGCTTTTTAAAAACCTCAAAAAAGAGGTCTGGTCAAGCAGAACCAGACTGAGGTGTGGATCTACAGAAAGTAGTCCACCCCAGTCCACTCTATGGTGCAGAAGACCTCCATTGGAGGTCGCTCTGCACCATTTTAAATTCCCAGTGCATAAATGGCCAGAGTTAGAGAATCATAGAGTTGGAAGGGGCTTCATGGGCCATCAAGCCCAACTCCCTGCTCAGTGCAGAATTCACAGCAAAAGCGTCTTCAGAAGGTAGCTGCCAAACTTCTTTTTGAAGACATCCAGAGAAGGAGACCCCCACCACATTTCTAGACAATCAGTTCCGTTGCTGAACTGCTCTTATTATCAAAAAGTTCCTTCTAATATTCAGTTGAAATCTGCTTTCCCATAATTTCAAATGAGCTTTGTTTGTGAAAGGAAGGAAACAAATGTGTGTATATAGAGTGTATATATAAATTATGTGAGCACCTCTAACATTTATTTGCACCACCACCAGTTGCTCTGGTCTAGGTCATACAGTCCCTGTTGATGAAGGGGAAATGTTCATGCTAAATGGAACAAAATACAAAAACACTGTGTAGACACAAATAGAATGGGCACACACAGAGTGCCATTTTCAGTACTACTAGCCCCATGTGAGGCACATGATGCCATTTTCATGAAACCAGAAATGACATTTTGGTCGCTTCTGGTTGCTATTTTTTATTTTGCTGGACTGTTTCAGGCTATGGTTCCCAAAACAGGTATTTAATGCAAAATTGCACACACATCCCAGATGTGTTTTGCAATCTTAAATTGTGGTGGTTTGGCTGATATTTTAAACTTGAGCTTTGGGAAGAGGGCTGAAGCATGGGGGAGGAGGCAGAGGGCATTGGAAGAGTTCCCTGGACAACACAATTCATACCTGTGGTGTAGACAGAAACCCTCTATTGGCCCACTGTCACAGACTATCCTCCTTTTTTGGTGATATTTTGATCTCTAAATATAAACCCTAACTAGGAGGAGAATTTTTTATAGATGGAAGGAGTCCATCCAAAGTCATTAAAAAATTGCCAAGTGTTCACGTGTTGACAGTTTTTCTGTAACTCAAAAATCTGAATATTATTATGAAGGCTCTTCATACCATGTAAACATACAGAAGTTGTGCTCACGTAAAAGCCACATTGGTTCAGACCAAAAGCCTATTTTGACAGGCATCCTCTTTACCTCACTGATCATCTAAATGCCCACAGGAAACCCACAAGCAAGACCTGAAAGCTGTAGCTTCCTTCTGCTATTGTGTCCCAGCAACTGGTATTGAGAAGCTGGCTAGTTGGATCCCGGACCTAGAAAATGTCATGGCTAGTAGCCTGACCCTCCATGAATTTATTTCATCTTCTTTAAAAATTGTTGAACTTGGTGAAACATCTCATTTTTCTGGAAGAGAATTCCACAGTTTAGCTACGTACTGTGTAAAGAAGGACAGCCTCTTGTGTTTCCTGAATCTTCCACCATTTGACTTCCTTGTATGATCCCAAGTTCTAGATTTATGAGAAAAGGAGGAGAACACTTTTTTTGCCCCCCACGTCCAGCATACTGAATGCATGGACTGAGTTATTTTTGTTTGATTTACTCATTATAGGTATTAACATCCAGCTTTATTCCGATGGATTCACAATAGATTCACAAGGACGTAACAACAACAAAACAAAAACTACAACTCATTAGATACTCAAAGATCAAAGGAACAGTAAAACCTCTGCAAATCAATAAGAGAAGTAACGTAAAATAGCAAAATAATTTATAAGGGTGGGGGGAATACCAGCAGAAGATAAGTCATGTAAAACCAGGATGAGTAAAATTTCAGAAGCTTGGGGGAGGCAGGAACAGGCCTTTCTGGGAAGGGAGTTCCATAAATGGGATTCCATAAATGGGGTGTTAGCACAGGAAAAGCCCTATTCCCAGTTGTTGTTGTGTGCCTTCAAATTGTTTCTAACTCATGACAGTCGTAAGACAAACTTATCACAGGGTTTTCTGGGGCTGAGTGTGTATGACATGCCCAAGGTCACCCACTGAGTTTCCATGGCTGAGCAGGGAACTGAACCCTGCTCTACAGGGCCATAATCCAATGCTCAGACCACTACACCACAGGCTAAAAGTACTATACTGATGTCTTACAGCATAGCTGAAAGGGAAGGTTGTTATCATAAAACTCTAGAGGCAGAGCATAATGGTCTATGGGGCCCCTTCAAACTCTGTGATTCTATGGGAGCATCTAGAGTGAAACCTCCACCCTCAGTTTTCTGGATATTTTCTGTCAGTTGCTTAAACCGCTTCCATTGCCGCTTTTCCTTTTCACAGTTGTTCAAGGGGAAGTTTTTTGTCTGCCAAGGAGAGAACACAAGGAACATCACCAACAAGTCTGACTGTGCAGAAGCCAGCTACAAATGGGTCCGGCACAAGTATAATTTTGATAATCTCGGCCAGGTATTGATGGAATGGTAATCTGCTTCTTTGCTCCTTTATTTCCTTAATTCAAAACAAATGTGAAGCGTTCTTGCAGATATTGCAGCTCACCATTCAAAAGGTCCCCATTGTAACTTTCACAAGTCTGTATATTCTGCCATTATACCATGTGACTGCCTGACAGCCACATAGCAAACCACATATATCTTGTAAAACGTACTGGACACCCTGTACCCAGCATATCCTAATATCTCCATTCATTTACAACTGCCATTGGAAACCACCCATTTTTAGCAACATGTCAGGGACTAATTAGAAGTGAGCGGTGGAAGCCTGGAGGGTGGAATAGGCAGCCAACTGTCTGTCTACTTCTTCAGTTAACCCTTTTTTGGGGTTATCTTGCTGGCAAGGTGAAGCAGCAAGCAAAGTGCAAATCTATGCATGAACAAAGATGACAACAGAATCTCAACTGCACACATAAAATGAAATGTTTTACTCAAATATAATGTAATGCTCCCTTTCCTCTTGCCTTTCTAGGCTTTAATGTCTCTGTTTGTGTTGGCCTCCAAAGATGGGTGGGTTGACATCATGTACGATGGACTGGATGCTGTAGGAGTGGATCAGCAGGTATGTATCTGGCATCAAGTTCCTAGAAGACAAATACAGCTCACTGTTGTTTTGCAAAAATTACTGCAAAAACATATCCTTGGAGTCATATACTGTCATACATACAGAAAGTTCCAGTCCTGCTTTGCAAGTGTGTTGAACTTTGTTTCCTGCACCCTGCTAGAGTGCTATTTTAATGGTCTCTTCTTCTACCTTGCAGCCAATCATGAACTATAACCCTTGGATGCTCCTCTACTTCATCTCTTTCCTGCTGATTGTTGCCTTCTTTGTCCTCAACATGTTTGTGGGAGTTGTGGTCGAAAATTTTCATAAATGTCGCCAACATCAGGAGGAAGAAGAAGCCAAGAGGCGAGAGGAGAAGAGACTCAAACGGCTGGAGAAAAAGAGAAGGAGTAAGGAGAAACAGATGGCTGGTCGGTAGTCTTTCCACATCTTTCTGAGTCCTGCTTGACCTTTGACAGTTTCCCCATATCTCCCTGCCTAGCACCTGATGCTCAGATTACTCCCAAAAGCATGTCCAGCTATGAAATTTGCATGAAGGATTTAGCACGGGCATAGGCTAAGCAAAGGGCCATGGAAATAGAGCAATGGCTGCATGATTTGCAACTGTAATATGCTAGGTGAATTAAAACACTGTAATTTTAAAGGAACTATATTTTCCACTGCACAGCTTAGCATTACCCAAATAGTGTCAGATGTGAAAACCAACAGTTCCAGAGCAGGCCAAGATTCTCGGCATGTTACGCACTGTTGCTAATTAGCTTCACTATTTGGTTTATTACAGCCTTGTAATGTCACAGTGATGTCAATTGTAAATTTCTAAGCCAGTTTAGGTAAAGATTCGTGGAACTGCATAGTGCCATCAAGGATGTAATAATAGCAAAGCAGCCTTGTTTTAGAAATGCTTGAAAATGTAGTGCATCTGCTTGAGAAATACAGATTCTTTTTCTGTAAAAAATGAAACAAACCAAATGAAATTAGACAATTTGGGGTAAGTCCACTGACACAGAAACTGGGTGGACTGCTTAAAATATTTTTTGTTTAATCTTTTTGGACCCACAATATACTTCTTGGAAATCTGAGAAACTTCACATAATGTCCATTTTTTAACCTCAGTTTCTGTTTGATTGAAAAAGCAGGAAATAACGCTCAGGTCAGAGGTCACAGGTCAGAGGAACTCTCCTCCATCTTGCATGCCTCCTATTTTGCTTGGATTTTTTTTCCTTTCAATTGTTCGTGTGTTTGTTCATGGTATCACTTTTGTTACTTTCACCTTTAAGTGTTTTCATGGTTGCCCCTCCCCGAGTTATCTCTTTCCCATGTATTTCACTCCTTTTGGACCAACATTAGTAAATCTGTAGGAGTCTTTCTTTGTTGCTGTTGTTGTTGTTTAATGATCTTAACAGTCACTGAAATTTCTGATGTGTTTCTCCATATGTTCTTTTCATATGTTTAAGAAGATGAAACCATGATTTTTGAAAGCTGCATTAATCAGATACCTAATCCATCTCTGTTGAGTTCTGAAGAACTTTTTTTAAAACTTGAAGAATATACTCTAATTCCATTTACTTGAACGTAAAGATTCCATATCAAAATTAAGCCACAATGACATAGTGGATTCTTATTAAGTTTTCTGAAACTGTTGTGTTGTGAAATAAGAGATATCGATCATGAGCTATGAAGTTGTGTGGAACTCTGGAAACAGGGACATTGTTTTGTCAAGATGCATATTTGCACGTTTCCTTATGCAAAAGCTTTGTCCATGTGTCTTAGGATATTTGCACCTGTTCCTTTTTTGTGCCCAGTGTCCATGGGGTTGTGCACATGATACTTTTTTTCACAGATATAACACTGGAAGGGGATGATTGCAGATACTGTTGCTGGTATATCTATAGATACTATGTCAGTGAAAAACATCCTTGCAGTGTGAATTCTGCTGGTGTAACATCTGCAAATGGTTTAGTGGAAATAACTTCAATTTATATTATAAGCACAACAAGGAGAATAACAAACATACAAACAAAACATACACTTTAGTGCATAAAGACAGCACAAAAATCCACCCTTGTTCACTCAGTGAAGACCCATAAATTCCTAAGTTTTGTTGTCAAATGTATAGTTCTTTTATAAAAGAGCAATGTAATCATGGAATGTAAACTAACAGTGAGAAGAGTTCCTTAGGGAGTCTCCTTTAGAGGAAAAAATTTTCTTCACAAATTAGTGCAAGCATGGAAATACATTTGCAAAACAAATGCACTCCTGCGGAGACTAACACAGTGTTGTGGGTGAAAACTGGACTAGTTCTGGTATAGTAGGACCCTGAGTGAGACAGTAAAATTCTTTACACTTCTCACTACTGCCCCCTCCACAACACACTCTCATGCATTTTTAAAGGCCTGCCTGCTTCTATACTTTTTTTGCCTTTGTGCTTTTCAGTGCGCCTCAGTCCAGGCCTTTAGTCACTGTCTCATTCCTTCCGCATTCACTGTCCCACTGGGCTCTTTCCTTGTCCCTTTCTCTGCCACAGACTTAACTTGCCTATTCATCACCTGTTTTTGGCTAGCTTCCCTTTGAAACCTACAACAAGTATGGAGAATCTCTTTGAATTCAGTTTCAAATAATTCTCTGTTAGAGAAGGGCAAGCTTCCCAGTGGGCAAAGACTGAGACCAAAATACCAGAGTATTTTAGCTTAGGGACCTCTGTTCCAGTGACCAGCAATTCAGAAACAAATTTCAACTTTTTAGAATGGGGAAAAAAACTACAAAAACTGAGAAGTCTCCTAACGATGATGTCATGGAGGTAGGAAACATGCACCTCTGGAAAAAATCTGGAAGGCTCTATTGGGACCCTGAGAAGACTGGCTTCAGAGTCTGAGGTTCTCTCTGCCTGACCTATAGTTTGATACTCTCCCTCTTTTCTTTCTCTTCAGTAACAGACACGTATATACATATATAGGCAACATCCCAATCCAAGGGCCTTTCCATACTACACTATTATAGTGCTGTTATTCCACTTTCAACATCCTATGGAATCCTGGGGTTTGCAGTTTAGGGAAGACAGCTCTTTTATCTCAGTAAACTACAAATTCCAGAATTCCACAGGATGGTGAAAGTGGAATGATAACGCTAGAACAGTGTAGTGCAGAAAGACCAAAGTCTTTACCTTAGACAGCTATGTAGCTGCCTCATGCAAAGGCCAGTCTTTGGGGTACAGGAGGCATCACCGCAGTTGCCCACAGATATACTTATCACAAATGAATATATTTATTCCATTGTTGAGAATATGGCCCTTTCCGCATGAGGTGAGTGAATCGCTCCATGCCATTACTTACCGGCTCTTCTTGGGTCCAAAGTAACACACACTGTCCCTTGAGCCCTTCCACAGGGCTCCTCCATTGGTGCAGGGCGAGCCGGAGCAGTGCGAGGTCTGTAGATCCACACTGCTCCAGCTCAGAATGGCGGCTTTGGGTGTCTTCATGGGAGTGAACCAACCGCTGGCACTGGCCACGCCCACAGCCCGCCCTCTGCTGATCACAGGCTCACATTGGTGCGAGCCTGCGCATCTGCACAGGTAAGTAGGAATACGATGGCGCATTCCAGAAAATGTAAAGACCTGATTTTTCCGGTCTTTACTTAGCACAGGGGAGGACCACTTGGGGGCAGGTTGGATCAGACTGAGGTGCGGAACTAAGTTAAATAGTCCGCACCTAGTCCGATCCAAGGTGCAGACGACCTCCGTGCCAGGACGCCTTGGCCCATTTAAATTGCCTTGTGCGGAAAGGGCCTATGATTCACATGGTGGTTCATAATTTTAATGGTATGAGAGTATCTGTGACCTCAGATGGTAATGAATCTGCGTATAGACACTATAGCGTATATTAATGAACTCACATGCTGATTGTGGTTATAAATGCACAAATTTCACAAATTAAACATAAATATAAACTATAGCTAAGTTAATACTGTGACACACATTACATGGTTCAGGCTGATTGTGTATTCTGCCTTCCTGAATTTGAAAATGAATTTAAGTAAGAATTTAGTGCATGCTACAATGACACTATAAACATCATTCATAAACCTCTGACTGATGATCTCCACTAATGAGACTCATTATGAATGGCTGGAACAGATGTGGTGAGAGTTTAATTGCTTCTTCCCCACCTGAAAGATATTGAAAGCTTTTCCACCTAATACATGCTCCCATTGACAATTAATAATTCCTTGGAAATTAATTTCACATTGGTTCTGATTGTTCCTTTTTTAAAAAAAAAAATACTTTTTAAGGTAAATCACTATCTTTTTAAAGAAATCAACTTCACATTAGCTGTAACTGTTACTTTTAAAGACATCTCTTTTAATGAAATCACTCTCACACATCTCTTTCCAAATTAAAGAAAAATGTTGAAAATCTGCCTTCCCCCTTTATGTTGGCTAAGGATGATGGCAGTTGCAATCCAACACATCCAAAAGGTACTAAGTCAAGGAAGGGTACATTAAATTACAGAAACAGAAATAGGTTGTTTGGCAAGGATGGAGATGGAAATGGGTAATTCCCCAGAACACCTCATAGCCCACTCTGCACAAAAGTCCATCTGTTACCTAGAATGAATGGAGGTAGAAATGGGAAGTGTGTGGCCCTGCAGAACATTGCTGGACTCCAACACCCAGCATTTCCCTCCATTGGTTACACTAGCTAGGATTGATGGGAACTGCAGTCCATCCATATCTGGAGGGCCACATGTTGCCCACATCCAGTATATAGAAGAGCAACAGCCAAATAATCCACTCAGAAGTGGGAAGATGTTACAAAGGATGCTTCCATATAGTCTTAAGGTGTGGAGAAATCTCTGGTCCATAGGTATTCAGAATCTAGCTAGCAGAAGCTCCTAGGTCAACCCTTCTCCTGGAAAGTTTTACCAAGGAGAAGTTTCTCTACTGTTACCTTCAGTCAGTGATCTGTGGCTACAGTGGGGTGTCAATCCCATATATTGTGCCATCCTGATCGGGACTACTAGCAGTATTTAAAGTTAGCTCAGCAGTTGCAGGAGCTACCATAAGTTGGACTCTACATGTTCTTGCAAATGCTTGCTGACTTGAGTCTTCCTCATCCCCACCTCCTGAAAAGGAGTATGAACAAAGCTGGCTAAACTGTCAGATGCCATTTTCCAGGCACCAGATGAGCCCTAGCCTTGAGATTCAGCCAGGACCTGCGAATATCAACTGGAAGCATTTCACTCCTCATTTGCCTTTGCCACACAAAGAAGGGGAGGAATGTGTTCAGCTGTGTCCTGGCAATGGCATACCCTCCGACATCTCACAAATGGAAACTGGGACACATGTGGCCACACAACATCAAAGTGTGACCAAGATTAAGGAAGAAGGACACACAAGCTAAAGGAGGCTGCACAGTTTTTATCTGAGCCTACAGGGAAGGGAAAGATTCCAGTCCTTCCTCTCTTCTCTCTGCTGAGTTCATGAGGTATAGCTGCAGAGTGCAAAGTTTGCTCTTTGATCTCAGTTTGCAGCAACTGAAGCAAGCTAAGGACAAAGGGGGAACATGGGAGGAGAAGAGAGAAACTGAGGCATTTTAAGAGCAGCTGAAAAAGTGGGATGACAGAGGATTAACTGTGATGTCCCTGACAAATTGGGACAGTTAGAGGGTATGTCATTAGCTGCTGTTACAGTTCCGGGTGCTTTTTTCTCAAAATAGGTAGTTACATTGTAGTTAAAATGGGTCCTTTCTGGTTTCTCAAAAGTAACAATCATTTTAAAAAAATTGAAAAGAGCCTCAATACAAGATACTTTCTCTTCCTGTCCACCACATTGTTGCCTCAGACATTTTTAAAGGCATTGTTACTGGGTACCCATGCTCCCATTGAAAAGGTTTGTGACTGGAAACTTCTCAGTTACATACTGTCCTATCATTCATGTTGTGTAGGATGTGATTTAGAAAGAAGGAAGGAAAGAAATAAAGAGGAAGTCAATACAGTGTTGCAAATACACTTACACACATCAACTGCCCAGTAATTTTTATTGTTCTGCCCACCACCAGAAAATATCTGAATTAAACAGTAGAAAAATCCTTAGTTTAAAGTTTTAAAAAGTTTAAAAAACAATTCAAAATATAACTGATTTTGGTTTGCAAAAAAGTTATATTTGGGGCTTTTTTTTTCTTGTTTTGCTGTAACTTGAAGAAGGCATTAAAACAGATATGAGAACTATTTGGTACACAGATTAAAACTGTCTTCGCTAGATGTCCAAAGGACAGGTCTAAGTGTTCATTTGGGCACACAACTGTTACTTAAAAATGCTTTGAATAGCATCATAGAACATGAAGTGCAGCACAAATCAGGAATTGCACCATATAGTGTTCTTGTTCCACCATTTAGTGAAGACATGACCCCATCATTATAAAAGTAGTTGTTACACTTCAAAAAAAAAAAGTCACATTTTGCCTTGCTAAGTTATGGCCATCAATAACTTGGTTATGCCTTAGATAGTACTAAATGAATCAATTACAAACAATTAATTGTTAGTACTTTGTTATACCTGAAATCTGTCTGGAAGGTCAAATGGAGGAATGAAGTTGCTGACAGAAATGAACAGTGAACAGGGAGAAATACTACTTTTTTGGACTACAACTCCCAGAATCTCCACAGTCCCGTGTTGGTTGAAGATGTTTGCAAATTGTGTTAAAAAGAAATCTTAGCTCTGGAACAGGAGAAATTTGAAGTATCCCTTCTCCTTGCCATCTCTACTTTAGTTGGCATACTTTACCATTAATGTGTTGTTTTTTTTAAGAAAGTAAATAACATCAGCATCACTGTAAACATTTAATTCTAGCTAACCTGTTAACCTGTTAATCTTTCAGTTTTTTTGAGCTGGAGTAAGTGGCATGAAATCTGTGCCCATCTGCCAGACACACAGAGTATGATCAGGCCACCCAAGCTTGTGTGATAGTTTGCTGTCCTGGTTCCAATATGACCACATGTTTAGATAATTATTCAAGACCAAACTAGTCCTGGCGGAGCCCCACTTATTTTAATGGGGTTTTGTGGTGACCGTTTTTAGGTCAAATAACTTGAAGAATGCAGACTCTTCATGCCTTTCTTTTGAAAATCCTTTCTGCATTCATGTTCTGTTCTGATTATAATGTCTCCCAAATGCCACACTGGAAGAGTCAATACTGTATTGGCTAAGAACAAACAAGGCATAAGAAATGCCTTCATTGAAAGATTTCTTTTCCCTGGTGCTGTTATTTTCTTGTATTGCATGCATTAGTATGCAGTATAATAATTCTCCCTTTGTTATTCACATGTAACACAGAGATCCTTTTAAGGCTATATTGGTTTATGAAAGAAAACTATTTCTCCCTTCATTGGCTGTCATTATTTCACTACAGAGAAGATGCTCCAATCCTATTCCATATTCCACTCATTAATATGCTCAATATTTTAAAACATCAACTGGTTCTGTGTTCTACAGGCCTGTTTTGGGTTTGGGTAACTTGAGTGAGACTCTCATGACACATGCACATCCCAATGCTACAAAGCAAGACTTTGGAAATAGATTACATATTAAAACAGCTTTTAATGTGCTTAGGGGATCTGTTGCTCCCAAAAATTCAAAAATTCCTTTTGTGCTTGCCTAAAGGAGCTCTTGAAACCCAACCAATCAATATTGTTGCTGCTTATTATTAATATTTTGATATCTAATAGCATTAGAGTGCTAATAGCCTTAGTAAAATTGTTTTTCTTAGCACTCATCCTCAGGGTTTTAAATGGAAAGGCAAGATAGATAATCATGAAAGCAGTTGTGATTTAAAACTGTGGTTGTTATTTTTGTTGTTGAATAGATTTATAGACTACTTTTCAAGATTTAAAAAGTAGCTGGATTGCAAATTCAAATGCAACACTTAAAATCAAGCACTAAGCCAATAATAACTAGAATGTTAAAAAAATGTAATAATTAAAATAGCTGCCACAAAGAAAAACAGTATGTTAAATTACTCAAATGTGCATGAAATAAACAAGTGTTTAAAAAACTCCTAAAAGTCAATTAAAGAGCGAGCCATACGCATTTTCCAGAGGAAGGCATCTCAGAGATAACCACTGCAGAAAAGATCCTGTCCCTGGTACTCAACAGTCTCACGGCTCTTACTTGTGGACCAGAAAGTGACTTCCACCTCTATCTGATCCCCACTGCACCATTATGATGCACCATCTGGAAACTTGATGAGTGACACATTCAATAGTAGTAGGTGAGGGCTCCTATATCAGTGGGTCAGTGAATCTGCCCTGGGCTTTGGAACATCAAGGGAGCTATCCAGTGACTTGAACCTATTTGGGGGTATGGCTCATTACTTTGGATAGCTCATTCAAAATTTGGAGTGAAACCTAGAGAACAGTCTCTGCCCCACTGACATGCAAGGCACCAGTCACCCAATGGATGCAATGGGAAAAACTCTTCTTCTTCCTATAGTATGGAGATTGGTACAATCTACTGCACACTGTTTCCACATAAGGCCCCTTGATATTGGGGGAAGTACCTTGTCTGGGAAAAGGGTTAGGCAGGTTGAGGCCTTGCCTTGCCTTGCCTTCCCTGAATGGTGGTGAATGAAGTGCTGAAGGTGAAATGAAAGATTTACCCTGCATCCTATCAGGTGATTTAATGCCCTTTCATTCTTCTAGATCTAATGCTGGATGATGTAATAATGGAGAGCTCAGCCAGTGCAGTGCCAGGTACTGGGAAGTCCTTGCCGTCTGTGTCTCACGTGAATGGCAGTGCTGTGTGACTTAACGGCTGGCCACTGGTGCTGTGAGGCATCTTGCTAGACTGTGTGTGGTGGAAGGTCTTTCTTTGCTTTCTCCACATTTCACGCATGTTCTTTCTGTACTTTGCTTTTTAACTTGATCCTCTGTAGGATATTCTTACCACTGTCACGTTTAATTTTTAAATATTCTTGTGTTTTTAATCTATGTTTTCTCTACCACACATATTATCAGGCTTTTTCTTTTTTTTCCTTTTATTCCTTTTCAAAAAGAGATTTCTGGATAATGCCTGGGTCATCCACTTTGGAGCTGTAGGAGCCTTCCCCTTAGCATTCACTCAGGTGCAAGCCCACAACTTTTCATTCTATTTAGTCATCGTAGCTCTCCCTTCTTTCTAACTGGTGCTGACCATATCTAAACATCCCCAAATTCTTTGCAAATTCAGGAGGACTCAGGGAGAAGGGGAGAATTTTGTCTCTTGTCTTCTTCTGGGCTTTGGAAAGAAGCAGAGTTGTGTGGGTGGTGACTTTGCTCCTTCTTCCCCTCTATCTTAAGCCCAGTGAAGGTGACCAAACCTTTCCCCAAAGTTTTCTGAATTTCAAAGAGAGAAGGTCTTGTCTGTTGCACCCAGCCCAGCCAGAGGCTTCCCCCAATCTTGATTTTCAGTGGTAAGTGGAAAAATGGGGAGGAGGTTACTCATTTTGTGCTTAACAATTGTGAGAGCTGACGATAAAGCCTGGACACTATGTTTGTGTAGTTTTCTGTGCTCTGTAATATATATATAATACAAGCCCAAGAGTGTTTCCCTAGTGTAACCTAGTTTAAATTCTACTACTGTGAGAGATGAAACAACACAGAAATGGTTGAACTTCATAGAATTTAACAGTATGTCATTAAACTGTGGACTGTGCTACTGCAAGAAATAGTGATGTGATGGCTTCCAGTCTGGACACTTTTAAAAAGAGGACTAGAAAAATTAATGGAGATTAACCTCTCAGTAGCTGTAAATCAAGGTGACAAAAGATCACCTCTAGTGTGACTCTGTATTATTGCTATTGATTCCTGCTTGTAGACTTCCTAGAAGTAGCAGAATTCTAGACTGGTTCAGTCTCTGTGCTGATCCAACAGGGCTCCTCTTGTGTTCGTTTGCTCTCCTTCTAATTACATCAGGGCAACTGATTGCCTTATTCTAATATTGCATGTGGTTTGGGTGTGCATTATATTTTAACATAACGTTTTGCCTAGGGAGAAGTTGTTTTACCTTACTGGCATCAATCCCCATATTATTCTAGAGACTGTAATAAATGTGTCAGCAGCATGGAGAAGGGGTGGGACACAGAAGCAATTACTAAGTGTAGGCTAAAGTGGGTTAACAAAGGCCACATCTTTTATAGGTTATGGCTCACAAAGTTTGATGTGGCACATGCAAAAAACAGACAGCCTGACTGCTGACTGGTTAATGATGAATGAACCCAACCATTCTTGTGTGCTGGAATAATGACAAGAGTGGCAAAATTACTAGTCCCACCAATGCACTGGCCAATATTAGAGGCCCATCCAGCAACCTGGGTGTATAGCTAGTGTTTCCATCATCAAGTAGGGCTGGGGCCTGGAAGCAACACCTCAGGATCTTCTAAGTGAGTCCTCCAGGGGATCCTTTAATGCGGAGCATACACACCAGCCTTCTCCCATTATGGGGAATGCCTCAAGTGTGTACAATAAAATATGTGATAAATATCTAGGCCAATGCAATCAACCACAGTACAGAATGCAAAAACTCCACTAGTCACTAATGCAAGTAAAATTCCTCCCCAGCTCCCTTAACTGGCAGCTAACCTCAGTCCACGTGAACAGCACTAAAGCTGGGGGGGGGGGGATAGACATGATGCTGGGACCACATGCTGGGACTGCTGAAGCTGCTTCTTAAGCCCCAGTTTGCTCCTTAGCTATAGAGGGAGAAAGTTCTCTCCACATTCTGGCCTCAAGGATCTAGAAGCAGCCAGTGTAGCCAGCTGCCTGCCAATTGCACCTGGAGGAGGAACTCCCCCCACCCTCTCCCACACACTTCTCATACAGGCTCAATAAACATAGTTCCCCATTAAACAGAAATCCAGGGGATTAGTGCCAAAGTACTCTCATTGGCAACCAACAAACCATTCAGAGTGACTTGATTCTTGCAATCATATTCCTGAAGTCAGTGACCAGTTGGCACAAAATGCAATATATCAATAAACTTCCACTGCTGTAGCTTAAGTACTATCCTCTGCCTTTGAGCAACCCTTCTAAGTTTGGTGTGAGGGAGGTTTAGTCCACAGGCCACATGGGGACCTGCGAGTCCCCTTTTCAGCCCACAAATTTAATGCGAGAATCTCAAGGACCTTCGCCCCTGCCCTTTAATGACCACATGTGAATGAAGACATCAGACTGGCTGTAACCCAGAAGGAGACCATCAAGCTTGTTACTGTGGAAAGCCAAGCAAAGCTGGATGCATTTGACAAATTAGTTCAAACAGCCTGTAGCAGATTAGCAGGGAACTTTTTCTAACTTGCCCAATTATTTGGTAGTGCCAGGGGCTAGGATAGCATGATGCCACGTTAAGGTTGGTGTACATTGCTACAGCTCCTGAAAGGTGCAGAGTTAATTTGAGATGGGCCTGTAAGAGTATGACTAATGTGTTAAGTTTAAAAATATTTTATAGAGGCATAAATCACAAGGAGATTTTCAATATATAAAACCATAGCTAAATATGACCCAGCTTGTTGCCATAAATCCTGAATCTCCTCTGCATTATTGGTCTTCAGTTTCATTTCCATATATTTTCACATTCATACTTGCTGTGTGGGCTAGGAGAGCAGTTCTGTCCCTCCTCTTAGATAAGGGCTTTGAGGAACATCTCCTAGGACTTGTCATTTCAGTGTGGCTATAATCTTGATGTCAGGTGCACATTTTAGTGTTTCATTTTGTTTGTGTTTGTTTTGAATGCGTGTAGACTTAATCCCATATGAGCCATTTTCCTGCACAGGCTCAGAAAGAACTTCATATTTTCCTTCTTTTTGTGTTTTATTTCTAGATTTGTGCTTTGTATTTCCTTTGTGGTTGTCTCATGCTGGCACTAGCATTATCAAACATAATGTAATGTTCATTGGTGTGAAAGGATTGAGAAAAAGAGAGAGAGAGAGAGAGAAGGACTGCTTGTGAACATCTGAAGCTGGTGTGATGAGAGGAAAACAATAATGAATAAGTACTCTCTGAAGTTTCTGTAGTCCAATGAGTAATTCATTTGTGAAAACACAGGCTGCCCATCTTCCTTTGCATTTTATAACTCTCGTGTGATGGAAAGAAACTGTGTTATCTATCAGTGTTGCCTGTCTATATTGTATACGGGTGTAGAGGGGAGATTTTATTTTTGGATGTGCTGTCTATCACAGCTGGAAATCTCTCAATGGGAATAATTTAACCATTTTCCACTTTTCTTTTTAAAAATGCCATTAGCCAAAAACTAATAAAAGCCACTTGTTTAAATGTCAATGTTACTACCATGCACATCACTCTGAATTTAATATTCTCTGGACAGTTTGTAAATCCAGCTGCTTAGTGAGTGCTGAATCCCTGACCTCTCATCTATTCCATGAGAGCTTGGGAGAGTAATCAGACCCCCAGCCACCCACTCTTTGTGAAACTTCATGCAGCACTAGCCATTTCGGATGCCATTCAAAATGATACGCAAATGCCAACACTATTAGGCAGCTGGTTACAGCTGCCACACCAGATCACTTCAGAGCATCGTTCTATGAAATCTGAGGGGAAAAACAGGGGTGTGTTATGCCACCTTCAGGCTATGTCCTGCCTAAACTGTGAATAAAAGAATGCTGTCATTTGGCATGTTTACTCCTTAGGGTTGCCAGTCACTATAAGGTCAATATGGTGGTTGTTCTGAGCACTATTGCTCTGACATAATGTGCCTCTTGTCAGTCAATATCCTAAACAATATCCAGTACTGATAGTATGTCTTCCTTCCCTTCAGTGTTTATAAGTGAGAGAGAGACAGAGATTCATTGATTCAAATGTAACCCAGGAAGACTAGAATTATCTTAGTTTCTACCAGCTCTTTATTACCATAACCATATGGTAATAGCATCCTTATATAACTGGGTGATGGCAGTGTTACATGAAGTAGCATTTTGCCATTTTGCATGTTTATTTGGCTGGGATTTTATCTACAGATCAAATTAGTAGATATCTTAAGTCCACTCTCCCTTTTCTACTGAGTCCTAGCATAGCAGCTTGATTTAGAAACTGTATTACCTGCCAGTGTCTTGTGCTCTGTTGTGTGGACTTCTTTGGTTGTGTTTCTTTGTTTTCTTCCTTTCTGACCCTGCCATTTCCTTCCTTTTCTCTCCTTTTTCTCATATGAGCACTCACAACTACACACATCATGACCCTCTCAGTACCAGGATGTTAACTTAATCTTTCCTAACTAATTGCAGCATTCCTACTGTTCTTGACCCCAGTGTACTGTAGCAGTATTTGTGGTGTTGTCTGAGTTTGTGTGGTGATTCATCACCCTGGACTTGAACAGATGTCTGTATTTCCCAAGATGTTGGTATCTCTTATATACTTATAAGTGCAAATAATGCTGTTTTACAGGGGGCACGGACATCAGATCAAGATAAGACTTAACTACCAATATTTAAAATCTTAAATTTGACTTCTTTATAATACTCACAAAAGAAATAAAACTTTTCTTCAAAAATTAATGTTCCTTGCCCACCTAAATGCAGTAGCTGATGCTTTAAGCCCACAGGTAGCATGGTATTACTATTTGTGGTTCAGTTCAAGGTAAAACCTGTAATTTCCACTAATGTGCACGAAGACTGGCATGCCAAGCATGAGAAAGCAAGTGGTTAGCAGGATTTGGAAGCAGGGCTGACAGAAGTGCCATACTTATAAAATTCTTGGCAGATACCAAAACATTTATATCAGTGGCATTACTTTATTTGTTACTCTCTAGCCAGTTTGAAAATTAGCTGAAGAAGTAGAGTGTAGTATATATTTCCAATCACTAAGTAAAGGCATAGTTACAAATATAACGTGAAGACAATGTCAAGATTACTAGAACACTAGAAGACCTTCTCCTCTTTCAGTCCAAAAAGACATTTCTTTTTATCTTCCCCCCCCCTTTTTTTTCCTCTCCCCTTCAGAGTTCAGCTTTAGTAAGGGAGTAGTGGTGTAAGCTTGTAGAAGAAATGTCAATTGGCCAGCACCTGTGTTGTCATCAAGAAGTTTCTGTCTACAGCCCTAGGAAACATTTTTGTATTGATTTTAAAAATGTTTCCCTTCTAATATGGCATAGGGTGAATGCAGAAACAAATAAACAAAAATGTGGCACTAAATAAGAAAAACAGGGAGGGAGGGAGGGAGGGAGGGAGGGAGGGAGGAAAGATGCTGGCAATCCACCTGGGTCGTGTAAGGGGGACCAAACTGATGGTGCTCCACCATTCAGTTTGATGAAACATATTTCTCTCATGTAAATTGTGAAGCTGAACTCACCCTAGAGAGGAAGAACCTGTAGTGGCTTCTGCTGAAATGTTACACTTGTCTTCACCCACTGTATATCAGAAATAATACAATATCTACAAGTGCAAATATTGCAGTTGTATAAAAGAATAGAAAAGAGCAACCCTGCTTCGAAAGTTATGCTGCCACATGCTTTGTTGCTATGCAGGTAACATTTTACAATCTCTGTTGTGGGAAGGAAAAACTGTTAATAACCTTTTTCGTTATTGTATGGGGTTGGGATCTAATCTGCCAGTCATAGCTGAACCCATGCATTCCAGTGTAATTATTCATAAATAAATCCTCCCAACGAAAAAGGCACAAATGGTGACATTTTTCTTGCTTGAATGTGAATTATGGATAAGGAATGAACAATAAAGGATCAGCAAATTAGAACGGGCTTCTCTTTGAAATTATAACTTGGTTCATAGCCAAGGCCCCAGTTCAGAACTTAATTTTATTCAAACATTTTAGTTAATTTCCTCTTCATACTTGTGCATAATGCTTTTGAGATATCTCACTTCTTTATGGATATTTATGCAGAGTTACGAATTCTGATGGAAGTTATGATTCATCCAGCTATCAACCTGTCTAGATTTTTGTGGTTGTTGTTTTTTTAAATCCTGAATAAATTCAGCATCAAAACCCATTCTTCTATATCTCTTCAATATTATACCATAGCATTATATATTATACCATAGTCAGTTTACCTACAGACTGGCTGTTCTAACAGCAAGGATCAACACTGCTCTTATTCTGAAATACTTGACTAAATTTTGGGGCTTTCTTGATCAAAGTCCAGAGGGAGTTTCTTCTCTCTGATTCTGAAACCTCACAGTCTGGACAGTTTAAATGTTCACATAACAAAGCAAGAAATACATGGTGTAACCTGTGGTTTAGACTTAGGTTGGGCAGTTAACTAGCTGGATTTTCTTTTTGCATAGGCCCACCTGGAGCACCATGTAGGAAGCACACTCATTGCTCGTGGGCGTAATCCCAGATACCCACTCACTCTACACAAGTAAAACACTATGATTCCCCATTGACTGCCAAGACTGCATCATAAAGAATTCCTGGATTGTCAGTTTGGGAAGTCACTAGAGTTATCTGGCTGAGAATTATAAGTACTCCATCCCTAAACTACGAACTTCAGGATTCAATAAGATGGAGCCATGCCAGTCAAAGTGGGATCAGATCACTGTAACTGAGTAATATGAAAGGGTCCCAGGTGCACAAATGGTCAATTTGTGTGATTCTTCCATCTCCAAGAACGGAGAAAGACTGTGCAAACTGAGTCTCAGGTGAATGGATCTTCCCATAAAGAGCCTCTGCTTCATATTAGTTTAGGATGCATGGTTGGAAAGGAGGGCCACATCCTTGCTCCTGCACCATAAAAAAGGACTGGCCAGCTAGATAATTACATGGTTAGACTGAGAATATTGACAATCTGACAAACAAGTTGTTTACACATGCCTTGCAAAAGTGCCCCCCTCCTGAAAATTAGTTTTTCCTCAAGATCATGGATTCCAATGTGTCATCCTATCCAAATTTTTATTCAGAGTGAGCCATGAAATCCTATACTTGTTAACAGCAGCTAAATACCACACCATTTAATTCTCTTGGCTCAGTAATTTTCATAACCAGTTGATCATCTAATTACAGGCATCATATTATACTCTTGACATCTTCAAGACAGTCCTTTTCATTTTATGCTACATTATAATGCCTGTTTGAAAATTGCCCTGAATTATAGACTCAGACGTGGCATTTCCTCATCAGAGATTAGGTGTGTTAATGAGTTTATCTGCTGGAACATTCAGGGTCTAAAAAGTAGGTGTCATCCCTGATGCAACCAAACACAGTAAACTAGGCAGAACCTCTGCACTTGGGCAGTCATATATAAATTGAAGACCAATTATTCCCTAGACAGAAACTCTGACTGAGCAATCACCCACATTATTTCATGCATTGTTTTTGCAGCACTGGCAATTTAAAGTGCCTCAGCTCTCTGCATAACTAAAGTCCAGATTGCAGAATTATATGTTTGCTTTCTTCAAACACATCCACTAATATATTTTATTCCATTTATTTATCAAATGTAGTTTTAACGTGTCCATCGATTCATCCTAGAATATCAGGGTGGCTGTGTATAAGTCATCTTTTCTGAGTTTCAGTACTTTCCCTTCAAAGTCTACATTGCTTGCTCCATGCCCCCTTCTGCCTCAATTGGAACATGTTGCTTTTTTATCCCCTTTCAGTCTCATATATATGTGTGCATGCTTCAGTCTTTGCAGTGGAGCATCTGCTTTACATGTAAAAAGTCCCCCTGTAATATAACTGTCTAACAGAACATGTATCTCTTGGGCACTCAAACGTTCCTTCATATATACACACATCCTCAAAGTGTTATGTGAAGCCTGCCTGATTGCAGTGCTCTGCTTCTCCTTGTTAAGAGTCTCTGCAAACCATCCTCAACTTGTCCAAGAATTAGTCTGTTCCACATGTTCCCTGCACACCACATTCAGACAGGATAGTTATTTACTCACTGACTTATTAAAATATTTGTCTCTTGCCTTTAAGCACAAGATCAAAGTGCCCATATAGATAAAACAGATTTTAAACCATTTAGAGTACTTTAACACACTGAGGAGTACTTTGAAAATGTATTAAACAATGTAAACTTAAACACATTTAAACTGTTTTAAAGGATACTTAATGATACCTTGCTTCACTGTGCATCATGCCACTTTTAACATAAATCCTGTAATCAGAGACCATTTTCTTCCAATTCTGATTGTTTTTGTTTTCTTTTGCATAAAACTTAGAAGTGTGTGTGATTTATTCAAGCAGAAATCTTAATATTAAAAATGAGTTTGGAACCTGAAATGATTCCATGCTATAGTCACCATGTCTCTAATCCTGAAAGCCTGGCTTTTGTGCATGTTCTATTGTAGCTGCTGAAACAGATATGGGATTGTGTAGCCTTGTTATGCATTAATAATGGTAACATAATCCCCTTTCCCCCGCCCTTGTAGAAAACAGTATTGTTAATGGACATGAATGCATCAGCTTGGAAATTTTGATAGCCAGTGCCGAATCAGTCTTACGAAAAAGAGAAATTATCTATTCTGCTTCTCCATTCTTTTCCTTTTCAGAAGCACAATGTAAACCGTACTACTCTGACTATTCTCGCTTTCGACTTCTGATTCACCAAATGTGCACCACCCATTACCTGGATTTATTCATCACGGGTGTCATTGGGCTCAATGTCATCACCATGGCCATGGAGCACTACCAGCAACCCAAGGTAGGATAGCAAAGTAACACTAGATGATGGCATTGTTAGAAGTTGACAGAGGATTGGCAGACATTAACATCCTTCAGAGGACCTAGATCTGTTCCAATTAATAAAGGGCTGAGGTGGGGAGAATCAAAACAGAGAAACACTGAGCCTAGTGCCATCCTCTTTATTGTGATGATGATACAGGGAACTTGTTTATATCCAGCTTTCTCACTGGAAGTGGCATTTTGGCCAGCAAAAGTACTCAGTTAATACATTCAGTCTATATTCAGACCATTTCATTGTACTCAAGAGTCCATAGCTCATAGTGCCATCACTCAGAACATGCTTTGAATGCAGAAGGCCCCTGCTTCACTCACTGGTAGCTCCAGGTAGGAATGAATCCTGCCTGAAACTTTGGACAGTTGCTGCTAGTCAGTGTCAACAGTATTAGGCTATATAGACCAATGCTCCAACCTAGTACAATTCATGTTACTATGTATTCATGTATATATTCTGATACAGGACCTGCATAGTGGTTTGCATTTGGGACTAGGACTCTGGGAGACCAGGGTTCAGATTCCCACTCAGCCATGGAAACCCATTGGTTGACTTTGAACAAGTCACATTTTCTCAACTTCAAAGGGATCCAATCACAAACCTCCCTGAAGTAAATCTTGACAAGAGAGCCCTAGGATAGGGTCACCATATGTTGTAGTTGACTTGAAATTAGAGATGGAAAGAATATTTGAAAATATTCAAAAATTGTTAAAAAAAAAGTTTTTCAGCTATCAATAAACCTTGACAAGAAGAATCACAGAATCTTAGCTGTTTGGGACTTATTCTGCACAAAAGTTGTTTTGCACAGAAAATGCAAAATGTTGGGGACATTCCATGCAAAATTCGCACATGGTTGATTTGCACTGAAAACTGTTTTTTTTTTCCTGCGAAGGAAATACTTTTTTTCCAGTATAGAAAATTGTAGGGTTTTATTATTTTTAAAAAATGCAAAATTTGCACAGGATAAGACCCAAATTGGAAATAAGCTTTGAAAACTGCACAATTTTGACATCTTTTTCAGAGCAGAAAGAAAATTACTAAAATTACCCATTGCTTTTTTTGAGAAGGAAATTAGTGACAAATTGCATCCCTTCTTGAAGGCACAGAACAGCAAATTATTCTGAAACTCAAGAGAGGTCTTTTGAAAAAGGGAACCATAGGTGCATCTTACAGTTAAGTCAAAATGTGAAAGTACTAACTTTTGGCTAACTCAAATAACATTGTTATAAATGCAGAAAAAAACATCAAAATTTTATTTCATAGAATCAGAGAGTTGAAAGAGACCGCAGGGGCCATCCAGTTCAACCTCCTGCCATGCAGGAACCCACATCAAAGCACTCCCAACAGATGGCCATCCAGCCTCTGTTTAAAAACCTCAAAAGAAGGAGACTCCACCACACTCCGAGGCAGCATATTCCACTGTCGAACAGCTCTGACTGTCAGGAAGTTCTTCCTGAGGTTTAAACTCTTTTCCTGTAGTTTGAATCCATTGCTCCTTGTCCTAGTCTCTGGAGCAACATGACATCCCTTCAAATATTTAAACATGGCTATCATGTCCCCTCTTAACCTTCTCTTCTGCACACTAAACATACTTAGCTCCCTAAGCCGCTCCTCATAGGGTGTGGCTTCCAGACTCCCACCATTTTGGTCACCCAGATTTCCCAAAGGTCAATTCATAACTTTAAGGGTGTGTACCTCTAGAAGAATGAGAGATGCCAAGCTGGGAGCTCTTCTTCAGAAACTGAGGAAAGTACTTGGTAGGGGTTCCTGAGAGCCTTTTTACTAAGATAGGGTTTGGATCTGCTTTCATGAAGCACTAAAAGGTGCTTTATCATGATGCCTGAGAAACAGGCAGGGAATAATGGAAGCCAACAGCTAAGAACTGCAATCATTTTCTCATGAGCAAAGGAAACTGGCAGTAATTTCCTCTACCTTACCTCTAATGTTCATGGTTTCTTTGGAATCATTCATCATTAAGAACTTTACAATTTGGATAATATTAAGGTAGCTCAAACTGGATCTGCCAGAAACCATGCATTTAACCAATGGCTGAGGAGCTGCTTCCTATGATTTTCAGATATCAGGTGTTTAAAAGATTATTCAAAGTAAGTAACAGAGGTAGCATTTGGAAACCATATTTACAGTATTAAAAATGAGCATTTGCAATCTGCCGTACACATCCAGAGCCCTTGTAAAAGCTGGATGAAGAAAAGAATATACGCTCTCACTCAGATTAGTTGCTCAGTGATTTAGCTACATGGGACTGCATAAAAAGATGGACTGGGGCTACACTGTTTCAGAAGATCAGAAATACTGAAAGTGTTGAGCTGAGAATTGCACCATGCAAAATGTGAAGGATAATTGCCTTCCAATCTGCACCTTGCTCTTAGCACTACAGTCAAGTCAGTTCACTTCAGAATTCACAAAGATCTAGTTCTTCACATCATCCCTACATGCTCCAAGAAGTCATAAAGTGTGGTTTCCTGGAATTTGTCCACTTGTGAATGATTTCATATAGTGACTTCTAAAGTAACATGTTACTTCCAGTGTCTTCTCTGTAGGAGCTTCGTAATGTGCAAGGCTGGTCCTTAACATCAAACACTGTAATTTCTTAGAATCTCACCCAGGTCCTTTGGCATTTTACAGCTCTGAGTAAGAAACTCCATTCCATTTGTTTTTTGCATCTGCAGTTACATCATCTGTTTACAACAAGCTTTTCTGGTCAAATAACTGAACAGAGTGTTGGCTGAAGTTGTGACTCTTTTAGTACTCAAGTCTTAGTCCTTTTTCTCTTAGGCAAACTAATCTCTGTGGGAAATGCTTTCCCTAGGGATCCTTTGTTAATCTTTTTTAAAAACTATGCTGAAGCGAATAGTCTTTTCAGCTCACACAGAGAATTTATCCCTTTGCTTTTAATTACTGCCAAGACAGAATTGACAAAGATGTAGAGCTTATACTCTGCTGGATCCACTTCTGAACACTGTTTCTGTCAGCTTCAATGTTGATGAAAAGCCACCATGTCAGCTTAAACTTTCCCAAGGAAGAGCTAAATCTGATGACCTTCTACATATTTGGAGACTCTTTCTTTTTTCTTTTTTTTCTGGAAGGATACAAGAAACCCAGAAAGTACAAAGCAGTTTTTAGGTGTTACCCCAAAACATGGGTGATTCAGGGTCCACCTGTGACTCCAGTGCCTCCACATGACAATGAGGAATTAATTAGCTCAAAATTAGGAGGTCTGCGAGAAGGGAGTAACTTAACAAGATCTAACTGAAGGATAAAGGGAGGAAAGTTGTGGATAGAGGAATTTTAGGGTTTATGTAATAATTACTGATCCAGAGAGCAGTGAAGAAGGCAGAGATTTGGCTCAGGCAAATGTTCAAGGACAGTTCACATTTGGGAATCAGAGTGACAACATGATGTTCAGTAAGGCAAGACACTGCACTGAATCACTCAAAACTGAGGGTGTGGGTATGATTGGCTCTCCCAGCCAAGTGGACAATGGGAGTTGCAAAACAGACAGTGGGGTCCAGATGAAGCCAATGGTCTTAGTGTTTATGTGACAAAGAGGACAAAGCTGTCATAATAGCTCTGTTTTATGGAGAGGTTTGGGAGACAATGCAAGGAAACATCCATTGTTTTGGTGGAAACAACCCTTTTGGCCATTGTATGCTCAGAGATGTTCCAGCTTTAGCTTAAGCTTATTATCTCCAGAGTTGTTTGGTAATTTGCCTGACAAGAACTTCAGCCATGCCTAAAAGGGGTGTTGGCTGACCTGCCTTGCAATCACATATTTTCAGTCAGCAATTTTTGTCTGCCCAGCTTGACCTTCCAGTCACCTCAGGATCCATTTTATGTGAATGCCAATTAATGTAGTTGCCAATAAAATAATATTTCACTAATTAAACCATATCAATTGGGAGGGGTGCATGGGGCTGTAACATAGGGTTTTTTTTAACTCCCTTTATAGGAAACATAACTTTCCTGCTCATGATGGTACTTATTTTTGACATCATTGTTTCAGATGTTACTTTCTTTACCCTTCTCATCAAGGGAACACCCCATATAAATGGTCACAATATGTACACCCATAGGTATATTCCGTACCTGTCTGCTTCCCCTTCCGTGCTTTTTCCTTTCCTTCTTCTCCCTCCTTTCCTCTTTTTTGGGAACCAGAGAATAGCTATTCACTTGTGTCTTATTTGTAAGCTTTCTGAGGCATCTGACTGGCCCTCCTGGAGGCAGAATGCTGGGTTAGAAGGACCCTTGTAATTCTTACGAGAATTCTCTTGGGCACTGCAGTGTTTACTGCAAAAGCCATTTTAACAAATTTATTTTTGTCTGATGATGAGTATTGTTAAAAATTGTAATCTTCTTACATTTCATTCCAGCCTAAATAAATAAATAAATAAATGGAATTGCTGTTGTTTTACAAAAAGCACCACTAAGATATTCTGGCCCATTCAAATGTTGTGCTGAACAATGATTTAGTGTATAAGGAATGTGCCATAGCGAGCCTCAAACACAAGACCCTAACCTTCTTTTTATCCCCTTTGTATACAGTTACAAATTTACATTCACACTTTATAAAAACTGCAGTGTAGCGTTTTGTCTGAAAATGAGAAACAGTGATTTCCACAATCCATAATTAATGAACAAGGTATCAAAAGCAATTTGATTTTGGTTTGGTACATGTTGTATTAGCTAAGTGATTTGTACAAGCCATAGTTTCCCATATTGAAAAGAATGCAGGAAACTGGTTTGTTTCAATCTGTGAATGATAACTTTCCTCTTCTTTTCTCCCTCTGATGAGGAAATGATGGGGAAGCCCATGAGTCAGTCACAGCTCATTCTTGTAATACTAAACTATGGTTTAAGATGGCATCTGATGGCAGCCTCAGAGTAAGACACAGAATGACAAGTTTAGGATAAAACCCTTCAGATTATTATTGGAACACATTTTATGTTTCATTTTGTTACTTTCCAAAATTACCTCTGAGAGAGCATGATAAAATCCCAAAGTGCAGTGCATAGTTCTACTGTTAACAATGACTTTAACATAAAGAGGTTGGATTAGGCAAATAAGCAGAGTTATGGCTTGTATATGAAGTCATGTATAGCAAATAACAGAAATTCTAGATTCTAATTCTGTTTCCTATGGAAAGGATGCTCATTTTCTGTTCAGGCTGCAACACTTTAGGGAACATCACAGTAGGAATATCAAATGTCGTATAACATGCAAGTAGAAGTAAGTACAATCAACTCCACGCTCCAGGTAGTTTGCCAGCGTGTGGCAACTACAGTATTTATTTTATTTGTTTGATATATCTACTTAAAGTATCTATAACCACCTTTTGAACTAGTTGTGGTCTACTGAGGTGGCCTTCTAAAAACACACTTCAGACCCATCAACAGCTAAGCAGGAGGAATTCCTCACTTAACCATCACTGAATCCTAAATAAGACAAGCGAGAAATGGATCTGAAAATGATTATAAGCTATCAAACAGAAGAGTAAATGTAACCAGGGTGGGGTGGGGTAATTACTCATCAGTGAGGCTACAAAACAATATATTTACTCATTTTGACATTCTGTGCCCACCCTCCTCACATACACAGTGGCATCTGCAGTTACTGAAGGATTCAAAGTAAGCAAGCAAGTATCAAGCTGATTAGATATTTCCTTTTCTTTGGAAGGCAATGAAGTACCTGAATTGTTGTCTCCAAGCAGTAACAAAGGGTGATAAATGGAAGTGTTGTAAGCAGTGGGACTTGGCATAGCAGGGCAGAGATGATATGAAGGTAGTAGGGGTGGTGATGGTTATTGTTGTTAACCATTCTCAGGTCATATCTTGAAATCTTTACCCCTTTTGACCCCTGTAGTGCATTAGGGGCCTATCCAATCCATTCTGCAGACTCAGGGACACATTATCCAGCAAGACTGGCTACCAAGTGCCTCTCTTTGTTTCTACTGTGGTGATTCAGCATTTTAGCTAAGAGGCAGACCTTCAGTATATGAACTTGCCAAATAGCTATATTTAGGATCACATTCAAATTATAATAACAACCATTTGCAGTGAACTGCCAAATCACTTGCTTATGACAGTTAGATGGGAATGACTGCCAATTTGTGTCCCCTGTGCTTATTTTTATTCCCTATTGCTCTGACAAGGAGTCAGTGCAATACAAAAGCAAAGGTGAAACAGTCATTGAAGCAGGACGATGCTTGAATGTCTAATGTGAAATGATTAAAATGAAAATAGTGGGTTAAAACATCATGTTGAGGAAAGAGCACATGACCTAAGTTGTTGCTTTGCCTTGTAAATACTTTGGAAGGCTGTATGATCCAGTTGTTTCATACTGAAATATAAGTGCTTCTCTGAACTGTGTATGGCGTTGCTCAATCTGATGTGCTGATTATAAACTTTAAAAGCATACATTTATTGTTAATGAGTAGTATGCAGGCAGTCAACTATTTCTACCATCAAGTCTTAGTATGCAATTCGATAATTGTGGCTGCCTGTCAAGCCAGCACAATGGATCCAAGTAATGAGATCCATGGTTTCATATCCTCTTCATTTTCTGGATCATAAACCCCTGCTTAAATTGTACAGTGTGCCCTCCGCATATGTGTGGGTTCTGTTCCAGGAGCCCTCACATAAAACAAAAAAATGCAAATACTCTATCCCATTATCATCAACGGATGCAACATGCACGCACCCATGCTGATGCAGATGTGAGACCGGCATGCCCATTGACAATAATGGGACACAGGGCTTCATGCAACCTTGTATTCATGTGTGTGGAGATCATGCCACTGGATGTGCAGGTTTTGTCTGTATAACTCTTAGTAGAATGCATGTACAGATACTCATTCTCAGATAGCTATATCTAATTCAGTAGGAAGGAAATGTGTCTCTCATTGAAAGCAGTACATTGTAGATGGATGAATGCTGTATTTAGATGAACATTTGGATACCAATCAGATTGAAGTGAAGTTCCTGATCCAGTAGGTAATTGGTACAGAGAAGCTTTCTTCTGAATGGTGAGCTCCTTAGTTGGAACAGAGTACATTGTCTCAGCATGTTCTCTTGCATCTTCATTACATTCCACTGCAGTGTGGCAAGACAAGAGAGTTTTGTTGATTGGTGAACAAATTGAAGCTTAATCCAGATAAGATGGAGGTGCTCCTGGTCAGTTGCAAGGCAGATCAAGGAACAGGAATTGAACCTGTGTTGGATGGGGTTGTACTCCCTCTGAAAATGCAGCTTTGAAGTTTGGGTGTTGTCCTGGACTCAGCCTTGAACCTGGATGGTGGTGGTTAGGAGTGCATTTGCACAATTAAAATAAGTGTGTCAACTAAACCTATTCCTTAGGACATAATGATGCCACTTGCATTGGTTCAATCCCATTTATATTATTGTAATACAGTCTACCTGGGGCTGCCTTTGAAGAATATTCAGAAACTCAGCCTGTCCAAAATGCTGCAACCAAATAGTTTATGGGGGCTGGTTATGGGAAGCATACAACTGCTTTGTTGCAATACTTCCACTGGCTGCTAGTATGTTTTCATGCGCAATTCTAAGTGCTGGTTATGACCTATAAAGCCCTACACAGCTCAGGGCTATCTGAATAACCATATCGTCCCATGTGAGCCTGCCCAAACTCTACGATCTTTGCATGAGATGTTTCTTTCAGTCCAACCAACTTCATAGGCATGATTCCTGGGAATGTGGGAGAAGGTGTTCTACAAAGACTCATAGACTCATAGCTCCCTGTCTTTGCAGCATCCAGCAAGCATTTGGAAATTGATTATTTTATATAATGGGTTTTCTGTTTTAGTTCTGTGCTGTTTTTAATCTATGTTTTTAAGTGGTGCTTTATATTTTATGATGTAGTGATTTGAGCATTAGGCTATGGTCCTGGAGAGCAGGATTTGAATCCCTGCTCAGCCATGGAAACCCACTGGGTGACCTTGGGTGCTTCACAAAATCTCAGCCCCGGAAAACTTCATGATAGGTTCACCTTAGAGTCGCAATAATTTGGAAACTACTTGAAGGCAGACAACACACAATTCTATAGCTTAATATTATTTTAATCTTAAACTTTTTGTATATTTTTAGCTATATGTGATTTCACTTGCTTTTTTTTTTTTTATTCTGTAAGTCACCTTGAGTCTCAGTTTTGGAGAAAGGGCAGAATATAAATAAAGTGACTGGTTAATTGGTTGACTGCCTTTGATGCATACCACTATAGTCTCTTAAGCCATTTCCACACTAGACTGTTATAGTGCTATTATTCTGCTTTCAACATCCTATGGAATCCTCAAATGCCCCTCCCTAAACTGCAAACCCCAGGATTCTGTAGGAAGTTGAAAGTGGAATAATAGCACTATAACAGTCTAGTGCAGAAATGGCTTTATCTGTGCAAAAGAAGGAAAATAATAACTCCCTCCTTTGTGGGACGTTGCCCATTTGATTGCCTATCTAATGAGATGATCTCATCATGCAGGCTAACTTATTCCCTGATAGTTTGAGACCACATACGCAGCTATGAGATGAAATTATTTTAAAAACTAGTGTTCAAGGAGCTGCCAATGGGGCAACAAAGCAAAGGTACATTTTGAGGGAAGGGTTCAGTAGACATCTCACACCTCTTGAAAGCCCCTTTTGATGCTAAAAACACAGCCCAAATTGGGCAGAACTTTACTCTAAGAATGTTTAACAAAGCATGCTTCAAACAACACCTGCATTAAGCCAGTTGAAAGTGGACCTGTGGAAAAGGAAGATAGAGTTTTAGTTGTATGTGGTTTTGACAAGCTGTGTTTGTTGTTCAAGAAGCTGTGTCTATTGTTACTGGGTAGAAGACACAGAAGCATGAAGGGGCCTTCTCTCTTGAGTGTACACAGAAGAAGAGGAACAAAGAAAACACATGAGGATCTGCGTCTGGCTCTCTGTCTAATGAAGTGACACAGAAAATGAAGACAAGTATTGGCTTAAGAAAGCAGAAAGTCATTACAGCAACAAAGTAGTTAGTCATCAAATTCTAAGTTATATTCTGTTTCTTGCTAGTAAGGATGCAAAGAAAAGAAGAAAGAAGGAGCTTAAAGGTACAGCAGTCAGGTCATCTGGGTTTTTTATGGCTTTCAAGAACTGGTATCAGGACAAGGACTGGGTAGGTAATTGTTTTGGGTGTCAGCACCCGTAATTCTGGGCTCAGCTCTGCTTCAGCACTTTTTCCATTTGAAGAAACACAAGACATTTAAATACCATTATTATAAGATGAATTATGACAAGTCTGTCTGTTGCCTACAAGCAGTTTATAGCTGGAGAATTAGAGTTGAGATCAGAAAACAGGAACAAGTTGTGATCTAGTTTCAATGTTCAGAAGAGACAAAGATGAAGATGGGTGTAAGCTGAAGTCAGAAACACAGCGTTTGTTAACTGGAGCAGGGGGCAAGTGTGAGCACTGGTGGGGCAAATGTGTCAGGGGTGGCAGTCTTTGTTGCTGTAGCTTGCAAGCTTTTCAAAAATATCCAGGCAATATTTTTGTTTACCTGGACTATTTTCTAACAGTCTCTAACACCAACTGCAACATTTTATTCCCCACCTTAAATGTGTATCTTTTTAACTCCAAGATATATGAGAACAACATGTTCCCTTCTCAACTCTTCCTTTCTTTTTTCCTTTTTTAAAAAATTAAAGTTATAGTGCTATAGTGCATCAGTGAAATGACACTTTTAAAAAAATTCAAAATTCAAAAAGGAGTACATTTGCCCTTCAAACCAAAGGACCACCTCAGAAATTATTACCTGTTTTAAAAAAAAAAAAAACTTTGGAGGAATCCTAGTGCAGATCCAAGATGGAGATATAAACACACACCCCACAAGTGGACATGGAGCCCAGTAGCCTAGTCTCTTGCTATAGTGCCTCTGCTGATGATTTTAGGTTTTTGAGCAGGCTAATGCTTGAGGGAGAGCCAGCATTGTTTAGTGGCTTGAGTATTAGACTAGGACCCCAGAGACCAGAGTTTGATTCCTGGCTCAGCCATAGAAATCCACTTGGTGACTTTGGCCACATCACATTCTCTCAGTCTCAGCGGAAGGCAATGGAGAATTCTCTCTGAATAAATCTTGCCAGGAAAACCCCATGATAGGTTCATCTTAAGGTTGCCATAAGTCAAGGCATACAACAGCAACAGCTATGCGAGGAAGCAGCCTTTCAAACTGCCTTCTTAGCCCAAGCCAGCAAACCACCAGTGAAACCCAAGAAGCTGTTATTGCAAAAACTCATGCTTCTTCAGGAAGGAAACCTTTATGTCAAAGAAAAGCTGAAATCTTCAAAGGTTGATTCCAAAAGGCAAAATCAGGAAGAAGCAATATGTAGAACAAGTACTGAAGGGTGAGGGGAAGAGGAAAGACTCAGTGCAAGAACAAAGAAGGAACAAAGTGCATTTTGAATAGTATTTTCTGTTTGGCCAGTTGGCTAGGTATCAGTGCAAGCAAACATAACTTCTGTACCAGTGCGGCTATGGTCCTCCATTGCTGTTTGTTTGTTTGTTTGTTTGACTGAAAACTTCTGTGATTCCCCTTCACCATTGGCTACAATGAGAGTGCTAGAGCAGCCTTTAGGCCCAAAAAACATCCTGTCTTATACAAAACACAAGCAGTTTTCAAATGAGAATGAAAGTTGTTGAGAACTATGTTCATTTCATAACCATATGAACAGGCAAGCAGTGACAGAAGTACAGGCAAGCAATGGCTTGAGAACCAAATAAAGGAGCTGCAGGTTCTTCTGGAAATATTTGTTCCTAGCACAGATCAGCTCTGGCTGATGGTTTGCCTCAGGAGCAAAGCTCAAATATCACCATGTCAGTGTTTCCTTGCTGAATTCAGCTTGGAGCCAAAATGGTGGCCAAGCTGGGCTCAGAGTGGGGGAAAGATACAAGATCAGATCTACTTCTCTCTCTCTCTCTCTTTCTCTTTCTCTCTCTCAATCTGTCTTCCTCCATCTCTCTCCCATATCCCTCCGCCTCATCAGAATATTGCTGACAACCTCAGAATGGGGAATCACTGATTCATCCCGTGGCCTCAGAGGCACTATCCCTGTACCTGATGATTGCAACTGAAAGAAATAAGGGTAGAAATATCTGTAAATTTTGCATTCTACACTTTCAGATTATATAAATCTCAAATTCTTCATGTCCCTGTTCTTGAAGGAATGTGTGGGTTTGGGGGGGGGGTTCTTACAAAAGGAAAATCTGATCCAGCTTATGCTTATGATATTTTGCCTAAAATCTCAATTTTGCAGCTTGAGCATATTGCTGGACTCAGGTATGAGCCTGGATGCCTGGGTTTCCACAATGGTCAGGAGTGCATTTGCACTGCTAAAACTAGTACATCAGCTGTGCCTATTTTTTAAGGTGTCATATTTGGCTATAGTAACACATGACTTGATTATATCCTGTCTGGATTACTGTAATGTCCCCTATCAATATGAGGCTGACTTTGGAAACTTCCAGAGGTCCAAAACGTTGCAGCCAGACTTCTGATTGGAGCTGGTTACAGGGACCATATAACTCCCTTGTTGAAAAGTTCCGTTTCTGGGCAAAACAGAAAGTGTTGGTTTTGATCTTTAAAGCTCTGCTTGGCTTGGATCCAGAATGCTTCCTTCTATATGAGCCTGCCCAAGTTTTAAGATCCTTGGAGGAAGGCTTTCTCATGGTCCCAACACCATCACAGATATGTTTGGTGAGGATACCAGAAAGAATCATTTGTTTTTAACTTTTCTATAATAACATTTTGTTACTTTGTTTTGATTTGTTGTAAGCTACCTTGGGCTTCATGATGTAAGGAAGCTGGGGTATAAATTAAATAAATAAATAGCAGGCACAGGGAGGACAATATTGTAGTTCCTCTTAAAGATTTGGAAGCTATCAAGAAAGAAAAAAGAGGTGACGACTCCAATTCATTTCCACAAACATAGTTGAATGAATAGTATTTAAAAGCTATACTTTCAAGAGCTACACACACAAAGCCTGGATGGGTAAATCTGTCAGTTTGACAATGTTCTGCATTTGTTTTGGGTTTTTTTTTTAAACCTCAAGTTGATTTTGTGCAGTTATGAAAAAAATTTGTGATTCAAATACTCAGCCAACCCTAAGATGCAGTACATCATAGTAAGAGAAAGAAAGAAAGAAAGAAAGAAAGAAAGAAAGAAAGAAAGAAAGAAAGAAAGAAAAAAAAAGAAAGAAGGAAAGAAAGAAGGAAAGAAAGAACAGGAACATTGTAGGCAGCCAAATCAGTCCTTGTTAAGATCTGCCAATAACTTAGAGATTGTCTCTATGTATTCAGATTCTTGATGAAGCTCTGAAGATTTGCAATTACATCTTCACTATCATCTTCGTCATGGAATCTGTTTTCAAGCTGATTGCATTTGGATTTCGCCGGTTCTTTCAAGACAGGTAAATACTGATCTACTAAACTTTCCAAGGTCAGAGGGACAGTGTTTGTGGAAATGTTCTAGTGTCTCACATTCATATTTCTTTGTGTCATCATAAATACGGGGATGTGGCTGACCTAATGGATCCTTGGTTGCACAATCCTTAGCAGCAAAATATTGACTGGAGAAAAACTTACAGTATGTATAGAGATAGCTCAAGAATGACCTTTCAGAACCTAAAGCTGAAAATCAGAAAGCCCTGGGGTGATGTTATATAAACTATTTCATTGAAATTTTTCTGTCTTTTCAGTGGTACCCCAGATTTGTTTTGTAAGGTGGACCCCATCATGGCTAAGGTCATATTAGAGAGAAAGCCAGTATTATTTACCTACTTGCATATTGTAAATTACGAGGTACTTTATGGAAAGTATGAAATGAAAGGGGCAAAAGTCATAAAAAATCAAAGGTGCCTGTATCTCATTGAAGCTTGCCCTCTTAACTCTGGTCTGTTGAGAAAACCTCTCTCCCTGGGAATGAGAAATTTTGTGGATGTTCTTTACATCCCTACATCTCCATGAACCTTGAGTAATGTCCTTTTCTGTCTTATGTTTGATCCCTCCTTCTAGTGTCTCTAGAGGAGCAGCAGAAGAGAAGGAGACTAGCCTCCACATGCTTGTAGATGGACCAAATTTTATTCTTTTAAAAAAAGCTTTTTTTGGTCCATCTACAAGCATGTGGAGCCTAGTCTCCCCCTTTTCTGCTGATTCATTATACGTGCTTTCCGGTATTTATTCCTGCTCTTGTCTCTAGGGGACTTCCAAAGAACCTCCAGAATCTTCCTTCTGACCTGCCCTGCAATGATGACTGAACCTTAGGGACAAATAACTTTCAACTTTTTAACCCTGGAAAGAATCTCCCTAAGTTTAATGACAACCATACTTGGAAATCTGAAAATGTGAATAAAACATTTAAGGAAAATTAAACCCATACTTTCTTTTATCATTCAAGTTTCCCTCTGCATGAATTCAATTTCAGCTTTGCCCTTTCTCTTCCAGTCTACAGTGTGTTCAGTCTTGACTATGTTTATAATCTGATAATAACTCTTTTGTTTAATATGTTTCATCTCAAAAAATGGCTTCAGGTGGAATGTCAGTTCAGGATGGCTGGAATGACTGAAATGATTGGCATTCCTTTGTCACATAAGACCGCTCTCTGCCCTCAAATAGCTGAATAGATTTTTCCATTTGATTTTTGTGTTGCCTTCAGATGGAACCAATTAGACCTGGCAATAGTGCTATTGTCCATCATGGGGATCACACTGGAAGAAATTGAGGTGAATGCATCGCTGCCTATCAACCCCACCATCATCCGCATCATGAGAGTCCTGAGGATTGCCCGAGGTCAGTCTCCCATTACATTGGGGGGCATCCCATCTTCCAGAATGTTTGGTCCCAGATGAACGGATGATTTCTGACACAGTAGTGGTTCCCATACAGCGTGGCCACATTTCAAATATAATCTGCATGGCTAATACTCTTGCTCTTATTATCTTCAGGTTGTTGCTCCTAACTTCCTTACAGAGCAGTCCTATTATTAGCTGTGGAGTGCTCTGACCTTGGAGCACTGCCAGCCTCCAGAGTCAGGGGAGCAGTCTTCTCTGTTTTTTCCCCCTTTGTTTTGCTTTGTTTTTGAATGACTTTCTCTCTGTTGGGACCAGGAGGGCTTAGGATCTTACAGATGCAAGTTCTCTGCTGGTCCTCCCATGCCTTGTCCCCATGTCCCTTCTGACCTCCATTGGAGAACAAAAGCCTGCAAAAGCCTGGAGAAGGGACATCTCTGAGCCCAGTAGTGTGTCTTTAACCTTGGAGGGGGAGATCCTATTTCCCTCCCTTTCTGGATGCTGTTTCAAGATCCACAGAATTGTACCAATACATATGTTTACTAGATTTATATCCCACTTTTATTCAAAGGAGCTCAAGGTGGCATACATAGTTCTCTCCCTCTCCTGTTTTATCTTCATAACAACCTTGTAAGGTATTTTAGACTGGGAGTAACTGGCCCAAAGTCACCCAATGAGCATTATGAGCAAACTGAGATTTGAACATGAGTGTCTCCAGCTCTACACTGAGGCACTTGTTTTTAAAAGTAGGAGGTTTCCATCACCACTGTGACCAAGTTGTTCATGTGGCAGGCATTGCACGTCATAAAAGACAGGAATTGTTTGGCCCTCAGGCATGCTATGTGAACTTCTAGCTCCTATATTTCCAACAAGGGAGTTATAGAAGGTGTTATCCCAGGCAAGCAACAAAGTATTAAACAAGTTTGTTACAGAGAATTGGAGCTGGTGGCATTAGGCTATAAATTCCTTGGTTTTGAAGGTCATGAGTTCACTCATTTAGTGCATCTTGGATTTAAAATCAAAGAATATGACTGCATTTCAGTCTCTATACCATTGAAACCAATGGCTTCTCAATTCTTTAGCTCAAAGCTGAATTCTCACAGTCTGTACATTAGATAGATTTCTGACCTTTCCAAACCAGTTTACTTTGTTCACTGCCAGGAGAAAAGGTCACTTGTGTGTGCCTGACACAGTGTCAGCAGCACCCAATTTAAGGAGGAAGGAAGATGAGGTTTTATTCCTAAAGCCCCTAGGCAAGCAGTGATGTTCACAGGATTGTAGCTGCTGTGTCCTGGCTGCTGCTGCACATATCATGGAGCATGGCCATACCCTTTCATTTCCAGCAGAAAAGATTTGCTGTGATGCTTAGGGAACCAGTTGGGATATTTTCCTTTTCACACACCAGTACAATGGCAATGATACAATGAACATTTCGTTTTCTACAGTGCTGAAATTGTTGAAGATGGCTGTAGGGATGAGAGCTCTGCTGGACACAGTCATGCAAGCACTGCCTCAGGTAACCTCTAGTGTCTTATCATCAAGACCTCAGCTGCATTTCTCTCAGATTTCTCATTGCCTTGAAAAGTCTGTTGCAAATCTTTCCTTTTCCTGTATTTATTTCTTACCTTCGTTTTCTCAGGACTGAATGCTATGGAGTAAGTAAGAGTGCTAATTCTTTCCCATCTAACGGTTGGATATCTCTTGGTCTCTAGGTCATGCCAGAATTCTTCCATTTTAGTTCTTCATATCTTAGTTCAAATCAATTTGTCACTTGCTTAAACTCACTGCCTATTTGGTCTTCTTTGTCTATATGCAGCAAGCACATACTTCCTTTTCTCAAGGCTGCAGGATTGATGTCTTTAAAAATAATAATGCTAAATACACACAACAATAACAACAGTAAACAACAAACAAATAAATAACTTGATTCGATGAACAAGAGAATGAGAGAAATCTTTGATATTTCTCCATAGGATTCTCAATTTTTAAAAAACTGGGTTAGTACAAGGCCAGGGGGGAAAAAACACCCAAGTGATAAAAGAAGGAAATTGACTTATGAAATGGGCAACATGTCTGTCTGAGCGATATGTCTGTCACCTGCTGAAATTCTCTCTTCTATGCAGGTACAGGAGCCATTTCTAGTTTTCAATTTGGCAACCTCTAGTTGCTGTACATGAAATGGTGAGGACGGTGCTAACTTGTCCTTTATATCAGGCATCAAAATGTTCTGGAACAACTCTACATTTCTTGAACGAAAAATAAGGAACATCGCAGGACAGTTAGCAACAGCTTAATTACGAAGAAGCTTCCCCACAAAAAGCCTCCGGAATGGAGGGTTAATTGGTGAATGTCACATGACATAGGGAATTAGACAAGCCATTTGCTGCCTTTCCACACAAATAAATGGGATGATCTAGAGTACTCTGACTTTGGAGTGAAATAGAAGTCTGAAAATTTCGGCATTTGACAGCTTTTCTCTGGTAGGTGGCAGCTTAGAAACACTAGTTTCATAGACCCTGAACGTTTGTACCAGCAGAAATGGCAAAGCTATATTATTGGCACATTGTTGCCATAATCTCACAATCTGTGCAACAGACCATGTGTAACAACTTGATGCTGCAGTCTTTTATAGGACAGTTTTAAAGGTTTTAAGAATTTTCAGTTCTTCTTGAGTAAAGCAAGTAGGAGAATGGACAAAGTGACCTTCCATTTAGAATACATTTGTTTTTTCTGCTGAGTGACTGGCAGCAGTAAAAACTTTCAAAACTACCTCTATGTGCGTGCATATCTACACTACACTGTAACACTCATTGCACCCACACACTAACTGATCAGGACTTCAGCTTTTGGATTATGTTTACTGGCATGGGAAATCTCAAGGCTGGGCTTTTCCAGGTTGTTAGATAGAGCTAAGGAGAAAAGAGAAGGAGAGGTATCATTTGCAGTGCAGATTAACGTGGGATATCCCTCATAACAAGAGTTACTTGAGGAAACATGTACGAATGAAGTTTTGATTGTTCCCTCTGTTTGTTTTCTCTTTACAGGTGGGGAATCTGGGCCTTCTCTTCATGTTGTTGTTTTTCATATTTGCAGCACTTGGGGTGGAGCTGTTTGGAGATCTTGGTAAGTTCCCTGCTCGACCTGTTGGCAAAGAATTGGTGGAGGCCAAATAAAGTGGGTATTCACTAAGGAAATCTGCGACTTAATTGTCTTTAATTTTGGTTGGTCATACAGAATGTGATGACACGCACCCCTGTGAGGGCTTGGGGCGGCATGCAACTTTTCGCAACTTTGGGATGGCCTTCTTGACACTCTTTCGCGTATCCACAGGGGATAACTGGAATGGAATAATGAAGGTAAAATCTGCATTAGAATGAGAATGGAGTAGAAGACTATGACAGCCATTTCATGGTTTGAGGAGCTATGCAGAATATTTCCCTGTTTTGATTCTTTTAAAGCAGAGATTAGCTATTGTGTCTCTGTGTGTTACAAATTGATTTCCCTTTTCAATCTTGCCCAGTGCCAGTTTCCTCTAGCTGCTGCTGCTGCTTCAGCAATTCTTTTTTTCCTGGCTAGGGCTTTGTTCTCCTTCTTCCATCCTTCACAGGTTGATCCAAGCCAATCAGGGCTCACACTGTGATCATGACATCCTCAGAATGGTCAAGTTTGATATTATTAAGAACAAACAAAGGTTAGAGCAAGGACAGTACTCCCTGAATGAAGGGAACGCTTTCGAAACAGTGTCATTTTCAAAGCAATGACTCAAAAAAATAAACTCAAAGACAGGTGAAAGGTGTTTGTTTGTTTGGCTAGTTCGTTTAGGGATCTCGTGGAACGTACTAAAGGCAAAGGCCTTTAGTACCCTGTGAGACTCAGGGAGCCATTCCTATCAGAGTCAATGCAGGCTGCAGCCATCACAAAGACTCTGAATTCTCTATAGATCCTTATGATGCTGTGCAGCTTTGAAAAAGTATGTGTATGAATGAGTTAGTGGTCCTTACAAAGGCTGTGTCCTGGCATGGGAACATAAATTCTGGGAAGGATCAAGGTGGCAGAAGCAGGTGATTAGGTTCCAGAAATTCCACAGAAACATGGTGGAGGCCTGGAGGAAATTCATCTATAGAAATTCTATGGTATATTTTACCCACTCCTCTAAAAACTATTTGGGCTGGTAGCTGGAAGATGAGTAGTCCAAACTGCAAATTCAAGTGGACAGTTGCCAATAGTTCTCTCATAAGCCTCAGCTATTTCCGCCTCCCTTCCCTTTGTTCCCTCCTAGGACACACTGAGAGACTGCGATGAAGAGTCCACCTGTTACAACACTGTCATCTCGCCTATCTACTTCGTCTCTTTTGTGCTGACAGCCCAGTTTGTCCTGGTGAATGTGGTGATTGCTGTACTGATGAAGCACCTGGAGGAAAGTAATAAAGAAGCAAAGGAGGAAGCAGAACTGGAACTGGAGCTAGAAATGGAAATGAAGACAATCAGCCCAGGACAGCATCCCCTCTCTGACCCATTCATGTGGGCAGGCAGTAACGGAGGAGAGAGGCCCGAGAGCCCTGGAGGCTATACCAATCCTATGCAGATCAAGATGGATTCTCAGCTGTCATTGGTTCACCCTATGGTGAGAATCTCAGGTGGTGGATGAAGTGGGGAGTGGCTGATACTCTTCTTGAAATAGTATATGTACAAAACTGTAAAGGAAGTCCAAGTATATTATTACTATACAAGGAAGCTGTATTCCTTTTTCTCTGCAAAATTCACAGTCGTGTAGCATAAATTCCTCAGCAAAGTTTTGGGTGTTCTTACAGAATTGCTATTAGACACTGAGTAAAAATTGCTTTATCTGTCTTCACCAACTGAACATATAAAACATGGCTCAGCCTTCTTAGACACAGTTTGTTCACAGCCACCAAGATTTAAGGGAAAGTATACAGAAGGCCTAGTTCCCTTCCCTTCAGTGGTTGTCAGGGGCCTCCATTGGAGTCATAAGCCTGGCAGGATGGGTTGGAGCATGAGGAATGTCAGGCAGAGCAGTGTGTGAGGTGCCTGCTTATTCTCCCAGGTAGAGTTGGAGTGTGTGTGTGTGTGTGTGTGTTTGTACAGTATTCAGACATGAGCCAATTATAACTGGGCCTCTTATATTGTCATCTTTTCTGAACAAAAAGTATTGGTACTTATTAGCTTAATACCTTCAATAGATGTTCACATGGAGATAGCACAAATCATCCAAAATCTGTAAAAATTCTTCCAGCTTGAAAGAAGAGTATACATTCATTTCTCCCCTAAATTCATATAGTATAGAAGAGTATAAATTCATTTCTCCTCCTATGAATTCATGTCTCCTCTAGAAAGGAACTGATCTTTTGTTCTCAAGAAGGAAGAGTGACATGGATGGGTGGGTGGGTGAGTGGATGGATGGATGGATGGATGGATGGATGGATGGATGGATGGATGGATGGATGGATAGGCAGACAGATAGAGAGAAGATGAAGTGTGTAATAAAAGAGTTAGGGACTCACTCAGTTGTTGCTCTTTTGTTACTATTGAGTATTTATTTCTTTCATTATAAATTTGGCAGCTATCACTCAAGGATATGTAATAAAGCAGGTGAGACTGAGGGGCAAGAACTAGCAGTACTAGCAGATTAGATCATCAGAGGGGTTTTCTATGTTCTGAAAGTCACTTCTTTATATCGCAATAAGCAAAGTGTCTGGTCTGTTTATGTTTGTGCTTGTTCTGCCAAAATAATTCAAAAGAATTCGATTTGATTCAAAATTATTAAAATAATTTAAAAATCTGAGAACCATTTTTTTTCATTTTTTTTTTGAAAAATAATTTGCAAATTTTCCCTTAAATGCCTTGGGCAAGTGATACTTTTCCCACTTTGAGATTCAGTGTTTCTTTTTCACTGTTATGGAATATCTCTGTATTCCAAGTAGTATGTGGATAGATGCTGAAAGAGGAATACAGCTCCTTTAGTGGAACCCTGCAGAGTGATGTGATTGGCATGCTCTTTTGCCTGCATGTTCTGTAAAACATATGCACTATGTATTATTGTGAAAATTCATGTCATCATACACATTTGCTCTTGCCTGCATAGAAAGTACAGTTTTGAAGTGATCAGCCACCATATTGCTTTTACAGCTACATGTGATATATTACTATTCAGCTATAAGCACCTGAGCCAACATTTCCAAAGTTGGGAGCCTGACATTTGGAAATCAGAGTAAAATTTTCAAAAGCTCCTAGGCCTTCTCAGTCCTGCTTACAGAGCTCTATCAGGGATGACAGAGTCTCAAGCTGCAATCCTAAATCCATTTGTCACAGAATAATTGAATTTAGAGTAAGTGTTCATGGTATTGAACTAGTTGTTTCAAAGGATCAAGCCTTTAATAATTGCTGTGGAAAATCAAAAGAAACCGTTAGGCTGGCTCTGCATAATTCAAGCCAGAGTACTGGGATTGCAGTTGGGTTCATCCTTCTGAAATGACTAGGTCAGTGCAACCTTCCTCAATCTGGTGACTATGGAAAGTGTAGGGTTGCAATACAAACCATTGCCACCCAGCATAGGCAATGGAACGCTAGCTGGTGGCAAAAGGAGTTTTGAGCCTGTATGTGTGGAGGGCATCTGATTGAGGAAGGCTGGGTCAATGGGTTGCAGCATAAGACTCTGGCACTCTGGCACTGGAAATAGTCTACATGAAGTTCTGACTATTACGTCTGGAGAGGTTGCATTAGAAACTGCTTGTGCAGGTTATTCCCTACCCCCTTAACTTATACGGATGATATCTTCAAACTGGTTTTGGATATTACATACAGATACGTTCCAGAATTGCTGTGGTAGGCCACCCTGTGACTCCCTTTACTCAGCTCCCCATCAATCCTGGAGCAAAACAATTGCCATTTGGAAGAACAGTACATAAGCTAAAGAAGCATTGAAATAGTAATGAGCTTGTAGAGCAGGGGTGGGGAATTTATGGCTGCTCAAAAGATGTTGAATTCTAACTCCTATCTGCCCCAGGTGGCATGCCAAATGCTTAGGGATGATGGGATCTGCACTCTTACAACATCTGACATATGTCATGGGTTCCCTCATCCCTGCAACAGAAGCCTCATATTTACCTTTTGTGCAGAGGTGGCTGGTGAGCTCTGATGCCAGTTGGGTAGGGAATTCACTCCAGATTTTAATTTACATTTTAAACAAGTGATCCAAGATGCTGACCCAGGCTCTAGAATAGATTCAGCATCTTGGATAGCTCCTTTAAATATTGGACTAAAATTTTGAACAGATTCACTTATCCCACTGATGTTAGAATATCCAGCTGCCACAACTGCCATGGTTTCCCCCAAAGCCAAGTAACTCCTCCTGCTGGAAAAGAGACTTAAGTGTCCTTCTGCATTTTCAGTATACCCATCTCTCTCTCTCTCTCACACACACACACACACACACGATCACACAAAACCCATGCACATCCTTTCCTGATTTTCCATTTGTCCACACAGCAGAGAAATAATGAGTTCTCTGCAGGCTGAGCAGCCTGCAGAAGGGGAAACAGTGTTGCGCCAGAACAAAACAAAAAATATACATGCTGTTTCTTATTTTCCATTTACGTATTTAGTTGAGAGCACAGTTGTCCTGCTTTGCAGGTTGTACACTAAGGTGTGAATTTGGAGAGTGGTAATCTTCCCATGTGAATGGATGCCCTGAAATCATTCTAGTGCCAAACATTTTTCCTGCCCTCTTCTAAGTGGTAATCCAGTTCTGAAGACCAGTTTGTTCCTATGCCCACATGCAGCAGTACCTTCTACCTTTGCTACCGTAGCAGGACTGGGTAGTAGGGGCTGTATCCCTTTCTTTCTGGAACCTGCCTCTTTTCAGAACCAGATACCTTACCCAATCTCTTGCTGCTGGTTCATCTTGTTTCTGTTACCAGCCTCCCTCAGTTGGCATTCTACCCCTGTGAGAATGGTAGGAGGAAGCAGAACTAGTTCAAGGAACTTTTTTGAAGGAAAGTCTCAGCTGTGGGGTAGTATCATGCTTGATTTAAAAAAAAAGAAAAAAAGAACAGTGAGTGGCAGTAGTGAAGCTTTTATTGTCAAGTCTCAGCCTTTGGCCCAGTGCTCAGACAAATGTGTGAGGAAAGGAAAGAAGCCTATAAAGAGATCTTGAGAGTCAGCACTCACTTACTGCTAAAAGAAAGAGAAAGAGCAGACTTTTCCCAACTGATAGGAAAGGTTTAGTTTAGATTGCCAAATCAGTTTGGTTGCCATTTCCCCATATCTGGATCTTCTGCTTGTTCCAGAACTGGAGTTAAGTAGGTGCTGCTTACCTGTGTCTTTGTGAGTTTTGGCAAGGTGGCAGATGCCATTGGTAGCATGTGATCTACCTGTGATTCCAGTTTTCAGACTGAGCTACTCTTGACTCAGGCAAAATAGAATCCATCCTTGGAAAATACCCATCACGTTTCTTGGTCAACATATGAAGGAGACCAAAGTCATCTTATTTTGCCAGTGCTGGAAGGAAGGATCATGCATACCAGCACCAGCAAGAAAATAGGGTGTTGAAAGCCACTGTGTCGAATCATTTCCCATGCTTTTGAAAATTTAATCTTACACCCATTCTGTGGAGGCTGAACATCTGTGGAAGCTGATTTTCAAGAGGTCCCCCGAGCACTTTAATCACAAGACACTGCAAGTCATCCATCCAGCACCTCTGAGAGTCCTGCTGTTCCCATGTGGTTGCGGTGATGCAAATGCGTGGATTTTTCAGGCTTTTAATGCTGGGCTTCCATCCCCACCTCCATCTGAAATTGTGCACTTTGTTGTTTAGTTCTGCTGCAACTGTTTCCTGTTGTGTCAAGTATGAGCGCCCTGAAAAGTAGGTGTATTTTTGTCAATTAGTAAAAAAGCTGTCTGTAGCCACTTCAGATGAATGTAATGTGTCCCACCAGCCTTAAAGCACCAGTGTGTTTAGTTTTGGTCTAATGTGTAGTAATGTCTCAGAAAGGTTCTGACCATGGTATTACTGCACTGTTCTTTTTTTCCTCTCTGTCTCTGTCTTCCCTTCCTTGCCATTTTGACGGCTGTTCTGTCTGAAACATTTCTTTTCTTTCTCTCTCTTCTCCCTCTTTTCTGCTCTTACATTTTCTCTCTCTGTCCATCTCTATCTCTCTGTCTCTTCCTTTTCCTTTCTCTTTCCTCCCCACTTTCTCTCTTTGGCCTGGCTTATCCTTCTGCATGCTATATGGCACTCCTCCCAGGAAAGACACTTGTTTGATACCATATCACTGCTGATCCAGGAATCTCTAGAAGGAGAGTTGAAGCTGATGGACAACTTGTCAGGCTCTGTGTGCCATCATTATGCCCTTCCAACTACTGACAATTACAACTCTGAGAAACAGGTTAATATTACTAATTTCCTGCAAAGTTTCTATCTAAATTTGGACTGAAACCTTTTTGAGAAAGAAAGGTATTCTTACTTGGTCTAAAGTAGGCCTTATCTAAGCTGAAAGTACAATCCTGTACACGCTTACCTGGGAGTGTGTCCCATTGAACTCACAGGGGCTTATTCCTGAGGAGGCATGTCCAGGGCTGCACTTATTTTATGGGACAGCAAATGCATTGCTTTTTGTTGACAGTGAGATGAGTGTTACCAGCCTATGCATGTTCAGTGAAGAGGTCAGTATGCACAGAAATGCAGCCATACTTAAATTCCTGTTAGAATATGTATTTGCTGCACTGAGATTTCAGTCCTGTGCATACTGAACTGAAAGTAAACATGCATGGGGTCATAAGATCATGCTGTATAGTATCATTCTCTCATATATATATATATGACTGTCATGAAGAGAGCATAAAGATAAGTTGTTTCTTCTGTGAACATTTCCATTCATCTGCATGGAAGCCTGTGTTCAAGTTTCTAGGCTACATGAAGGAAGCAAGGAATGAAGACCTCACTTGCTTGTAGCTGGAGACCAGGATAGGAGTGATGGGTGTGGGATTGTTGTTACCTTGTTTGGTATATTCATTGTGACAAAAGAGACAGTGTAGTTTAAAATCTAACTGCAGCTTATTAGGCTATCAAATTATGATTATTTTCCATGTGAAAATAGAAGATTATTTATATGTTCACAATTCTCCTTCTCTTTGACCCAAAATATTGCAATCAATTAAATGCTAATTTAAACTTTAATTATTAAACCTTTACTATCATATCAAAGAGCATAGCAGTTAATTGATTGTCCCTATTGATTGCCATCTGTTACAGAACAGATTTGTTTTTGTGATTGAGAAAGTACCTTTATGTGGCATAAACAAACTAACTCATAAACCAGCCATATCAGTGTCTTGTGTAAAAGTTTTCAGAAGTGCTAACACTGTGAATAAAATAGGCATAAGTACTTTTTAAACAAACAAACAAACAAACAAAGAAACAAACTCTTGACATTTTTAACAAGCTGCTAGGTATTAAAAGTGTGATGCCCCCTGATTTTTAAAAAAAACCTGCAGAGATTATACAGTGACTTTTTTCCATATCTTTAAAACCAGTTCTGATGGGGAAGTTTAGAGGTGTAGTCCAAAAAAGAATTTTTCTGTCAGCTGTGTTTCCTAATCCATGTACCTGTGCATATCTGTACTGCAGCATCTGTCCCCTAGCATAGCCTCCCTCTGTGAAACAGGTTGCTGACATAAAAACAGTGCCTATGCAGTTGCATGGCTTAAGAAACCTTTAAATGTGACAACAAATAATATGGAACCCTGCCTGCGTAAGGTTATTTTTGTGTGTGCCCAGCATTTCTATTTAAATTGACTCACAGAAAGAAATCACCCATCTCCAGTCCTCAGTTGGTATGGATTTAAAACAAGAATTACTTTGGATATGTTACAAATTGGATAAAAATAATAAACTTCCATAAGCATTGAGTTTCTATGGAGGGAATGTTTTTTCTCGTGGAAAGTGCCTCTGTCTGATTTTGGAGATGTCCTTTCCTCACTCCCACCACATTCAGCAGTGGCCAAAACCCCAACTCATCTTGAACTCACTCCATTCTTTGTGTCTCCAGCTTTTTGAGTTGTAATGCTAGCTCACTGGCAAGGTCACCATGGTGGAGAGGGCAGAGGTAACAAAGTCTGCTTCCACAAGCACAGCATTCCCCCGGTACCCCCAGTCACCCTTTATTCAGTTGTCGTAATATATATGTTCTATTGACTCAGCAGTTAAAAGCCAAACAGTTAATCAACTTCATGATTGTAAATCAAGAGACTGTCTTCTAGACATATATGCTACATCAACACTTATAGGCTAGCATCATATTGGTCAGTCCCAACTAGAATGGATCCATTCTATCAATTAGTGAATGATGAATCAATACATAGATAAATCTAATAGATTCAATAACTCTAGTCTAGCCAAGACTAGAAGAAGATTCAGACCACACTCTGATTTGACTTATATTTCATAAATTCAAATGAAACTTAAGGGAGTTAATTGCCCACCACATGTTCTGTCCCATTATTTTAGGAATAGACCTCAGATTTATTGTTAGGACTTTCAGCTTTGAGCAGCTCTGATTAGTTTTGGTTAGCCCATGCAGAGTTTCAGCAGTGCTGCTTGAGTCAATGGGAATTGGTCCTCAGCACTAGAGAGCAGCAGCCTGAAAGCATCATTGCAAAAGGCTAACCTGCCCTGATTTCAGCACAGGGTAGCCATCAAGCATCATCACCAGTTTGACAGTAGCAGCATGGGCGGAATGAGAAACACTGTTCCTGTTAAGCTGAAAGTCCTTTAGATTCCTTCTTTGTGTATGCATCTGGTAAGAGTTGGACGTTTACTGGCTGTTGTGAGCCACATGTACATGGATTGGATTGATGCTCTATTTCATCCTTCATTCCTCCCGAAAGGCTGATAGTGTAGCTTTACCCTACTCCAGCAGGGTTGGGGGGGGTGCATACATGTTTCATTGCACAAATGGAATTGCACGCAGTTTTCACCACCGAGTTGTTATGGGAGCTGGTGGGGGGCAGTAGAAAACATTGTAGTACTTCTTTCCATATTGCCTAAAACTGCCTGTTGATCACTGTTTTGAAACATGAAACTGCCATCTTCGGTTTAACTAGATTACATAGCAAGTCCTAATGTGAGGCTGTAAATCTCAGTTCTGAGCATGACTTTAAGATTAGGGTGTTCAAGAAGGGAAGCATGAATTTAAAATGTCAGGAAGAATGTAGCTTACCCAATGTCCATTTCCAAACAAACTTCTTCTGTAGTTCTCACCTCATTCTGCATCCCAAGCATTGATAGCCAGGCCTGTACCTGCCTCTGGAAAAAAGAAACATGTTTACTTCTTAAAACTTGACAAATAGTTCATGCTGTAAGCCCTACTGTTTCTCCCACTTGTAAACTATCCTTGTGTTTACAAGTGGGAGAAAACTTGTGTTCTTACCGAACTCTGTTAAGACCTATTGAACTAAATTTCTGTTTCTTCTCTTCCAAATAAATAAGTTTCAGATCATGCTATAATCTTCTTAAGGCAAGCTTATGCTCTTGCCTGTCACTCCCATTTCTGAAAAATCATTTTAAAATGTAGTGAAAACCAGAGTATTTTTAATTTGTTTATATCTTTATTTTTTAGTTTATTTTGTTGTTATTATTATTATTTTACAATGTTATCACTATTACTGGAAAAATACTTGAGGGATTCACTGCCCCTTTTATTTCAGGCTTCCCTCACTTACCTGACAGATTAGGGACCGGAGGACTGTCAGAAAATGAAATTGATTGAAAAGTGGGACCCATGCACAATACTTAGGGGGCGTGAAGGACTTGCAGAGGCTTGCTTGGGACCAATCCTGCATGTGCTGCTTGCAAAGTCTTCTCCTCCCCCTCAGCTCACTTTGTAAGCAATGTGCCCATGCAAGCAGTTCCAAGTAAGCCTCTGTGGACAAGAAGAACTGATGAAAGAATGGAATCACCTGATAATGGGCTGTCAAAAGATGGGGGCTTCCTGTACAGAATTTTTAAAGTATGTGTTCCAGACCAAGATGTTTACTACTGCAGTCTTCCCTCCACATCCACAGGTTTGTCCTTCACGAAGTTGATTATTCACAAAGCGCCTGCTTGCCTCCTGCCCCATTCTCCCCCTCCCATTCCCCTGCCTTTTGTCCAGGAATGTGTGTCTTCCTTCAGTGGACCTGGGCAAGAGGCAAGTGAATGGCAGGTGGGAGCCCCGTGCATGTGCACTAGTTGTGTTGCTGCCCCCTCCCATTTGCTTGCCTATCACCTGAATGCCTGGAAGGCAGCTTGCCCAGACAAAATGCAAGTGAATGAGGGGGAGAGAGGCGTGTGTGGATGCCTTCTCTGGCTGCACAGCTGCCCCCTCCCATTTGCTTGTCTGTTGCCTCAATGCCTGGAAGGAAGGCAATGTGCCTAGGCAAAATGCAAGTGAATGGGGGAGGAGCCCTGGAAGGAAATGGGAGGGGCAGCACTCACTTGGGGGGAGGGTATTGTAATTTTTTTTTTAAACTTTTGCAAGAGTTCTGCACCCCAAACCCTCACAAAAGCTGAGGGGGCACTGTACATGAATTCAAGAAACAATTCATGCATGTTCATCTTACATGTTCACTCAAACCTATGAGTTTTCTTTAGCCCTCCTTAAAATCTTCTATAAAACCAATTCTTTTCTGGATTAAATATAGGCAACTCTGACCTCCACTCTACATCCTGAAAGATTCATTACCATTGGACACAGTCTGCTTGAGCACTTAGAGCAAAAGTGCTAATTTGTTGGCCTAGAACAGAACTGCTAAGTGAAAGGAGGAAGTGGAGGGCACTAAAAAGCATAAACCTTGATAACAGCAGCTATTGGTATAAGTCAGTTTTGTGGCACTGTAAATGTTTCCTGCAAAAAGAAATGTATATGTTTATGGAGAAAAGCACATTAAAATCCACAAATTAGATGCCAATCCTAAGGAAAATTACTTAGAAATTCAGCAGTACATATTGAAATCTCGTAACATATTGTTTGGGAATGCAGACCATGACAGTCCAGTTTTATTAACAGTAAAAAAAGTACCTTGACATGGCCTTTACAACAGAATCTAAAATAGTCCATAAAATACAAATGAAGCCATTTGTCATTAATCTGTTTGTCTTTGAGGCTGTCAAAGAAATTTGAGTAGAGAGGATGTTTAAATACAAGAATTGAACTCTTCAAGAGGAGTTCTCTTCATTTTAATGTTAAATCCAGTGTTAAACCTGGAACCCAATAAGCATACTAGAAATAATACCATATTCAGGATGGCCATGCCTAGTTACTTTGGACTGATCTATCTTGAAGAATGTGTGTCTTCTACAGAAAAGAACCTCTCCTTGTTAGATACAGTTAGACACAATGCCCCTCTCTCAACCACCACGACTGTGGGATTAAAAGGGTAATCAATCTTCATTCTGTCTATACTCCAATACCCTTCTATCTAAATTCAGTTCACATTGAATTTGACAGGTCTTGCTTCTGAGAAGGCATGCGTAGGGGTGCTCTCCATGAACTTGAAGTGATACTCTGGATGTCACACTGTCTAAGTGGGCTCCCACACTTCTGCATGTGGCATGCTAAGGCTCAGATCATAGGTCTAAAACAGATGTTTAAAAGCACATAAAAGGGGGGACGGGTTTGACAAAAAATAATATCCTTAACACAACAAACATAGTGTTTGGTAAGTGGCCACTTTGGCAATTCCAATAGTGCAGGAAACCAGTAATTCTTAACTCAATCTACGTGTTCCACCAGATCTCATCCTGCCATGTCCAGTAGACCTATAATGCAACTGTAGTGTTTTATATAAAAATGGAAATAGCACAGTTCAATGTGTCAACACTGAAATCTGGGGGCTAAAATCCAAAGAGCTGTGCAAAGAGGAACTGGTCATGAATATCGTGAAGTGTGACTTCTGCCATACAGCAGACTGACAAGGTCTTCAGAAAACCAGTAATGAGAAAGCAGGGGCATTCTGAGTTGAATGGGTGGGAAAAGATCATGTCCTCATTGGGCACAATTAAAGTAGTGCTTTGGGGCCTAGCTTGCAAAGTTCACTTTTAAAAGAAGCATCTGAGCAAACACAAAGGGAATATTGCCATAGCGTTTGGAGAGAAGTAGATGCAGAGCATTAGGAGGTTTCTGAAAGTGTGTAACATTTAAATGTAATTAGGCTAGGTTTTAAAAATTAATTCAGGAGTTGCTGGTGTTTTAATGCCTTAGTTGGTCCCTCAAAAGATTATATTAATCAGTGCATCTTTAATGTGCAGTTGGTGATTTCCGTCTTGCATTATTGGTAAGCCTGTTCAAAATAATTATTTTAAAAAGAGCTTAAGCGCTATTTCCTTATGGCATTATGATCTGCATAATAATGTGCATGAAACATATGCACTTATTAGAAGGGGAAGTACCATACTATATAGATGATAATGATGAAGGTGATGATAGTTTTCTTTCTTCTTCTTCTTTTTTTTCACAAAGACATTTACATGTGTCCTCGTTTCTTATGTTTGATCATCTCTCCCTTGTTTAGATCCCTCTAGCTGAGATGGAGGCTCTGTCTCTGACGTCAGACATTCTCTCTGAAAATTCCTGGTCCTTAGCTCTGACGGATGACTCTTTTCCTGATGATAATAACTCATTCTTACTTAATGCCCCGGAGAGCAATGTACATACACTGGTCACTGTATATTCTGATGTTTACAGGGTTCTAAATACTGTTATCAAGTGGGTGATAGAGCTATGGCATTTTCAGATAAGCAAAATTGTCTTTCTAAACAGCACATGAAAAAGGAATGTATTTAATACCCTCCTGTTTGAAGTTACCCTCAATGCTATCTCTTAAGTATTTTTGTTGTATTTATTCTGCATAGTATTTATAAAGAAAGTACCCTTTCTCCCTCAAAAGTTAATCTAGTCTATAATCTAATAACATCAGAGACAAAATTCACTGTTTATTGACACACGGAAAATGCCATGACATAAAGGATCCCACTTAGTGTTCTGTTCCTTTGAACAGACTATTCTAAAAACATCTGTAGATGGTTTGGCAGTGGATTCCAGTTACAATTTTTGAACTTAAACTATCAGATCTGGATCTATGACAATGCTGCTTGTGTTGTATGCTCATTGATGCCTGTTCTTTCCACACATTTTAGAATAAAGGATGGAAGTTTATTAAATTATGAAGCATGTAACCAGTATTTTGAGCCCTGCTTTAACCATCTCCTCCTGAAACATTAGATATTTATAGCTGATGTGTAGCAACAAAGTGCTTTATTTCGGCTGTAAAACAGACATTAACTACTTTCCAACATTTGGTGGATCCATTCTTGTTTTCTCTTGTTCACATACCTACCTTTAGCTGTGTGTTGTGTTGATGAGTCTTCTGCCATTCTAGTAGATTGCCATCATGGTTATTACTTATTCAGGACACCTCTCTTTTAAACCGTGACAATATTTCCCATCATGCTTCATGGCATCATATGCAAAAGACTCTGAATGCTACAGTGAACATTTTTGAATAGACCGTTTTCTTTCAAAACAAGGTACTGAGTGGCAAGAGGCGCATTTTGATACCTCTGCCAAGATAAACCTTAATGGAGGTTTGGTTTTTTTTAATCTAGCAGATCCTAAAAGCTTATTGGTCCTATTTCCATCAGCAAATGTGGTGACAATATTAGGACATCTAATTTCTGAACAAAATTCTCCTGTTTTGCTTTCATATGCAGAACAATTGTTAAGAAATTTGAAGATTAAAGTTTGAGTGTGCACATCTTGAATATTTAACAGATATTGTTTCATAACATTAACAATTTAAATGACAACATTCATGTCTCAGCACAATAGTGAAAGCTACATTTTAAAAAAATATTGCCATTGAAGCTCCATCTTTTGATGGTGTCATAGAGAGTTTATCAGTATATTGAGAAATTCATCACAATAGAAACTGATAATACTGTTTTGTTTCAGCACTTGTTTGAGGTATCTGAAGGGAAAAACAAAATGCATTTAACTGCTACTTTGTAAACTGTGGACATGGTCTCACCAACTGGTTTTCACATGAACTGAATCAGCAAGTACTCTGCTATGAAGTCTGAATCTACACCAGTTCTTGTATCTTGCCCCAATTTGTCCGTCACTGTTATTTTTTTCACACTAAAGCCAGCAATGCCTCATAAGAGAGATACTAATTAACTGTACACTAGGCTCTCTAGATACCATGAATGCTTGTATGAGCAAACATTTACAATGCTATTTATTTCAACCGTGACCATGTTCTTCTTCTTCTAACCTTATCACAGATCTTTAATATTTTTATTATTAATATTGAAGTAACGTTGACTATTTCGCTATTCACCACGTGAACGTTTCACCATTACTCCATTATCCCCTGATCTTGTACCACCCCCAGTTATTTCAGAGAACCACAGAGACCATCTTTTAGGTCTCTCTTCCTTTCTATTTCTATTTTATTTGGTGAAACAATTCAGCAACTTCTAGTACATATCCTACAATTGTTCCGATTTGGCAGCCCCAATTAATCCACTTTTTCAACTTTTAGAAAAATGCTCCCATTTCTCTCTTCTCCCTCTACTTTCTCTCTTTGTCCTCAGCTTACTCTAAATCGCTGCAAACTGAGTTCAAAAGTTAGCAATTAACTCAGTAAGGAAGGAAAGGAGAGGAGGAGGCAGAATCTTGCCCTTCCCAGTAAGTCCAGTAAAAAGCAGACTGCTGCTGCACCTCCTAGCTCGTGTGTTCTTCCTCATTGATAATTTTTGCCATTGTGACCACATTCTGTGTTGCCTGGCCACACACGTCCCGGTTTTCATCTGTGAAATGTTGGAGAGTATGCTGGTATCTGTAAGCACAGGCCATTCTGTCTAGGCATGTTTTTAAAACCCATAAGCCCAGTGTGAAAATATCAAGTATTGTACATAAAAGTGCACGTGTAAAAGTAAACATACCACAAGCAGACAACAAGAGGCAAAGAAGAATTAAATAGTAAGAACTACCACCAGGGGGGTGGTGTTGATGCAGATATACTCTGTGCATAACAACAGATTTATTTCCATCTTGTCAAAGACTTCCTGCCAATTTCAAATACATTTGTTGAAGCCACCTGAGTGTGGGCCACTTTCTGAAATGAAAGAAAACATATAATCACAACAGGGAGAACATTTTATTGAATTATGCAAGACATTTGCTCGACTGGCTTCAGTTGGATTAGGCTATCATTTGTTACAAAATTCAGGAAAGAAACACTTGGCACTGGTGTGGAACAGAATTGACTGTTCTGAATTACTAGAGACAGATGAACATTATATCTAAATCATCATATTAAAGAAGAAACGAAATTCATACCACATGACAGAGCAGGCTGGCTAAACTTACATCAACAAAATCTCTCTCTTTTTTCTATTTCTTTTTCTTTTTTAAAATATATTTTATTCTGTTCTATTATGCTCTGTCATGCACACTCATCATATTTTGTTTTGCCAATTAGATAAATATATTTGACAAACTTTAAGATATTTGTAATTAGGATATTTGCAAAATCTTTTTGGTAGGTATTTTTTTCAAGTACTATGCACGGCAAAATGGGGTTAGATCTTCTTCACTGAGTAATATTGTCACAATCCATTTCTATTATTTAGAAGTTAATGCAGTAATTTTTAAAAAAAATGATTTTCCATTTTTGTTTTCATTGTTGAAATTATACAATCATTCTCTGGTTATAATTCTGCTTTTGTAAGTGGCCTATTTTTTCCTCTAATAACATAAAGTCAATGGTCAAAATATATGTTCCATAAGATGCAAATACAACCCCACTTGTTAATCAAATTAACTAAGATAATGTACATGCCCCTGCTAAAGTCGCACTTGCCTTTGGGTGGGCTGGGGATATTTTTTCTTATTTCAAATGATGAACATTTGGCAAAGCATGCATCTGTTACCAGACCTTGAGGCATGATGCTTGTTCAGTTATTTCTGAAATAGTCATGGTTTATAACTGCAGTGTTGTTTTTCTGTCTCCCTATATTGTGTGTTTTGTTCTTTTTACATGTGATTTGTTCTATGTGTGGTGACATGTTAACAGTGTAAAATTACAGTATTACTTCCTAGTCAATCCATCTGTGCAAATTCCATTTGATTTCAGTAGAATTTGTACTCCTTAGCAACATGCATGCTCACCGTCTCCCATGTGTGTTGCAGTGGTTGTCAGTTAAAATTCCAGTGAGCAGCATATTTTTCTACTTCTGTGATGTCCTCTCTTACTTTTCTTTTTCAGGCCAAACTTACCTCCAGAACTGATCTTCCAATTCCTTCACCAGACAAAGATCTCCTGAGCGTAAGAAAGCCTTTTGTAGGCCGCACCCATTCTTTGCCAAATGACAGCTATATGTTTCAGGCTCCAGATACTAGCACCTATAATGACTCATCTGGAGAAAAGAACTCATCCCACCAAAAATCCCAATCAGGTACAAAGAGTTTGCCTCAGATAAGACTGTAATTGTATGGAAGTATACCCTCTAGCTGTTTCAATTAACCTTCTGTCATCCCACTTTTTCAGCTGTTTTTAAAATGTCCCAATTTCTCTCACTTCCTTCCAATTTCCCCCATTTTCCTTGGGTTGTTCTAGTTGCTCCAGACTGAGTTCAAAGTGCAAAAATATTTTGCACCCCCATGAACTCAGCCAGGAGAAGAGAACAGGAAGGGATAGAATCTTTCCCTTCCCAGTAAGCTCAGGCAAAAGCAAACTGCTGCAGGCTCTCCCAGCTTGTGTTCTTCCTCAATAACTTTTGCCGTCTTTGCTACACTTTGATGTTGTTTGGCCACATGTGTCCCAGTTTTCATCTGTGAAATGTTGGAGGGTATGAAGTATGTAACTGCCCTGCATGATGCAGGACTGCTGGGTTTTGGTCTGATCTTGTTTGTTTGTTTGTTTACATAAGAAGGCACTTCTGGTGAGTGTAACAGCATTCATCTCATTTGTTTCTCAAGTATTGGCAAGGAGCTCTAATCTAAGCTACAGATTCTCTGTCTAACAGATAGGGAAACTGCCTTTGGAGATTTGCTGCATATCTTTTAGATCTTATTTCAGGATGTCACAAAAACATTTCTATATCGACCTAAGTAAGCCATATTAATAACTTTTTTCCCTTTTGGGGGCATGGAATGGACATGTAGCAGACTGGTGATGGTGCAGATATTATTGTCTGCCTTCTACTTCCTCAAACCAATTTCCCTCCCCAGCTGCAGGTTCCACTCATCAGGTTCTAGACATGTGTTATGGAGAGCAAGGCCACATTTGGAATGACCAAAGGAAGTAAAATATCTTGGGGACAATTTGAAATGGAGAAGTAGAAGGTACAGAAAGGGTTAATGCACCTCTCTCCCTGCAGTTTACTGACCCTCTCCTAAAGTAGCTTTTTCTTTATGAGGTGGGAAGGATTTCCAAATTCAGCCAAATACAAGTGAAATCCTTAGTTAGGTCCTCAACTTAAAAAAAAAGTGTATTTCTTTTTTTCTTTCTTTTTCTTTTTCATTGTTGGGGTATTGCCACTCTGAGGCTTTTTACATGTTACTGGATGATAAAATTGATTTGCCTCCCCTGCCCCAAAGTATAATCATCATCCACAGCCAATCTTGTCTGTCCGTATTTGCTGTTCACATTTTGAATTTTCAGGTGTTCATTTAAATATATTCGGTATATACCTTCAAAAACAAATGTAACAGGTGAAAAATTGGCCATTTTTTTATTATTATTCTCATAATTTTCTGTTTCCAGCAAAATAATGAAACTTTGATAAGTATTGACTTATGAAACTAACATTGATTCACTAGGTCAACTCTAGTTGGGATTAATAATAAGATTGAGGCCCATGTCCTCATCCAGCAGGGCTCTTTTTGCATTCTTATTGATGGGCAGCTGATGAAATTTAGACTGCAGACCTTGGCATATTTGCTATGATGTAAGAGTTTCAATAGAAGTTCCTCCTTTAGGAGTTACAGGAGCAGCATTTTCCGGTTGCACCAAAATGGCACCAGCCCTCCATCCTGCAGCCGTAGCACGGTCATCATTCAAATAGTCAGGGCAATCTCAGTGAAGCAATGTCTAGAAGGGTGAATAGTAATGGGGGTGAGAATTACCTTATAGGCCAAGGGAGATATTATCTTGCCAATTCAGGTTAGAACTAGATGAGACATTACAAAACTTATTTATGGCAATCACAGTGTTCATTGCTATTATATGCCTTCAAATTGACTCTAACTTATAGCAACCCAATCTTCTTGGCAAGATTTATTCAGAGGAGGAGTGACTGATGCCTTCCTCTAAGACTGTGAGAGAGTGTGACTTGCCTAAGGTCACCCATTGTTTTTTCCAAGTTTGAGCAAGAATTTGAAGCCTGTTTTCTGAGGGTGCTAGGCCAACACTCAACCGCTACACCACTCTGGAGAGTTACCACCAAAAAAAAGAGAAAAACCCTAAATCTGCATTCTCTACCTCCACCTCATTCTCTACCTCTCCATGGTAAATTTTCTTGTTACAAAAGTTATGGATATTGATGTGATGTAGTTTGCCCATGCTAAAAACTCCAGATAACAAAGAGAAGCTGTTGAGGTAGAAGTCATGGAAATTTTGTGGCTCAATTTAAAAAAAGAGAAATGAGGAAGTGATCTAGAGCTGCCATTTTCTGTGGCAGTCTTTTACCTGCCATTATAATTAATTCTTTCCTAGGTACTGGGTGGGATCCACCCAAGATACTTTGCTGCCTAAAGTTAAGATGGTGGTTCTTCTGTTCCATGTACAGAAGCCAACTGGACTGGCAACTGAATCTTATTTCATTACTTTAGCAGCACTGTCTGCCATGCCTCGGGGCAAGGTGGTACAGGTCTGAACATATGGTGCACACAGCTCTATCCTCTAAGGGAGGGCAACGGCTAGGGGGCTCAGGAGGATCAGTAAGGTTGATGCTACTGCTGCTGCTGCTGCTGCAGTCCCCTAGTATCTCTTCCCTGAGGCAGTTAGCTCACCCACTAGTGAAGCTGGACCTTTTGCTGGGTTCTTTGTAATGGTGCCATGGATCCTGGAGCAGGTGTGGGTGGGGAACTGAGCCCCACTGGAAACTAAGGTTGCAGGATAATCACCCCATAGCCAGGATTCCTCTGCCACTGAGAAACTAGAAACTCCCAGAAGATTTATGAATCAGAAATATACTAACTAAAGGATCAGGCACAAAATAATCTCTCCCTCCCAAATTTAATCTTCTTTTTCTAGAAAGTACCTTGAATAGAGCAGAGCTTATTTGTTAGTAAAAAATGTAAGGTTGATCTAGTTCCTCTACAGAAGCTTCTCACAGATTCCTTATTTCAAATTCAAGAAAAATATATTTTTTTTCTCAGTGCCATCATTCACCATAGCCCTATAAAGACATAATTTCAGAGTACTGTTCAGAACAGTACAAAATGCAAAGAGATTACTAAAAGGGTATTGAAATTTGCATAGTAATGGGAACATTACAGTTTAGCAGCGGGAATAAAACATGGGGGAACTATAGTTATTAGGCAAAGCAAGTGTACCTTGACACTAGCATAACATGAAATAATTTAAGATCAAATGTAACATCCAAGGTAATGTGATTTCGAAGCTTCTCAAAAGATCTTTATCCGACAGTGCCAAAGATTTCCAAGGCGCAGCACCCTACTCTTTAATCCAGATAACACTGGTGCTGACGTGGCACTCCATTCCATTCACTCAAACAAAACACTGAAGTTCTCCACAGAGAGTTGCTTTTGTACCATGGAAAAAGCATTACAGAGTGAGACCTTGCACAGCATATAAGACTGACTGGCAATGTCACTAAACACTCAGTACAGACAACTGGAGGCTGATTTCAGATTTAGATGATCTGTGGAAGGTTTTTCGTTTGTTTTTTGTTTTTGTAAATAGAATTCTGATGATCAGTATGTTTTAACAATACAGAACAATATATTATATTTAAACCGAACTGTGCAACATAGGTCCCATTTAATGAGAAGGCATCATGACTCCATTAAGTTATACACTTAAGTATGCTCTCTTGCTTATGAATATAAGGGGATGCTTTGCTGGATCAGATAACATCCAATTTGGTCCAGCACTCTTTGCACTAGCTGGGCCCCACATAGTGGCCAGTGACCTACTAGTAAATTCTGAATGTTGTTGTTGTTACATGCCTTCAAGTCATTTCTGACTTATGCCAAGCCTACAGTGAACCTATCACAGGGCTCCCTGGGGCTGTGTGTGTGTCACACACCCAAGACCATCCAGTGGCTTTCCACGGCCAAGCAGGGAATTGAACCCTGGTCTCCAGAATCATCCCATGCTCAAGCCGCTCCACCATACTGGCACCACAATTCAAGAAGGATATTGACAAACTGGAATGTATCCAGAAGAGGGTGACCAAAATGGTAAAAAGTCTGAAGACCATGCCCTGTGAGGAGTGGCTTAGGGAGCTGGATATGTTCAGGCTGGAGAAGAGAAAGTAAAAAAGGCAACATGATAGCCATATTTAAATATTTTAAGGGATGTTAGGACAGAGCAAGCTTGTTTTCTGCTGCTCCAGAGAGTAGAACACACAGCAGTGGGTTCAAACTGTAGGAAAAGAGATTCCATCTAAGCATTAGGAAGAACTTACTGATAGTAAGAGCTATTCAACAGTGGAAAATGCTGCCTTGGAGTGTGGTGGAGTCTCCTTTAGAAGTTTTTAAGCAGAGGCTGGTTGGCTGTCTGTCAGAAGTGCTTTGATTGTGTATTCCTGCATCGCAGGAGGTTGGACTGGACAGCCCTTGTGGTTTCTGCCAACTCTATTATTCTATGGTTATAAGAACAAAAACTGATACTACATGATCCAGCAATGAACTAGAGATCCATAGAACTGAGACTGGCAGAGAGTAAAAGAAGTGACATTAGAGAGAGGGAGGGAGGGAGGGAGGGAGGGAGGGAGGGAGGGAGGGAGGGAGAAAAGAGTTAGGCCTTCCTGTCATCCATTAGTGGAATGCTTCTTTCCAACAGACTTGTTAACTACTATCAAGTTGAATTCAAGCTATAGCAATCCCATTAATGACGGACCTCCACATCACATCAGCAGCCCTGCTCAGGTCTTGCAGACTCAGAGCTGTGGCTTCCTTCATTGAGTCTAGCCATATGTGACACCTGACAGTGCTCTGGATTCAGTCCAGAGTTCTTCTGGCTTCCAGTCAATTAGGCTTAATGGTACAAATCTATTTTTTACATTTTCTATAACTTCTACAAGAATGTGATTCAGAGGTGTTTTTTTTGGCACAATGGTTTGCTTAGTGTTCTTCTTTAGCTTTATTCCAATTTCTGATATTAGCAGTTCATGATCTGTGCCACAATCTGCTCCTGCTCTTGTTTTTGTAGAAAGGATGAAGGTTCTCCACTTTCTGCTTACAATTATGTAGTCTATTTGATTTCTGTATTGGTCATCAGGTGATGTCCATGTATAAAGTCATCTCTTCGGTTGTTTGGAGAATGTGTTTGCAATGAACAAACTGTTGGCTTCACAAAACTGAATCAGTTGTTCTCCTGCTTCATTTCTTGATCCTAGGCCAAATTTTCCTACAGTCTTTGATACTGCTCTGTTTCCTACTTTTGCATTCCAGTCATCTTTGATTAACAACAAGTCTTGTCTTAGTGTGTGATGAGTTTCCTCCTGGGCTCCAGTACAGAATCTTTCAATTTCTTCTTCTGCAGTTGGAGCATAAACTTGGATTATCGTTATGTTGATGGGTTTTCCCTGAAATCTCAGTGATATTATTCAGTCAGATTTTGCCTTGCATGCTTTGACTGCTTTTGCTACATCTCTTTTCACTAGAATGCTACCCCATTTCTTCTTAGATTTTCATTTCCTGAGTAAAACACTGTGTAATTTACTGACTCAAAATGTCCCATTCTTGTCCACTTTAACCTGCTTATCCCAACTCCTGCAATGTTTATTTGTTCCATTTCTTGTTTTGCTATGTTTAGCTTCCTCTGATTCATGCTTTTCACATTCCGTCTTCCTATAATATGTGCTGTGCAGCCTCAGGTTTCTCTTTCACCTCTGGTCATATCAACAACTGAATATCCTTTGGCCCAAGTCCAGTTGCATCACTAGCCACAGTACTACGTGTTGTTATCCTCTGCTGTAACCCAGTAGCAAACTGACTGCCATCCAACCTGGAAGTCTCATCTTCTGGCACTATCTCTTGTTTCATTTTGGATTGTCTTATCATAGGGTTTCCATGGTAAAAGACATTCAAAAAGGATACACCGTGCCTCCTTTGTGTCACTGAGAGATGCTTCACTAGTGTCCCCCACCACTACTGCTGCTGCCCATTAGATGTTTGGCACATTTAGTCTGGCCAAAGCCTGTTTTACATGGGAGACCCTTCCAGCAGGACTGCTGCCATCAGCCTAGTCTTTTGCTTCACAGGAGCACACAATCCCACCACCACGGAAAGGTAGTGCCATTGGTGGGCTCCCACAGACTACCCCTAAGGAAATGCCCTTAATGGTTTCTCACTCTGATATAATTAAAAGGTTCGGTCAAGCAGGGTGTGTTAGCTGTTCCTTGTTACATAGTCTCAAGGATGTCCTCCCAACTATTAAATCTATTCTTCAAGTTTTTCTAAATTTTAGGAAATACTTGCCAGTACCATTTGCTGTTGGTTATATAATGTCATGACTGTGCATGTCAATTTGCAGAATAACATAAACAAAAGTGACAGGTCACTGCCTCAAGGAATTTACAGTACAAGTTTTGACAGTGGGGAGGACAGCAGATTGAGTGGGAAGGATGGGAGGTACAATGTGTGAAGGTGAACAGATGTGGCTTTGTTTCAGTTGTAGATGAGGAGTAAGTGGTTAAAGCATCAATACTATGGGAAAGATGGATTTTGAGGTGATCACATTCAGCTAATGCTTCTGGCGTAGCTAACTAGGTAACTAAGGTTACCTATTAACTAGGTAACTAAGATAGCTTTCAACTGAGATCACAGAATAGAAATGTCATTTTGTGATAGAGCCACAAAGTTCCCCAGAAGGTGTTTCCATTGCTCTAAACAGTCTCATACAATGCAGAGATGACACAGACAGAATAAATTTGCCAGGTTGCATTAGGAACAATCACTATTGTTTCTGCAATTCCTATTCTTAGATACTACATAATTCTGATGGGTTCTTTGGCATAGTTTAGCACCTTAGCTTCTTTTTTGTACCAAGCAAAGTTGCATCTGTCTGTTATCTCTGAAATGCCGTGAGGTCTATAAAAGCAATGTATCACCAATAAGAGAAGCTGGAAAAGAATTCTGTGCTGTCAGGATATTTGGCATTTGCCAAAGGTTCTTGTTTGAACAGTCCTGAAGACTAGGGCTAGTATTCCAAAAAATATTGCAGGTTAAATGTAATTCCTTTTTTGGAAGATGGTCCAGATTGAATGAACTGCTTTCCCTTCCTTCCTTCCTTCCTTCCTTCCTTCCTTCCTTCCTTCCTTCCTTCCTTCCTTCCTTCTTAACCCAACAGAAGTATGGCAGGCATTGTTGGAAAGAGATTTACAAGGTTCAGATTCATTACAGATGTTATAATCCACAATCTAGGAATAAGCAAGCAGACAGGAGCATAATACATGGCAAGTTACAAAGAACACATAGCATGATATTGGTAGATTACTCTGGATGGCTGATCCAAAACCCAATATGCTATATGCAAAAATGCTGATACAATACCAGCCCTTAATCCCCTGTCACTGCTCAGAAGCAGGTTATGTAATGTGGGACTACCCTTACCTCTAGGGTTCCCAGGTTAGTATTACCCCAGGCCTTGAGATTTTAAATCCAAAACCTGAGACCAAAGGATGACTCCTGGTGATGCTAAAAGTCATGGAGGAATTGTCACAGACAGCAGGCCTGCTAAAGTTGCTAAGCATGAGACATTGCGAATCAATCACAGGTGCTCAGATTATGCTTTTCAAATAAAAAACATCAATGGAAAAATATACATACTCACTAAGTGGTCTTGCCCTGAGATTCCTCCCCCTTGCTGTGAGGACAGTAGAATAGGAGCCATACCCTCAGATCTGGGAACTAACAAACTTGGTAAGGTCTATAATACTGTGTGCTGCTATGCACTCACCATTCAGTGTACTCACCTTAGGAAACCAGGAGCGGGGGGAACTCGGCTCATCCATGGTTACCTTAAGAATACTGCACATGTGGCGCAGCACTTGTCTCCTGTATTTCCTGCAGCACTTGGGCCATAAATAGAACTTTCCTCCTTCTGCAAGTTGGGAAAGAAGGCATGTTACTGAAGGCCACAGCAAGGTCTTAGCCTCCAGGCCCCTCCTGTGAAAGCATTACTGTGAAAGCGATCCATTGGGAGAGGCGGGATAGAAATAAATATTATTATTATTATTATTATTATTATTATTATTATTATTATTATTACTCCATGCCTGTGCCTGGAGGTCTCTAAGGGGTGAGATCTAGATCCATTTCCAACATGGATCCATGGGTGGCAGATCCCAAATCTTCATAGTCTTTGGCCATTGAGCTGTAAATACATCTCTTATTTCAAGCGTGTAAACCTGTGGTTACACAGTCAGTATTTAAAGATTCCAAAATTCCAGTATATCCACTCAACTTAAGCCAATTCACAGTTCACAAAATGCGACCCTTATGGCCTATTCTTTGGTCTATGAACTTTGGGGGGGTTTTCTCCCGTATCACTGACATCACCATGGTTGGTGTGCGTGTGTGTGAAGTATGTACAAATGTATCTTAGGTACACAGAATTATTAGCTTTGTCATAATTAGAATTTCTTCTTAAATTCTAAGCAGAAACACCAGTTAGGCCAATGATACCAGGGTATCTTTGTAATCTCAGTGAACTGGGAACCAAACGATTATTAAAATGGTTTAATAAAAGAATTCATTCTACTTATCAGAGCCAAGATATAAAGTTAGTTGTAATAGTCTTTAGTGTACTGTTGGGCCCCTCCACTGGAGTGTTACACCCCTCATGTTGTAACAGCATGTTGCCAGTCACCCAGATGTGTCATGCCACTTACAGTTTCTGTTCTGGCCAATTTTCAGACATTTGGGTGGAATGAAAGAGGTGGGGGATGAAACTGGGCAAACTGCCACAGGGGGTAGTTTGGGAACTTTTCTTATAATTTTGAAGCAGAGAGAGAGAGAGAGAGAGAGAGAGAGAGAGAGACCAAAGGGAGGATCCAGGGCTTTGGAGGAAAGGTTCCTTGTTTGTATTCACAGAGCACGAGCTGGTTCCCTCTCCACATGCAGAAGCAAAGCGCAGCTCTGAAAGGTTCCTCATCCCTCCCTGAGTTAGTAGTTTTTAACAAGTACACCATCATCACCACTCCACACAAGACCTTTGCCCTTGCAGTTGCAGCCAGATCTCTGGATCCATGCCCAAGTCATAGTCGTAAGCCACAATAACACCAAGCAATAGATACAAACAAGCAGGTGAAGTGCTTTAAAGAGAAACAGTGTTACATTTGAGGCAGTTTTATTTGGCCTAAGAAGCAGCAGTGGGCTGGAGTCCATGATAACTTTTGCCAACTACATCTTGTTAGCACTGCAAGGCTCTGTTGGATTCACTGCAGCACACTAACATGGATACTTCTCTCCACCCTGTGCCAGATTAGAGAGAAACAGAATGTGATTCAGTTAGAAACCTAATTAGGAAATTGAATGTGTGGCAGTCAAGCTCCTCATCTCACATTTTTTTCCTTCTCAGGCTCAACAACATCAGTGCAGTCTCAGCCTGCAAATATTGATGCTCTCCTACAAATCCCAAGAGATCTCTTCCACCAACTCAAGCCCCAATACCACCTTGACTGGGAAAGTAAATCCAGAATCCCTCCAGCTGTGCATTCACCTTCTGCAGAACGGTTACTTCGCAGACAGGTAAGCTGGGTTGTTGCTATTACCCTCTCACAGATTTCATGCCAATATGCATGGCCAACACAGTGAATAGCTATGTGGATGATCCTTAGAGATTATCAGAGGCAGCCACAAACTTACTTTGGAAAAGGAAAAGCACCCAACATATCTCCCCAAACATATGTGATTTTGGAAGCAAAGCAGGGTCAGGCCCTGGCCAGTGCTGGGATAGGAGACCAACAGGGAATATCAGGAAAAACTTTTGCCAGAAAGCCTGGAGAGCCACTGCTTTCCTGCCAGAGTTGCCAATACTGGGCTAGGTGGCCCAACAGGCTGACTCAGGTACAAGATAGCTTCCTATACTAGACCTGCAATGGATTCTGTGAGCATGTCAGTATGCACTCAAATTAGAGTTTATATTAGATTGGCTGTTGTGGCACCACCAATCTCCATTCTACCTCAAGAGAAAGACATGTCAGCATTTGCTAAATCTGTAGCAAAGCCAAAAAGGCTGGTGCAGCCATAATGGATAATACAGTCCACATAGATGGTCTCCTGAAGTAAGCAAACTGAGGGGCGTATATCTTTTCCTTGGCAACAGGACAAAACTTATTCTTGTGTATCCCTTAATCAGGTTTGCCTCTTAACAATATCCACTGCATACCCATATGATGTTTCCATCAGTCAACTGATCATATGGTTGGGTCACGTGATACTCCTGATCATCAAGTTACAGTATTTTATTTTATTGATATCCTGCCTTTATCCGGAGATTGTCTTGCATGACATGACACTCCTGTAGATTGCTTATCTACATGACTATGGCACATTACCCTGAATGCAGTTTTTAAAGGGCATGTTTCCTCTTTACATATTCACTGTTCTTTAAATAATATATGTAACTTGATGCTGAAAACATGGTACTTACCAGGACTGGCTGCAAAATCGTTTCGGGTAATTTAGACTTTGGTCCCTATTTTTAAAAACGCTAATGGCTCAACACTGGATTGAGAGCATGTAATGCAAAGCACTAAATATCATTTTTCATTTTCCCAAAATAGCATGTTGTGCAAGCAATTGCTTGATAGCCCACATATTCAGGCCATTACCTTCCTTTTCAACAGTGCCAAAAAAATGTAGCTAATTTGTTTAGCTTATTACCATCACCACTACCACCACCACTTCATATGTGAATATGAGATTCCAAGGTGAGGAGCTGACATTAATCTGGTGTATTAGAATGACAGACTAAATTCGCAAAGCATATTAGGCCAATGCTGAGCTAGCCTGCCATCCCAGGATATACTAACAGGGAATCTAATCGATTTCATGGTTCCAGCCATGAATAGGCTCCTTGACGTTGGAAGGATAACAGTCCAGTCCTTTGCAATCAGAACGGCAAGGATAAGTGATCATATTAGCTGCCTCCTTTTCATTCTTGGCCAGCAAAAACCAGTTGCTGAGGACTGAGCATTTTAAAATACCAGGCTATGATCTGATATAAAGATTTAGGCTAATTCAAAATGCACAGGGAGGAGCAGCATTTCAAATATGTGGATGCTGCAGATTCAGAACATCTCATTTCATTTTGGCGGTCGTTTCAGTGTGCTTTCTTTTGGGGTTTTGCATGCACCCCAAACTCTGCACCCATACAGAGACCATTCTTTCCAGCCTATGCACCATTGCCACAGTCCACATAGAGAAAGGTTCTTCCCCCCCTTTTTTTTTTTAATTATATAAGTTTATTTGCAGGACAGATTATAACAGACAGCAGAAATGAACACAAAAATGAGGAGGGAACAAATCATATAACAATTAGGCAGGCTGAGGCCTTTAAAACATTCTTGTTTATTTAGTCAATTTTTCAAGGTGGAGTGCTGAAGCAAGAAACCTAAGAGCCCTAGCGATCCATATGATTTGCCTACACATACAGATTCTTCATCCTTCTAACTGTGCTATATCAAAACTGGGAGCCTCAGATCTCTTCCTAGTGGAAGTGCCCTAGGCAGCCATTTATTCTGGAATCACTGCACAGAAGAAAATTGTAAAGAAACTGGTATTAAGTCTCTTGAAATGGTATCTTTTCATACTTAATATACTTCCTGAAAGTCTTGCTTTATAGCTTTATAGCACTTTCTCCAGTGCTCTACCACACTGTTTGCTACTTTATGAGGGAGATGAGGAATTATCCAACCACAAGCCTTTGCACAATGCTCTGAATCATGGCCTTGGAAAAACTTTTCTGGATAGATAATAGCCCTTTGCATTGCTATTTTCCAGTAATTTGGCTGGCCTTTAAAAAAAAAACAACAACCTTGTTACACCACTGAAAACAAGGTAGTGTAAACAGAGTATTTGTATGCACAGATGCCAGTATTCTTTCTTATTCTCTTTAATGCATGCTTTTAATTTTTTTTTTAATGATTTTCTCCTTCCCTTTTTTCTCTCCCTTCCTCATTTATGTCCTCTCCATAATCTGTGTGTACCTAAATCTTGTTCACCACATCTCTGGCCCATACACATGCCTTAACCACTGAGTCTTCTGTTATTTGATTTCCCTTCCTTTACTCAGTGCTGTAGAATGGACCAACCAAATCCCCTGCTGTATCTAAAACCATAGACCCAGGAAGGCCTGACAGCTAGTGACTAATTCCATGGTGAAGATTAGTCCATCAAATGCACTTAAGGAACAATAAAGCGTTGTTCTCTGTTGAGGAACATGCTCCCTGCCAGTGCATTGTAAGAGTGCTTTTCTTCAGAAGAATGAAACTTTGATTCTTTGGTTTGTAAGCCAGGACTATAAAACAAAGGTGTAAAACACTCCATTCTGCCGCTATTAAAATATTCCATAGGGATCAACACAGCATGTGTTGTTTTCCAGGGGGCCAAATTCAACCTTTTAAAAAAAAATTAAAAGAACATGTTCAATCAAAGTTTAATTTTCAGCTCTTGCTAGCAATTACCAAGGGTTGCTGACAGCATAACAGAAAAAGAAATCATCTGGGCTATAAAATGTTTTGAATATTAAAAGTGGAGCTTGGGAAGTTACTTCTGAAAAGTAATGAGTTGCCATTAACATTCTAGGGTCCCAAAAAGTAGTAAGGCAGCATTATAGTTACAACTTTTAAAAAGTAAATCCATTTATGAAAAGTTCTAATTAATTTTTTAAAAGTCTAAATGCTAGAAGCCACAGGACTGTGGTAGAAATTAAAGCACACTCTCCTCCTGTATTCCATCTCAACATCCACAGTAAAATACTAGCAGAAGCACGAGGCCTAGATCTTCAGCCATATAACATTCCTCTTTCACCATTGAGTGAGGCTGCATTCCTGTAACTATAAAAGTAACTAAAAAGTTGCACTTAACTTCTCCAAAGGAATTGTCTCTCATTATTCTGCAAATAATAGGTATATCTTTGTTATTGGGCAAAGGAACTAATTACAATTGACTAAGATATGTCACTTCGCCTTTGAGGTGTAGGGGTTTGAGAGTTAGACTATGACCCTGGAGGGTTCAGTTCCCCACTCAGCCATGGAAACCCACTGGGTGACCTGGGGTATGTCATACACTCTCAGTTCCAGAGAACCCCATGATAGATTTGCCTTAGAGTCTCTATAAGTCAGAAATGACTTGAAAGCACACAGCAACAAGGTATGAGTGACTGGTTACCTCCAAACTATGTAGCTAAGTACATGCTTTCCATACCACCATTGTTATTATTTCTATAATTCTGTTTGCTATAATAGTTGAAATTTCTTCCATGGTAGTGGTCAGGTATCCCGAGATGGTAGCAATAGTGGTGACAATCATAGAATCACAGTCTCATTAAAAACAGTCCCTAAGACAGCAAGGGTCATTTCTTAAAGCAAAACCATAAAAACCATGGTCTGCCTCCCAAAATAAATGCCTACCAGAACAAAAAGATTCAACGCAGATAGTCACTTTGGCTCTGTTAGTTTGTCCTTTGCATTGCAGTTACTCAGTTAATTGGTGGCCCAGTTGACGGATATATTTATAATTTATTTATTCATTATATTCTACCCTATATGGACAAGATCTCCGGATGGTGTACAAATCAAACCAATATAAGCAGATTAAACACTTTAAAAGAATAAAATTTGCCTAGGCTTAAAAATGGAACACGTTAACAATTTGGAACTGCTTTAAAAGGGTAAAACACTTTAAGATCATGTGGATGAACATTTTAGATACATAGAGGGGGGGCAGTAATGAGAGGGGCAGTAATCAGCCTCTCTATGAGAACACTGGTGGCCACCTGTTAACAGAAACTCAGTTACAGATGCCACAGGAAGGCCAGTGACCCATAATACAGTCATCCCTCCACATTCACAGGGGTTAGGCTACAGGATCCCCGTGAAAGTGGGAAAACCACAAATATCTCTAGGCCCCCAAACCGTATTCAACACACACACAAAAGTACAATCCACAGATTCAAACCACAGTAGACAATGTACAGTACATTTGAATCCTCAGCAGGGAGCATACCAGCCAGAAAGAAGCATGTTTCCGGTAGGGCATGCCACCTCCTCTGCTGCTGCCCTGCGCCATTTTTAATAGGGACTTACAAGCCTCGACTTGCATTTGCAGTCTCTCACAGTCTCATTCAGTCTCATGAGGCTTGCAGAGAGACTATGAATGAGAGGACTTACAAAACTTCACCAAATACATTTGGTCTCATTACTTTGTAATAAAAAGTTCTGCATATCTGAGCCAAATGTTGACATTTATCTGATATAATGCTGTTGTTCTTTTATTCTTTTTAAAGCAGCCCCCCTGATCTTGCTATGTCTCTGAATGAGCCTCCTGAGCAGCCTCTAGAGATTTCATAGGAATGGTTTTGTTACATTAATAAAAATACAGGAGAGGATTTGGTAATAAAGGCTTAAGAAGACTGAGCACATAGGGAACCAGACTATGTACTTTGTCAAAAGCCAGTGCTACCCAAGCTCCTGAATGCCTGCAGAGCTTCCAAGGAAAACATTAGCGTTCAATTTCTGTTTAAAACCAATCATCCTCAAAGCTCCTTTTATGGCTTATATGTTTGGCTGTGATGCAGAGGGCCACATAGACCAATCTGAAGCCAGTTCTTCACAATTATAAGTAGTGTCAGTGCAAAAGGAAAGGGAAAGAAATTTGTTCTGAGTATGATTTCAACCCAGAATCAAATTCATAAAATGTCCATGTTGTCTGTTGATCCCAAAGTGACATTTAAGGAGTAAGCATGAATCCTGTTTAGTTATTGGCCATCTTCTGGTTTGTTCCCAGAATATTGTAATACAGTTTTTCATGATGATATACAAAATATTGTAGTATTGTAATAAATTTCTTCATGATGAAATAGAAAATACGCAGAGGAATGTGGATATTCACATTGTCATATGGATAAGTAAGTGTATAACCTAATCTTCATAAGCTCAGTAGGTAATAATGACGAAACAGGAGTGGAATGATTGCAATGTGTCTGATGTTCATATGGCTGAGCTTCTATAGCATTCAGAAATAAACTACCACAATCACCCCTCCAATGCCTCCTGCATTTAACCTGCACTGACTCTTTTCCTCTGTTGTCTGTTGCCTTTTGTTCCCCTCTGATTCCTTGGCACCTCCGTACAGATGGCAATACGGAAAGACTCCTCAGACACCCATAGCTCAGAGAGCCGAGAGAACATCCATGCTGAGGTGAGTGAACTCTCTGATCCAAATTTATCAGCTCCATCTGCTGAGGATCTGTCTGTCACTCTGATGCCCTCAGAAGCAAGAGAGTCCCCCAGCTGGGGGCGATCAAGCGTTCATACTCAACAACATTCCAGCAACCAGTATAACATAGCCAAGCATGTTCCAGATTTGTGTGCCTGTACAGACTCCCTTCAAGAGCTATCTGGAGACCCGATGGACCAAGAAGTATCAGAAATAAACAGCTCTTTTACTTCAGGAACTTGTTCAGCCATGAGTGCCTCTTCAGTGGTTCAACCTGAGACCCCTAAGAGAAACTTAGGCAACAGTGGCAATGTTACTTTGAAAGACCTGAAGAAATGCTACAGTGTAGATACACAGGGTCTTCTCAAAAAACCGTCATCTTGGTTAGATGATCAAAGGAGACATTCCATAGAAATTTGTTCCATGGAAAACAGCCCTCAGCACCATTCCACATCTAGTTCTTCTGGCTTCATAAGTCAGGTCTTAAGTGAAATGGAAGGCTTACAAGGAACAAGACCGAAGAAAAAACTGAGCCCCCCATGTATATCAATAGACCCTCCTGATGAACAGAGATTGTTACTGAGGGGATCACGCACGGCATCACCCGCCAGCACAGACATCTGCTTAAGAAGGCGCGCACCATCTTGGGATTCCAAGGATTCAGTGGATGCCGGGGACTCAGCACTTCCAGAGAGCGTGTCAGTAACTCCAGCCCCAAAGAAAGACTTGTTGACACTCCCTAGTTTTTCCTTTGATCAAACAGATGTGGACCCTTGAGTTTGTTTATTTTCTGTTGTTAGTGCCAAAAGTTCCTTTTCTCTTTCATGTAATAAATTAAACCTCTCTATTCTAAATGGCACTGATTTTAAAAAAAATCCAAAGAAAGTTTAAAGAGCTAGCTGGTTTAAGAATGGTTAAGCTATATCACGCTTACTTAAGCAAACGTTCTGCTTGGGTAAAAGCAATACATTGTTCAGAGTCTATATGTATATTCTATTTTATTAAATTAATTGAATCTAGTATTGCAGGATGTAGTACATTTTGTGGCTTAAAGACTTGGTTTATTTTCTTCTGTTCTATGTATCTCAGAATATTCCTGAGATTATGTTGGGGGTTTTTAAATGAGTATTTTAACCTTTAACAATACATATTTAATCCCCTCCCCCTTTCTTTTCTTTTCTTTTCTTTTGCAAAGCACAAGATGTAGCCATTAGTGCATTACTGAGAAAAATATGTCCCATGGTCAACCAGAAATGAAACTATTTGCAATTATAATGTATTTCACTCATCTGTAGAAAATAGCCATTTGGAGATTTTTTTACAACTGTAATGGTATTTTTAAAATAACAATAAAATAATATCCAGAATGATTTTTATTATGATGTAGAGCTAAAGCAGGTGCACAGACTGAAAAACATATGGGATTAGGAGAAAGACTTTCAAAAGATGTCTCTTATATACAAAACTCAGCTGTCATTTGGCAATATATAACCCTTCTATGCCAGGAATTTGCTTTGTGTTCCATGGTGATTCCTAAAGTCTTGCTGATTAATAGCTAGGATGAGGGCCACTTTCCTCTTATATTACCCTTCCTACACATGTTGAATGTGACCTGAGAGAGGAGAAAAAATTGTGATGCTAGAGGGTTCTACCATTATTTGGTAGCCCAAGAGAAGTAATTGTGTGCGTAGCTCCATCCCACTTCCTTTTCTGGTAAAAGAGCTGAACCCAGCAGTGACATTACTGCTTACAAAACAAGTCCAGATCTGCACAGCTCATTCCCCATGTGTCCCAAGAGTTGGAACACTACCCAGTCCACCAGTAGCATCAGCTATGTCCTCAATTAATGGAAGTTCTCTCCCCTCCTGCCCACATCATTTTCTCACACAGTTGCTTCAATAAGCTTGAGTTCCATAAACAGCAAATTAAGTCTCTGGGTGTTATTAGGGTTGATCCTTGTTCAGTATTACCATGGCTGAGTGGAACATCATTTAAACGTAGCAACTCTCCTAAGAATCATGATCTCTGGTGGCAACCACACAGTGACTAAATACGTGGCTAAATTCTTGCATTTTTAACACTGCAATTCTAAATGCATTTACTCAGAGGTGAGCTGTATTTATTTCAGCATAATGTGTTTATAGTTGAAGGGATTTTTTTTAAGTGGATTTACATTCTCCTAAAAGTAACTAAAATGATTACTTTAAAAAAGAAGTATTGGGATTTTAAAGGCTGCTGGCCTATGGTTCAAAGCACAGTGTTCTGTCATCTTTTTTGTTGTCACCTCACTTCCCACAACAAAGCATGAGGCAGCAGCTCAAGGCACCATTTGATCTATGTGGTACTCCTCCTCCATCATTTATTGACACCACATTCCCTTTACTGAAAAAGTAACTAAAAGTTTACAGTTGTGTTGCATAAAGGAGTAATATTCCCCCATTTAGATTACAGACAGTAATTTTATGTAGTTATTGGTAGAAAGATTCCATTGCAACTTAAGTACTTAGAATTACAGAATCTTAGTAGCATCAGGAAGAGCCATTGAGTCCAAACCCCCTGCCATGCAGAAATACACAACTTTGGCACTCAGAAAGATGCCCAGTCTACCTTTGTTTAAAGATCTCCAAAGACCTCCACCACCCTCTGAGGTAGTCTGTTCCACTGTTGAACAACTCTTATAGTACACAGACACTCTTACTAATATTTAGATAGACTCTCTTGTAATTTGAATCCATTGCTTTGTGTTCTAGTCCCTTATCATTTATAACATTACTACTTATTTGTAACTGATTTCCAAGCTTCATGCTGATTTCATGTGAGGTGGATTCAGCCCAGAGATTAGGTCTCTAGAATGCTAAACTAGACTAGCAACCATCTGTCGTCATCTTCAAAATGCAAACTATTTTGCAATGTGCATGGTATAATCCTAGCTCAAACCAGGCCTAGCTCAAGCCTAGCTCAAACCAGGACTGGGATTGGCTAGGCTGGAGACAGGTTTTCTTTAATTTCAGCTGGGGCTGGTTAGCAGCATTGCAGTTTCTGTTTCATTCTTGCCATTCCCACTGGCTTTAAGAAATAGATCATTTTTATTATAGTGGCCAAATTGACAGCAGATTTTACATTATATTACTTTATTTTATTTTATTTTAAGGAAGATTTGCCCTTCTAATCAACCGTCCTAAAAATGAATGTGTTCAGTTTCCTGTTCCTCCTAGCCAGTCCATATGTTTTATCTCTCAAACTGCAGCCATGGGAACTATAGAAAGGATAATACATTATCTGTAGGATTTATATACACTGCCAAGTCTTGTCAGCCTGTATTTGCCTCCATTGCCTTTCAAAACAGCTGCCCCCAAAGGGTACAACCGACCAAGTCAACATCCTTCGTTCATTTCAGTAGAGTAAAACAGCTTAAGCTGTGTCAGGGCCCAGGGCTCAGCTCTGGTGTCAATTTTGACTGCCACAGCTTCACTCTTGACCACATGAAGAACAAATGAGTTAAACAGCCCTTGAGCACAGAGTTTCACCCCTGAATTAGAAAACACAATCACTCTATGGGGGAGGATTCCAGATCGACAGTTTGTTACTTTTCCCTAGACAGCCTTGAACCTCAGCATCTCTTTACCAAGAAACTGAGCGCTGGGGGTAAACATCTGACCTCCACAGATGCCACAGAAGGATTAATAGAGTTTGTGTGACTCAGCCACAGTCCTTTGTGATGAGTTGTGCTTTTACAGATTTAGCACCCTTGCCTGTTCCCTGCCCCAGCTGAGATGACAGCACATATTGAATCCCTGTCACTTAAGTTTTCATCCTTTCCAAGGAGTTCAGGAGTGGCCTTCTCTCTTCACCTCACCCCTTAAATCAGGCTTAGAGTGAGAGAGAACAAGGAGTCTAAGACTCTCCAGTGATCTTTCTAATCAAATGTGGAAGTGAACATGGGCTGTGCATGTCCCAGATGAACCCTCCAGCTAATACATTGGCTCATTCTCCAGACTTATTTGCCTGGTTAGCACTAAAAGGTTGAAGAAAGGTATAGAATTTCCTGCTGTACTTTAGGATTCTGCAGATGTGCAGCAGCAGCTCCTAAACAAAAGACAATAAGATAAGAGTGTTAGATTAACTCCTTTTCCCTCTAATAGAAAAAAAGAGAATTTTACTCACTGTTCATAAGTTACCCATCCAGAGATCCCATGGTTGGCATTGTCACAATTAGTGAATTCTTGTGTGATGGCCAAGAATACACTCACAAGTACTGCTGTGCTGGTATTTTTCCTTTCTATAGGTTGCTTACCTCTCCAAAAAACTTTTCAATCCAAGTGAGCTTACCTAGATTTTACAAACATGCATTTGAATACTTCCACTGATTTCAGCTTATCCTAACTCTGTATAAATGTATTTAGGCCTGCAGTTTTACTATACACAATTAATCTAATTAAGGCTAAAAGAAATTCTCTGTCTTGTGCTCATATTGTCCACATTGATGCTAAACTTGGAAATAAATCAAGCATTCAAGCTACATTTGGCATTTAATTCAGAAGATTTACCAAAGAGAAGATCAATCGTATTTTGAAATTCAGGTTTTAGACGCTTCAAAGGCCAAGAAACAGTTGCCAAAATTTGGCGTTGCCACCTGCGTGATCATCAGCTAATAAAATCCATCTGTAGATAGCCAAGATTATACAGCATGACTGAATGTGATCATGCTTCCTCCTTTTGCTACATTACTTCACACATACCACCCAACTCTTCCTCTCACTGCATCCACTGTGTTTGCATCAGGGCCTTCTACATCTGTCAGAAGTGAGCACAGTGCACCTGAGGGCACCAGTGCACTTAGCCCCTCAAGGCAGTTTTCAGATGTACCAAGTCCCCCAGCACCCCTCAATCCCTTTTACTACAAAGGCCCTACTCGTACCCCTGGGGCAGTCAGGACAATTTTGCCATGTTTTTGACTACCCACTGTCATTTAAGGTCCAGGAAATACCTTTTTCCCCCAAGCACGAAGAAATCTAGAAGTAGGAAGTAAATCCATGTGCACATAGAGGTTATTTCAAATAAAAATATTTTTTAAAAATGCAGGGGTGGAGTGCAGCAGGGGTTCAGTCCCATGAAGCCTCAGTCCCAGCATTTGCCCATCTTAAGCACACACAGGTGTAGAGTCCAGTTTCATGATGTGTATCTGATGAAATCAGAATCTATAGCAGGCACTCCACGTGTTTTGAACTCCAGTTCTGACTATTCTCTGCCACTGAGCACATTAGGTGGGACTGAGGGCGGTGGCAGGGCAACAAATTTGGAAGGGTAAATGTTCCCCATCCCTGATGTACATATTGCATGGTCTCAACATGCAATGCCCACACTATTAATGTGGCCAGCCAATACAATGCATAGGTATCCAAAGTGAGGTAGGCAAGCCAGGTTGATCTTGATCCCCTCACTATGCATAGCCTCAAAAATTTGCATATGGGTCTCCAACAATGAAGCAGCTCATGAGACAAGTCAATCCCAGTGATGGTACCTAATTTTATCATTAGTCAAAATGTATCATATTGATCTGGCTATAATCAGATCGACAATGTTTACACAGAGAGAGTCACTTCTGGTTAGTGCAGTGTGCAATATTTTAGGATAAAATTGTGGTGCAAAATGTAATTTACACTGATATAGCAAAAACTGTAACAACTAGCCTAAAAAAACAAAACCCTCAGACATTTCAAGATGTTTTTTTTTTTTGCAGTGCTTGAGGATTTTCCCTCTCAGAAGTGTTGTATAAATATCAATAAAGCAAATGGTTTACTTCATAGATCATATTCAGTAAAGAAAGGTCAATACATAACTTACTGTAAGCTAATGCAGTCAGGAAAACAATGCATGTAAAGTACTTTGTGATACTGATATTTTGTAGTTGCCCTTTTGGAAATCCAGTTACTCTCCTACAGTGTGTGCAATAATCTTGATGGAATTTTGAATACCTTTGGAATGGGCTTTTTATAAAAATAAAATGTTAAAAAACAAAACAAAATATTCTAATTAGATATACAGACATTCTGTAGAATGCTTATGTTGATTTTTATTTTTACTTTTGGTATTTTTATAGCAGTCAGTGCAGCAGTTGTTAAGCCTGCCAAGCATTGTGGAAGCCGAAGAGGGCAGAGATCCCATATATTAGTATGAGGATTTTAAGCCCAGATCAAGTGTTTTGTTTTCACTCATTTTTCCAGCACAAAGGGTACCTTGTGAAAGAATTCCTCTTTGACACCCAGTTCTAAACACATTTCACAGAGGCTAGTCACATGACCTTCATAGATGCCACCGGCAGCCACCGTGCACTTGTGCAATCTCAAAATTTCAGTGGGTCTTATGTTAGGGATTTTCCCAGTGGAGCATGTGGCTCAGATCTGTTATGGTCTTCTCATTACTGCTGCTTTCAGTGGAATACCAACTGCGTTCATAAAATGAACTTAGCTCTGGCATGGTGCCTCATAGCCATGAGAATGGGGACAAAGAGGCCCAGTCAGTTCCCTGTGGCCTTCCCTCCCAGAGCAAGGTAGGGCTGACCACTGATCTCACTAGACAGTGTTTGCTTTGCCTGCACCCACATTTGTTTGCTGGTGGAGAATTTGGAGGCCATTTAATAATATAATTACAAGTACTGTGATTCATTTGCTTTTCATTTATCATCCTGACCAGCTTCTTTATGCCAGATACCCCAGTTACAAATATCTGGCAACATTCTTAGCTGGCTTTAATTCAGACATACACTCCATTGCATGAATTTAGTTATGCACAAGGCTCTTCCTCACTGATGGGTAACATTTGTGTGTAATGAAACTATCGCTAGCCAGAAGTTTCAATCATTTCAAAAGTGTGATTACTAAAACTAAAGCACACATCTTACAGAATTTATCGCTGAGTTCATTGGAACATCTGAATATACATGACTAGGTTCATGTTGCACAGATTTAATCACATACACAGCACATACACACACAGAGAGAGTTAACAGTGGGATGGACAACAAAAGATAAGTCTAATCTAGACCCACCATGTGGGCCTATGGCTTCTCAAGGTTTCTCAACAATTGCACATACAAAAAAGCTTCACTACAGAACAGTGTCTGGATGGCAGAATAGCAATACAGAGTTCCTGCTGATCAATTTGCAAACATATTTGATTTTTATTGTGCAGGGAAAAAAAATTCTCTACTAGTGGTTTTGATCAGATGCTAATTTATGAACATTTACTCTACGGATCATTGATTAGTTGCTTATAAAGCTAATGATTAATCCAATACAAATTCTGAATCAGTTGACAGCCCTGACTGACATGTAATGACTGCTGTGTCATATGATTGTTGAAATTGTTATAACCTGGGAAGAAGGGGGATTGATTGTGAGACTCATTGTTTTATGTGCATATGATTCTTACCTATTGACTTCAGTGTGATTTTGGCACCTGAGTGTGTTTAGAACTGGATTTCTCTTGTTCTGTGATGCTGCAGTTCTGAGGTCCTTTTGAAAATTATTAATCTACAACATATTTCCCCTAGTAAACCTCCAATGACAAGTACTATCCAATTTGTTTTAAAGCACACCAGCACTTTAATACTGTGGATTTACTGTATACTGGTAGGACGAGAATATTCTGCTTTTGCCAGTGTATGTTATAAGGGTACAGATTTGCTACCATGTTTGAGAAACAAAAGACTATGTAAATTCCATACTTGCAAACATTGCACATAGTATTTCTATAACTTTTAGATAGATTACAGGTTATTTAAACTGTAAATAATTTGGAAGAAAGAAAGAAAAACTTTTTTTGGCTTCAGTAGATTGCACTCAAAAGAAAGCTTGGTTTTGGTCTAGAAAAGGAGGTTTATGTTTGTAAAGTATGCCTCAGTTTCCCCTTCTATGTCCCATTGGCTATAATAACCCACATAGAATCTTTCACAGAATTACTAGAGTAGCCACAGTTCCAATGTCCATGACAACCTAGTAACTATTTTAGAACTTTGTATTTAATAGTTAATATATTGTTATACTGTATCAGGTACAGAGACCTAACATTGGGTGTTTGGTCAGGACAATAAAAGGTGGAATGAATTGGGAACATTCAAACGTTTTTTTTTTAATGAGTGTAAATCTTTACAGAAGACAAAAACAAATATGTACTATTAAAAGCTTTTGAAAAGAAAAAGCATGCAGCTTCATTATTTTACTGATAGCATATGTAAAATCTATGTGTGTAAACAGCATCCATTAGTGTATGATTGTGATCGATGCTGCTGCTGTGATTGAGGAGCAACTGATTGTGCAGGGGGGCGAGCCAGTGAGTGAGCAAGTCAACCTGCAAACATCCTCTGCACTGGAAGGTCAAACAGAAACTTTGCCCCAGCCAGCTCATGACAAAGAGGGGACCAGCAGTGATGCAGAGGAGTTGCAGCCAGCTGTGCCCATCAGCCCTCAATCACACAGAAGGCTGAAACAGGCTGCCAAGAGGGAGGCTGCTTGGACTAGGCTGAGGAAACAGTAACAAGCAGCACCTGCTCATGGGCTATTTAAGTCTGCTGGCGTGGCTGCTCTTTGCTTGCAGCAAATTACTAGCAAGCCCTCATGATCTTCATGTTTCCTGCTCCCTGAAACCCTCTGGATGGATCTCTGCCTCCTGAACCTTTTGACTGGACCTTGACCTGGCTTGGCTTGTGTTTTCCTGGTGTTTGGTATATTTGGACTCTCCCTGAAAGTATTCCTGACCTCTCTCCTCCCTTGCTGGCTGTGGCTCGATAGGGAGAGATTCCTGGCAATGGTCATCTCTAAATATGATCTGTGTCGATCCACAAATCTCAGCAATCTATAGAAACAAGGGCAGTCAGTTTCAAGAACTGGACCACCTCTTTCAGTTGTCCAGAAATGACTTTGCAATCCACCTCATGATGCACAGAAACTCCCAACAAATCTCTCCGTAGTATTCAGTTAACAGACTGCAGCAAATAATAAGTAGAATTGTTTTATTCAAACTCTGACTCATAGGAGTACAGGTTGCATGAAAGCTGCTTCTTCCTTGCTGAATGTTGAACTGCAGGAACTCTTATGTGCAAAAACAGATTCCAGTACACAATTTCTGCAATGCAAATCTGAATAACTCCTGCACATTGGAAGGTGCACAAATTCATTATCTGACCAAAAAGAGTCAAGAACTTGCCAAAGATTTGCAAGCACTCAGTGTACTCATGGCTGATAGCCACTACCCTCAGCTTGAATAAATTACTTTAAGGCAAAGGCAAGGTGGGAGCAGTCATGAAGGTGCAGGAAATATATGGCTCTCCAGCTGTTACTGGACTGCTAGTTCCAGCAGCCCTGAATAGCATAGGCAATGGGAGTTGTAGTCCAGCAAGATCTGCAGAGACATACAGTTCCCATCTCTACAGTAGTAAGTGCACTGCAAAACTTAGATGATCAGCTTTTCCCAGTCTGAGAAGGAACTGAACCAATCACTCCTGTCTTCACTAATAGAAACTTATACTGTCTACATAGATTCTGCCAAGCCAAGATGTTCCACTGGATCTCTCCTGGAGTGACCAGTTCTGCTGCCATCTTCCTTTGGAGTAAAGGGCACAATTGGGTCCAAGGGAAGAGGGAGGCCATTTAGAACACTCACAAGGCCAAGTGAAACAGAAGTTGGCTTGTTTGTCGTGCACAGGACTTGGGAAAGTTACATTTTGGACTACAACTCCCTGAATATTTCAAAATGTAACTTTTCCAAGCTCTGACCCTGCTCACTGTGTTTTTGTGTGGGAATACAGGTAAAATTGTGCATTAAGTTTAACACAGACAATACAGACAACTGCTCCTGCTGTCATTTCCTAGAGACAAAACCAGTACAGTATTCTCAAATCTGCTGCTTCTTCAGGACAACTATGTGCAAGAATGAGCATGTTTGCAGGTGATATATGTTTTGTTTTGTTGCAAAAACTCTATCAGACTGAACATTGTTTCTGAAGAAATGCTGCAGTTCACACAATTCTCCAGGAGATTCAAATACACTTTTGTATTCACCCAAAATAAATGTCATTCTCTTGGGATAGTGGGAGGGGGTGGAATCAGTATAATTGATTCTCTCCACTTGAACATACATCCTTCAGTATTATTTAACATGGATTCTTTAATCTTCTGCCCACCTTTAGAGTTAAACACTGACTTGTGTTGCTTTCCACTCTGGAGCCATTTAGTAATGGCTCAAACATTGCTTTTATGCTATTAGCTAGAAGTAGAATTGAAAGAGTACATACGATCTTCCACCTCCTTCTGTAATGTTTACTCAGAAATAAGCCCTATTCAACAAAAGATCCCCTGCAAAGTGAATTAAAGATTTCCTCTCTGCAGGTTGTGCCCCTTTTTATCACTTTCTGATCAGCACAGCTGAAGTGAGGAATTAACCATAAATGCCAGTTCCTGCTCAGCAGGCTTCCTTGCATTATTATTTCCTTTTTCTTTCTTTAATAACAGGACCAACTGCACAATATTTTTCTCAGAACTTCTTGGGAGGGTCCATGTGAAAGCCTAACACAGTTACTCCCTGCTTTTCAGTTGTGGGCCTTTACGTGTCACAACAGCACCACAGGAAGAATGTATGTCACTGTTTTCGTGTAATATTTACAAGGTACCTAATTCACAAGACTTTGGACATGTAGGAACCATGAGTCCATGATGCTTGTTGTGTTGTTACAGACTCAAGTGGTATGAAAGCCATCGCTACTGTTAATACTTGAGAACCCAGTTCGTCAACATGAGCTTCTTCTTGTCATTGGATTCACATCATCTATTAATTTGACATAGCATGATGTTCCCAAACTTGTTAGGATTTCTTGCTGGAAGCCCCACCAGCTATCAGAAGTGAAAATAATATTCAGGCTCATGGTTTTAGAGCACTAAAGGATTTTTTTTAAAAAAAAAGTACAACTGTCAAGTAGAAACAAAGAGACCCTATAAAAATTACAAGGACTATTTTATGTTACCCCAAAGGGCTCAGAAGGCATGAATCAGGAAATCTTTCAAATATTGTACTTTTTGTGTATGCCAGTTCTTATCAGCTTTCTCTTGACAGATGTTTCAGTTACTTGAAGCAAGATGTTTTGCTGCCTGATGAAAAGGACAAGATGCCTCCCTCTTGTACATCCTGTACTGAATCTAACTAGATGCTCAGCTAAACCTTACTTAAGATCAGTTGCCCACTGTTTTCCCTTCTACCCTGTGGAAAGCAAGACAGCTCAGGAGATGCACTGCTGGACAGACTACATGGCCTTTATATTGCCCTCACCTCCAGAATGTTGCTGCTGTTCCTTTGACCTCTTCAGCACCACAGGGCGGGCTGCTGTCTGACACAGCCTATTATTTACATTTCCAAAATTGCTTCTAGATGAAGGGCTCCTAGCATGAACTTTTAAATGGCAACTGTGCAGAAATCTTGTCTTTTCTTTCTTTCTAGTGAAAGGACAGAACAAATCCTGAGAAAACACTGGAAGGCCTATAAACTGAAGATGGTTTCAGCTCCCCCTGTAGTCAAATTTTCCAAATGAAGCAGTGCAATTCCATAATAAAAATCTAGAAACCTCCCTAGTCTTCCTTTTGAAGCATATAAGACTTTTGTTCAAATGTGCTTGTATCTCAGGTCTTGCTTCCAAAATATACTTTTGTCAGGATGACTGGTGTTTTGCAGAGTTCATTTAAAAATGCCACTCTTGTCAGCTATGTGATTCCTCAGCACTGACCTTTTGGTGATCAACAGCTTATGTGTTACTTCTTCTAACAACATCCATAGGAACAATCTCTGGCTGCCTCAGAATCTCAAAACAAGCACTCTTCTCCCACTTCTCCTCCTTGTACTTCTCTCCCACTTCTAACATACTTTTCAAGTACATAGAAGAAAAGTTCCCGCTCTGTTTAGTAAACACTACAATATCTCAAGACATTGGCAAAATGGATCCTCATGTTTTGCTCATTCTCTATGGAGACCTTAGTGCACAACTGCCAGCGTGCAGCAAACACATAGGGACTATGCCTGTAGGGCAGGGAGTGACACTGTGATCCTCCGCTCTCAGTCTCTCCTATGTGCATTCACTGTTGTGTGGATGGAATTTGTATCTGTACAGACAGGTCCCAACTGCCTGAGTGCACATGCACGCACGTGCACACATGCGCGCACACACAGCCTATGAGCATATAGTTTGTATGCCTGTATTAGCTTTTACCCTGCCCTATCTCTGCCCTATATCTCAGGGCAGATTACAAATAGCATTAAAACAGGTTAAAAAACAGTAAGATAATTTAAATCAGCTAAAAACATATTAAATAATATGACTTAAAAACAGAATTGGAAAATGTAAAAGGTTTTAAAACTATTTATCATAGTCTTTGGATTGAATTAATGAGGCTCAAAAGCTTTGGTGAACAGCCAAGTTTTAACTTGGTGCCAATCAGACCTCCAGGGGAAGGTGGCATCCCACAGTTGGGATGCCACAGCTGAAAAGGCTCTGTTCTATATCTTAACCCAGTATATTTACCTCACTGGTTGAACATGGAGGACCCCCCCCGCAGATCTTAATCCTTGGGCAGGCACATAAGGTGAGAGGCACTCCTTCAATTATTGATGTCCCAAGATATTTAGATCTTGAAATGTTATCACAAGCACCTTGAATTCAGACTAGGAACATATTGGCAGTCAGTGCAATTTTTTAAAGACTCGCATTATTCCAATCAGCAGTCAAGCTGCTACATTTTATACCAGCTGCAACTTCTGAGTCATCTTCAAGGGCGGCTCCAATAAATGTTTGAAGTTTCCCAGCCACCACATGCTCATGCACTTTTTCCAAAAAAAATTGCAATGGGGTGGTAGTTCCCATGTACTTCTGGGTCCAGGGAGGTCTTTTTCAGGAAAGGGCACAGCACTGCTTCCTTGAAGACAGTAGGCACCTCCCCCTGATATAGTGAGTCATATCCCACCCCCTGGACCTGCTCAGTCAATCCACCCCACCAGATTCATCAGCCAAGAAGGGTAAGTTTTCAACTTACACGTGGAAGGCTGAACTGCTTCAAGTGTCTTGTCTACACCATCAGGCCTCAATGCCTATTAAATTATATTTGCCTTCCTGTGTTAAGATTTCACATTCATCTTATTTATTTCCCATACTGTATGGACTGGTCAGCAAACTTCTGCTTCTTTCAGAATTTGGCTGTTTTGAGCCCATTTTGAATCCAAATTGGAATGAAATAAATATTAGGGATTGTAGGGGCTATGATTCAAATGTTTCATTCAAATCGTAAGCAAAATCATCAGCATCAACCCCAGCAATACCAAGTAAATGTCCTCAGTATCTGTATTGCTGGGATGGGTAGAAAGTAAATCTGGATCTCTGAGTGATTTGCAGGAGATCAGCAAAGATTTCTAACTCCCATCTGTTTGACCATGCTATCAAAACAACACTCTCTTCTCTAAACTATACAGCTGAAAAGAAGAAAGCTTGGGGTGATGACGTGGCAAAGGAGAGGACTGTGGATTCTGTTCCTGACAGTTGGCCGCATTCAAGTTCTGATCCTCAAAGCAAGTTTCTGGGCTCAAAATTCTTTAACTGTATATCTTTTTGTACCCAGTTTCAGTTAGTGAGTTTCAGAGTTCCCATAAAAAAGCGGAGACCATGTAAACTACAAGTCTGCTCAGTACTATATGAGCTACTGTGACTGTTGGTTGTGACCCGAGTTCCCCATCCTTTCACATATAAAGTGAGTGCATGCGAACCCATTACACAACACTGCTATGACACAGTCACAAAAAGGTGCAAACATGGCAGCTGTATGAATGCAACCAATCACATGATCCTCTGTGCTCGTTGTCCTGTTCCTTAGCTAGTAGTGGGCCAAAATGTTCTGATTCATATTTATTTAAAAAATAAATTCCTTTCCCTGGAAGAATGTACATTGCTGCCATCTAGAGGGAAGGATTATTTTTACAAGTTTTTGGCATTCAGTGTTGTTGGTTTGTTTTGTTTGCTTTTATCTTTGTCTAGGGTCAGCCCCACCATTAGGAAGTATGGAGCAATTTCCTCAGGCAGCAACTATGGGGAGGGAGTTGCAAATGCAGCCTCACGGTTGCACTTCCTGAATTTCTCAGCAATTTCCCTCTGTCGCAGGATAGAGCTGTGTAACCCACACAACAGATCCTGAGGCTCCAAAACTAGGGTTGCCATTATTATCTGTTTCTTGGCCACCTTTTAGCCGGATTCAGTCCATGCCCTGTTTATAGAGGAAAGAGGGGATAGTGACAGTCAAATGGAATGCAAGAGAGAGCAACCCCAGCCAAGAACATTAATCTTCTCATGAAATTTAACGTAGATAATAGTATACCCTCCAAAATTTCATGAATGGACAAGAGGATATGTATGGCCAGGTAACATCAGAGTGTGGTCAAGATGGAAGAAGTGAATAATGAGGAAAAACACACAAGCTAAGAGAGGTTGCAGCAGTTTGCTTTTTCCTGAGCCTACCGGAAAGGGCAAGACTCCCCCTCCTCTCCGCCTCCTCCAGTTAATGACGGCAAACTGTTTTTGCCTTTCAACTCAGTTTGCAACAATTAAAGTAAGCCAGGACAAAAAGAGAAAATGGGAGGAGGAAAGAGACACTTGGACATTTTAAAAGCCGCTGAAAAAGTGGGGCAACAGAGAATTAATTGGGACTGTCCCTGCCAAATCAGGACAGTTGGAGGGTATGTGACAGCTTATTCCATCTGGATAGAACCTTGACTACTACCGTGTTTGTCCAGATGGAATAAAGAGGCTGTCATGTGGACACTGTTCATAGATGCAAATTGGAGGCATCGTCTAGTAATGATTCAACCTGAAGAGATTTCTTTCCTTTTTTCATGGGAAGACATGGATGGCTTCCACTGTCTAGAACCCCAAAGGTATTCTGATACCCTCTAGGTGGGATGGACTACAGTTTCCATTATCTTTGGCCACAAGCGTGCTGGCTAGCATTGGTGGTTTCACTACAGTCCTTTTTCAGAAGTACTTTGAGGTAAGTAGAGTATATTTTCAAATGTGGATTGAAGACTGTAGCTTGAATTTCTAGATTATCGGTCTTATGTATACAGCATTTAGTACTTGTGCAGGTAGGTATCCAATACCTCCTCTATTCCACACCACACAATTGGCCACAGCACAATTGCGTGGGCAAAGTTCTGCATCCTACAACAGGAACAGCTACTGGAATAGCCTTCTGAACAGTTGGGAAGCTACTTGCCTCACTGTTCTCTCCTCCTGCATTCACTCTTGTTGCTTCCATCTTTAAAAGTCTTTAAATGAATCTTGCATAAAGTGTAGAAAAGGCCTAAACTCTGAAAACAATCTTGAAAGTGTGAGAGCACTCAAGCTGCCTGACTCATAAGTGGGCCTTCTTCCATGGTTTTCATCCAGGACTTTTCTCACTTGCCTGGGTGTCCTTTATCTCTTCTGAGTTTTCATTCTGTGTTTAATGCACAGCCCAGCAGCATAACACCCATGTAAGGGGATCCTTTTTTCCCCTTCAAACTCATTTTGAAGCACCAGCTTGATGTTACATCGAGTATGTTGCTTGAGAGGGCTCCACTCCCAGTTAGCGGTTTTGGTGAGAGGCAGAAATTATTCATTTCAAGAGAATAAAATGTTAAGCCTGCTCAGATACAGTCTTCTGCAGAGACAGATAAAACTCCACAGTTTTCACTGGGCTGGCTCTGGCTTTTAGCAGTACTGGCTCATCATGGGCAGAGCGTAGTTCCAACACAAGGAATAATTACAATAATGCTGCACTTAACACAGCATTTCAGAGCGGACAAAGCAAGGCATTTGCAGAAGCTGTCAGTGGAGGTTCTCTCTGAATGCAAACAACAGCCGGTCAGAGGAGGACAGGGGGCCAAGCACAGCCCTGACACAGAAGATGGGCCCAAAATAGCTTATAGGATCTGGCATGGACTTTGAAAGTGCCTGCTTAAACCTGAGCATGTTTTACATTAGAGCAGAAGGAAACAGGCATATCAGTTCAAATGCATCTCAGCAGTTTGGAAACACCATTTTTGGGGGGCTCGCAGAACCGTCTTGCCAAGATAACCACTATGTGTGTAGCCAGAGCCAAACTGTCATTGGTGCATTCAGTTGCCCCAGGCCCCTTGCTGGTCAGGGACCCTTGTGCTGAAGACCAAAAGGGTGTTGCTCACTTCCTTCTCTTCCCTATGCAAAAGGAAAATATCCTTATGTTTCTGCTCTCATCAGCATTACAGCCAAGATCCTAGATGTGCACACTGCCCTGCACCTGCAGTTTTATGTCCTCCCATTACCAGGGAGGACACTCCCATTGCCTTTTGTCTGTGAGTCCCAGCCTGGGAGAAAAGTGGGATATAAATAAAGGGTTGGATGGAGGCAGGGACAGGAGAGACCTCTGTTTACCATGGAGAGATGGAGTAAGGACATAGGGAGGCCATTCAGACCAGAAACACACCTGGGCCCAGCTCAGTCAGGGAAAAGAAATAATTATACCTTCTCAAATGGAGTGCTCCCACCTCTTCCTTCCCCTCATTGCTCAGAGCAGTCATATCTTCCCTCCAACCCCTTGCTTTCCTTCCCCTGGTAAGGCCATTTCTGCACTATGCTGTTATAGTCCACTTTCAACATCCTATGGATGTTTAGGAAGGGGTCCCAAAGGCCCCTCCCTAAACTGCAAACCCCAGGATTCCATAGGATGCTGAAAGTGGAATAATAGCACTATAACAGTCTAGTGTGGAAATGGCCTAAGAAGGAGCAACAGTATCCCCTCCTAGCTCAACACATATTCAGTAAAACCTTTGCAGTGAACATCGCCATTTTAATTAGCCATTCATTCATTTGTTTAAAGGGATCTTTTGAACAGGACCAAAGCACTTTTCTGGCTATTTCTTTTAAAATATAGGAAAATGGTAGTGGCATATCACTTAAACAGAAGAGTGTTACAGTACTATATCCCTATTATGCTACTTTAATGGGAAAAATAGCATTACAAGGATACGGGACTGTACTCCTATAAAGCTAATTTCAAAAAACACTTTTAAAAAGGCTTACCAGTCACTGCTATTAATCATCTTGCTAAATTGTGGATGACTTGAAAGGGGTATAATGCTACAACAGTCTTCTATTTGGGTATTTCACTTTTAGAGACACAGCGCATTGTTTCAGCACCACATAAAAGATCAACTTTCTGCTGCAGATACAGTCATGAATGTCTACTGAGCTGTAATAAGTTCATCTAGCCAATAACTCAATATGCATGTCAAAAACACACTTTTTTTAATTAACACTCAGAAAATTAGTGCCAAGACTAACCACTCGTGCAGACTGAACACAGTAGAATGTACATGCAGAAAATGCATAATATACATACACCCATTAGCGTGGCAAGTCAGCTGCAATTCTACAGCTAACATACAGCAAAGAGCAATGCCTTCTACCAAAGCTAGGAGCTGCCTGTCTGAAAGCTCCCTTAAATTCTCCCATTTCTCCAGTGGTATACATGAAATGATCAAATACCAGGGGTATAGCTATCAAAGAGCTAAGGGCTTTGCTCCCCCATAAGAATTCTGCCCCTCCCATGAACTGTTCCCTCAGTCCCAAAATTTCTAGCATTAATTTAAACCTCAGTTGAACATTTAGAGATGCAATTGAGGCATCCAAGGAAAAAGGGCATGCAAGGTTACCAAGTGAATGCCAACACAGCAGATACAAGAGTTCTAGATGCGAACAATTTTCAGTGTTCACTCTCCAAAGCGCTAAACGGAGGAGGCTGAAGGAAAATTTCATGGAAGGAGAAAAATTCTTATTTGAGGGGACAGTTATCTCATCTTTTCCCCCGTAATAACCAGTGGCGTAACTAGATCTTTTGCCACCCAGAGGCGGTCCCTGAGTTTGCCACTCATCTCGATACAATTGAGGCGGCTTTCAAAATTAAATGACTGCACGTGGTAGTGGGAATGGCACTAAGGAGGCGGAGAAAGAAGCCTCCGTGGTTCTGTCATCAGCTAATATGCCTGTCAGCTCCTCCAGCATGTTGGCAGGGATTGCCTCCATGTCTGCCTCTCAGCTCATCGGCAGCCTGGCCGCCATCATCTCCTCTCCCAACACCCTTGACTGACCAGTTCCTGCCACCTCCAGAGTGCAGCCTTGATCTCAATGTCTCCACCTCTGGCTGCTTTGAGCACTGCCAAGATGGCCATCCTGCAGCCTCCCCATTCATTCTTTCCCCCTCTGCCTGCCCACCTGCCCCTGCCTGCCTGTCTCTCACCTAGGCTCAGCCGCTCACCCCAAAGCAAGCAGGAGGGGGCCAGGCTGGAGAACTGGGGGGTGGCCAAGGAGGGAAATCTGTCTCTGGAATCTAGTCCTTTTTGTTCTGTTTTGTTTCTCCTGAGCATGTTAAAGAGCCAAGCCTCAGCTGCTGGTCTCTCTCCCTCCTCCCTCCCCACGTGGCAACAAGTGTGGGCTCTGGCTACAGACAGAGGCTTCTTTGTTGCTTGTGTGTCAAGTAACATGAGCTGCATTCCTCCCATGAGGGATTGTGGTCAGTGATGCAACTACAAATATAGATACCTAACAGAGCTCATTAATAATACTGAGGAGGCAGGGAAAAAGTGAACCAGCAGCTGGACATGGCAACTGATAACGGGAACCCTCTTGGCTTCCCCCAGCAGCTATGCTGCCAACAGTAAGGGTCAAAATTGCAGGCGGGTCCTCCCTCTGCCCTCTCCATGGGCCCCCTCCAGGCGTTGCGACTTGGTTCGCCCCGGGAGCCATGTGCTTCTTGCAGAAGTGGCTGGCTGGCACATAGCAAAAGGGAAAGGCAGGTAGGGAGGAATGTTGGTAGACTGTGGAGGCGGGTTCCATTTGATTTGGGGATGCTACAGTGATGCCCCCCAAAAAGTGCCACCAGGAGTGGATCCCCCCACTGCCCCCCCCCTAGCTATGCCACTGTTAATAACATGCACACTGCTCCAGACCAGCTCTGCACTTAAGCCTTCTCCAACCAAAGGAAGTTGATTTGGGGGTGCCAGGCTGGCAATAAGTAGGTGACTACTTTTACTGCCAGGAAGGTGGAGCAGCACTTGTGGGATTTTTCTGTCTCAGGAACCAAAATAATGTGACCACTCTTGAGCATGGGGAAATATTACTGCATGGGGATGGATTTGCTTGCTCAAACCCCAGCCCAGTAGAATCAGCTAGGAGTTTTATGCTGTGTAGTATGGCCTATGCATCCGTCTGCTTGGGTTCATACATACTCAGAACAGAACTGCACTTCTTTACACTCAACAATGTACACTATTAGGAGTTGTTAACAAACCTCCCTTCGTCTCAGGTTTTCTCGGCTGGTGCTGCTCCCTTCCAAGCCTGGCTCCTCTCCATCTCTGGTGCCATCTGCTGGGTAATTACAGTTCTTTGGGAAACACTGAGTGCTACACAAGTGCAAAAATATTGGTTGCGTTATTCTGCTAATCACATCTTGTTGATGGCTGAGACAAGCCTAATCGCTGCACACAATTTGAACAGAACCCTTTTAGTGTAATAGACGCATTTCAGTATAAATTGGTGTACATTTGGTTGAGATAATGTCTGCCTGGAGGAGGTGCCTGCATTCAGGATTCACAAGACATTTGCATCTGCAGGCACTTATCTAATTGTTTGCTGCTCTGCTGTTTTCCAAACTCCTAAAGGCCAAGGCCTAAATCTAATTGCTCATCCCCACTAGAGTAATCTATTGAATCCATGGTTAAATGGATTCCACACTGACATATATTCTGTTGATTCAGTGGGTCTCTTCTAGTTGGGAGGCACAGCTGGATTTAGGCCCAAAGAGTTTTCTCGCACTGCAAACTGCACAATATTGCTTAGATCGAGGGAGGTACCAGTACCACTCTACTCTGCTTTGGTTAGACCTCATCTTGAATACTGTGTCCAGTTCTGGGCATCCCAATTCAAGAAGGATATTGACAAGCTGAAGCAAGTCCAGAGGAGGGCGACCAAAATGCTGAGAGGCCTGGAAGCCATGCCCTATGAGGCTAGACTTAGAGAGCTGGGTATGTTTAGTCTGCAGAAGAGAAGGTTAAGAGGGGACATGATAGTCATGTTTAAATATTTGAAGGGATGCCACGTAGAGGAAGGAGAGGGCTTGTTTTCTGCTGCTCCAGAGACCAGGACAAGTAGCAATGGATTCTAGCTGCAGGAAAGGAGATTCCACCTGAACCTCAGAAAGAACTTCCTGACGGTCAGGGCTGTCTGGCAGTGGAATGTGCTGCCTCGGAGTGTAGTGGAGTCTCCTTCCTTGGAGGTTTTTAAGCAGAGGCTGGATGGCCATCTGTCAGGAGTGCTTTGAGGGTGTTCCTGCATGGCAGGGGGTTGGACTGGATGGCCCACATGGTCTCTTCTATGATTCTATGAATTCCCAAATAGCTCAAATGTTTAGGTCTGTGGGACAATGGAAAGGTATGCAGCTTCTACCTACTGTATGTAGGTGAGGAACTATAGATGGCTAAACTGGCAACCTAGGAATTTAGAAGTGCTCTGCCATTCATTCTCATTGATATAAGCTGAACACAGACAGGCAGAGCACATACAGCTTTTGTTCATACTCAGGCCCTTTACAGTGAAAACTGTACAGCATGCAAAGGTTAGAGGACTGCAATGACTTCAATAAAAGTTTCCAGAACAATCGAAGGTACATATTAATTTATTTATTAATTAAAATATTCATGACACCCCATATCCCAAGATTTCAGAGTGGCATGTAATATAATCATTTTAGTCACTTAAAATGATTTAAAATGTTAAACAGTAAAACAGTAAAATGTTAAATAGTAAAAAATCATTTACACTCTTTTAAGGGAAATAGGTTAAAGTAAATTGGGGATAAGAACATTAGACACCCCCCAGCTTTAATTAAAAAAAACTACAGCTGGCATCCTGCTAGTGGATTACTGTGGTGTAAGTCAGACTTATACTGTCCCAATTCACTTTTCTGATTATTACACAGTTTGGAATTCTGTTCTGACCATGCAAAAGACCAAAATCCTATCACCACCATAAAACAAATCACCTTTGTAGGCAGCACAGAACCCCTACCACCCAATATGGCCCTTTCTGTATTGTTGGAAAGTGGGGTGGGGAGAGATCAGCTGTATGCATTGAAAGGACATCAACTTTGAAGAGATGGCAAGGGCAGCCAGAGGTCTTTGCAGATATCTGCTGCAGTACGCCCAGCTGCAGGAAAATACCTGGAAGCATCCTCACTCATCCAGCCCCCCATTCTCTGGCAGCATAAAAATGTCCATGTTGGGGATAAGGCACTGCTTAGAAGGTGATTTTGAGGGGTGTACCATGGAGACTGTAGTTACAGAAAAGTAGCTGTGAGATACATGTACTCCTCCTGTTGCAGGATATCAGCTTATGTTTTGACTTTGGCACAAAAATAAAAGCTGACTTTGGCAAAAAATAGGCCTCTGTGGTAACACATGGCAACAACCTTGGACTTCATTGACATTCAGCCTTTTGTTCTACTTATTTGAAGCATTTTTTATTCCACTCTTCCTCCAAAGGCAGGGCTTTGAGGTCACCAATAACAATCAATTGCAGCCCATTTCTTTTTTAAAAAAAAATCTTTATTTTATAGAACAATCTTTGAGTCAATCAAAGAATAGTCTGAAAAGCTAGCAGATGTGGCAGAAGGGGGGGAGAACCCAAACCTCTGCCAATACAGATGCCTCTCCACCCACCCTGCCATGCCAATGGAAAGCTCCACTGTCATAAGTGTGTGGTTGATGGTGTTCTTTACTGCAGTAGTATAAACTGAAAGAGGGCATTCTGAGGATGGGTTGGGTCCAAATTTGCCTCATCCCCTTCACAGTGCATTTGCAGATCAAGTGTGCAATCCATGTGAACCTGGAGCAGAAGTCCATGTCCACCTTCCTCCACTGGTGTCAATGGAAAATAAAACGGGGGGAGGGGAAGGCTGCAGAGCCCCCCCCTTTCTGCTCTGTTCCCAATTACCTGTTCAGATTTAGGAAATATTGACTCCTCTGCAACAGTGCATTGGAGTTGCTTTGTCAGTGTGGTTTAAATGTAATGTCCAAATAAACTCAAAGCTATATCTGGAAAATATTTTACCAGAGTATGACAATGATTACTATTTAGCTGCAATTCTATAGTGTAACTTTATGCATACTTGGCTATGTAGCAGAGGTGCTTTGCAACCCTCCTTGTGAATTGTGAAGATGTAGATATATCAGGGCACTGGAAAGAGGAACCCAGTCCTCCTCACCACTCCCTAGCCATCATCCAGATGGGCTTCAGGAGCACTCAAGGTGCATCAGCACCCATTGAGCTTCAGTCTCAATGCTTAACATCACTTCACTGGCACCCTTACACAGTAATGTCACAGCAGCCCCCTGCTGAATACAAGCATTAAGGGACTGCTCAATTCTATTTCCCACAGACATGTCCACCTACATAGACATAAGTTCCATACCGAATTCCAGCCATTATCATCATCAGTAGTAATAGTAGTAGTATTCCGGTAGCAACAGTGTATTAGCAAATAAGTTTGATATCCTGACGCCACCAAACAAAGCTAGGGGTGGATATGTTGTGCCTTCCCCATCTCAATGAAATCATGGTCCTTTGTATCTGTTCCAAGTGCCTACTTTGTCTAGGACTGTATTCATGCATTTGCCTTTAGAACAATCCCTTAGATTTATTGCCCTGCTATAATGCAACTGAGATAGTCACACATTCTTTCCCTGCCTCTCTTTCTTCCACTTTCCTTATTCCTTTTTAGATTGTAATTTTATGTCACCGTTTTTCTGGCAGGGACCCTGTGTCTTTAATGGCTGTGTAACAGAATAATGGCATATGTTTTCTGGCACAGCGATGCAACAACATCCTTCTGAAATCAAGAATGTAAAAACCAAGGCATAATCAATTTGCATGAAGTTAAGCAATCCATTTTCTTCATTTAATTTAGACTATTCATGCACTGGATTATTCTCTGCTCAAGAAATACCCTATACTTGGGAGATTTGCTGAATCAAAGGGGACAGTATCTGGCCATTACACAAGCTATGCTTTTTGAAACAAAAATAAAATCACAGAGAACATTTTGCTTTGCTTGCTGCTCATTCCCGTGTTCCTAGCACAGAGATACTTCTCTAATCTTGCCAGCACTTGAGTTTATCAACCAAAGTGGGAAGTAACGCTCTTTGATTCAATAAGACACAACTTCCCAGAGACCTTTGCAAGCAAATCCCATTAAAAGTGAAGCATCACCTGGTTATTTTCTCTCTTCAGGTATGTTGGGAGTATCATTATTTAGCTGGTTTTGCTGATGTCGTAAGCTTTTCTGTCTCCTTTTCTTTTAGATAATATCCAGAAGGAAACTCTTGTCATCTCTTTGTCTTCTCCTCTGTTGGTCTGTCTGGTTTTGCAACTTCACATTTTCATAGAATCATAGAGTTGGAAGAGACCCCAGGGGCCATCTAGTCCAATCCCCTGTTATGCAGGATCATCCATCAAAGCATTCCCAACAGATGGCCATCCAGCCTCTGCTTAAAAACCTCCAAAGAAGGAGATTCCACCACACTCCCAGGCAGCAGATTCCACTGCTGGACAGCTCTGACCGTCAAGTAGTTTTTCCTGAGGTTCAGGTGGAATCTCCTTTCCTGCAGCTTGAATCCATTGCCGAACAGTAAAAAATATCAAGGCAGCAATTACAGTTTCACTTTTTAAAAGGAAGAAAGCATTGCAAGAATAGTATGTTTTTTGTTGTTGTCAACTGCCATCAAGTCAACTTTGACTCATAGCAACTCTATGGGAGAGACCTCCAAGTTACCCTCTCCTCAACTACTCTACTCAGGTCTTGCCAATTCAGGAGCGTATCTTTCTTGATTGAGTCTTTCCATCTGCATTGCAGTCTTCCTCTTTTCCTACTGCTTTCTACCTTACCAAGCATCATTATCTTTTTTAATGAGTCATGGTTTCCTATGATATGTCCAAAGTACGACAGTCTCAGTTTAGTCATCTTGGCTACTAAAGAGAAGTCAGGCTTGATTTGCTCTAGGACCCCCTTCACTTGTCTTTTAGCAGTCCAGTGTATCTGCAGAACTCTTCAAGATCTGTAGAACTACATTTTCTTTATATCAGCATTCTTCACTGTCCAGCTTTCACAGCAATTCATAGAAAATGGAAATATGATGGCATGGACAATATACATGAAGCAGGATTAGACTCAGAGAAAGGAGGCATGAATATTGGTGGAAGGAACATGAACAATTTAAGATATGCAAATGATACCATACTACTAGCAGAAAACAGCAAAGACTTGCAAGAATTACTGAAGAAAGCCAAGGAAGAAAGTGCAAAGGCAGATTTACAGCTGAACATTAAGAAAACAAAAGTAATGATCATAGGTGATTTGCATAACCTTAAAGTTGACAATGAAGACATTCAAGATTTTCCATACCTTGGCTAAGTCATTAATCAGAATAGAGACTGCAGTCAAACAATCAGAAGACAACTAGCTATGAAGGAATTAGATAAGATACTTAAGTGTATCATATATTGTTGAATATTCAACAGAAATAGAAAAAGGAAAAATGTCTGGACAGAAGGGGGGCGGTCTTCAAAGCAACATCAGTTCCTGCCAAAAGATAGTATACATGGAGCATTAACACTCATACCCACATACTACAACCATCTTAATTATTATAGAGATCTGTGACATTCGTTGCTTACATTTTATTACCTATAGAAGCCTCCATCTGACTGCTGGATGCTACAACAATCATGCGAAATAGTTGTTAGGCTCATAGATGTGAGGAGACTTTTTCTTTAAATGAAGTTCCAGTGCATGCAGCCCAGACCTCAGGATGTAAGAGGGAAACCATAGGTATAACATCCTTTTATGAACAAGTGTACCTTGTTTCCCTGTCTGTCTGTCAAGGATTGCCTCCAACACCCTTTGAGGCAGGGATGGAAATTGTGTGTCCCCCCACCAATGCAGTTGGGCGGTACTTTCTGACATCTTTATTCACCCATGGTGAGGGATTGCAGGAATTGCAGTTTGGCAACATCTGGAATAAGGCACAATCCACTGCCTTGAAGAACCATCTATTCCCTGAATCAAAACCTGTATGAAGAATCATCTTCTTCACTTGATGATCCATAACATTATTTTTAATTCATCCACATTAATGTTTCATAGTCTTTTAAGCCAATGCCAGGGATGAGCAGACCACAGAGTTCAAAAATACAGCTTTGTGTGGAAGCCATGCTACTACACTGAGACCCTTGACTGTAATCTTAATCACAGTGGAACATTCCAAAAATTGCTAATGGAAAAGCTAACATGGGTCAGAAATGTGTGTGCATTCGCACAGCCTGTTACTGACAATGTGGGGGTAGGTGTTCAAATTCTCAGAAGAGCAACTTGATAGGCTGCATTATAAGCCACACTACCAACCAGTGAAAAGAAGCATCATGAGTATTATAGAGCTGTACCATCTAGTGTGAAACAATACATAGTTTGAAACAGTAACACTCTGGACAACTTGGGTCCAGATGATCTGAAAGCAGATGTTGGGTAGAGAAGAGCAACATGCTGGAAAACAAAACTGTGACCTTTTGCCTCAAGGTGCAGAGGAGAGTGTTGTCTCAGCACAAATGTCAAAGTAAGATTCTTCCGCACCTGATCAGGAGCACCATCTTGTCCTTTACTTCAGGCAACAAGATATCTTAGGCCAATCTTGCTTCCATCACAAGCCTTGCTTTGCATCTATATTCCCAGTTCCAATAACAAATATGTACCAAAATGCATGCAAAATTCAACACACACTTTGCTGCCCCCATAACTTTTGGGTTGCTTGTTTGGACTAATCACAATCATACTTCTTGCTGCCCTGCTGGTTCTTAGGTCATTTCCGCACTACACCATTATAGTCCTATTATTCCACTTTCAACATCCAGTGGAATTTTAAGGTTTGTAGTTTATTGAGGCCAAAGAGCTCTCTGGCTGAGACTTCTAAAGGCCCCTCCTTAACTGCAAACCCCAGGATTCCATAGGATGTTGAAAGTGGAACAATAGCACGATAACAGAGTAGCGCAGAAATGGCCTTAAAGAATCCTGCTGGTCCATAAGTTGGCCACTAGAGGGCAACATTGCTTAGTGAGCATGAGAAAGGTTGTGCTATGGTTTGATGGGATCTATGAAATGCCAAACTTCCCATTTCCTAGATTTGCATGAAGGTGTGGGATAACATAATGCTTTCTTGGCTCTTTTATATTTAAAGATTTTGACCTTCTACTGCTCTGACATTTGAGATTCATGTGAATTTAAGCTTCTTCAGAACTCAATAAAATGATTTAAAATTCATTTCTTTTGGATGTGTTTAAAGTAAATTAAATATGTAATCCTGTAGCTCCTCTGCTCTTTTATTGCATTATTGCTGAAGTCAATGTGTGGCATAATTGGCAGTCGTTCAAAGGGCCTGAATGGATTATCTTTTGCTAACTAACTCTGCACACTGCATAATGTAACAAAAAGTCCCCCTGGGGCTACAGCAGAAAAATGAAAGCTTTTTTTTTTTTTTTTTTAAAGGTGTTTAATTACTTATTGTGTTTTCAATTGCTTTGTACTGCCACAATGTAGATAAGAGATTTTTTTCCCAAGTTTTTTGAAATCTCATCTGGAAGGAGTTAACTCCCCATAAATGGGGTAACAGGACATGGTTGCAGTGATTTCGGGAGAAAAATTCAAATAAGTGAAAACAGTAGAGGTTTCTTTTTCACCTAATTGTCTCAACCTCTTCTTTTACAGCATCCTTCATCAAGAAAAAGGTACACAGCAAATAGCTGGATTCAAAACACCTGATCCTGTAGATGTTTATTTCAGACAGATCTCCATGGTGCCAAACATACATACACACACATATACACCTTTTTGTTATGGGTTTGGAATTGGTCTAAATGATTTTTCAAGACCTAAGAGTCTGTAGTTCTGAAAACGGATTGCTAGAATGTATCAAATTCATTGGGCAAGTTTGGTCTGGCAAGTTTCCTACTGTTAAAGGGTTGAGCTGAACAATAGCTATCCTCATGGATGGGCATAGCGAGATACTTCTGACAGATGTCTCTATAAATTACAAGGTGAAAAGATCAGAAGCCAGCAATAGCATAACTATACATTTTGAAGTGCAACCACTCATCATGACATTCCCATAACCACATCCCAAAGGAGAGTCCAGAAACCTAGACAGCCTTGTTGATGCAGAGGTGTATCTAGGGTGGGGCAATCAGGGTATGTGCCCTAGGCGCCAATGCCGGGGGAGGGGGGCAAAAGAGCTGTGCACGTAGGGATGGAGGTAGGGGGGAGAAGGTAGGGGCATAATTTCCATGCTTGCCCTAGACATTGTTTACACTAGAGATGCCACTGTGTTGTCACATATCAAACCAGTTCTAGCACTTTTCATCCAGACAACGATCAGGTTTTCTGTAGTGCTAATAGGCCTTAGTTGCCCAGTCAAGAGCAAGCCACACTGAAAGAGGGGATGGAATCTTGAATAAGGAGATATACACCTGGCACTTAGCTATGTCTCCATATTATGTATGTATTGCTGTGCTATCCTACACACACACACACATTTTTAAGCAATGCAGCACCCACCCCCAACATGGTCATTTTTCATGTCACTGGCAAGAAGTGAGATCAGAGGTGACACACTCAGCTATTTTCCTCTAAGTCAACACACTGTTACAGGCATCCACACAGACCTCTAGGAGTCCTTGGAAGTTCCTGCAGATGATGTCCTCACAGTGCATCCAGCTACAGGTAATGTTGATTCTTCTGCTCTCCAGTGACACAGGAGTGGTCATGCTGGGGGGGGGCATACTGCTTAAAAGGTGGGTTGGGGGAATTTAGGTCACTGTACAATCAGTAAAGAATTCTGACCTCTGGACTTATGCTCACTAACAGGATGTCAGGGGGGAGAAATTAAAAAGGATACTCTGCCTGAACAAATTCTCCGCCTCACACTTTTTGAAAAGCCAAGCAAATATAAAGCATGTTTTGCTTCTTGCTTACAGCATCTCTTGATGGCACTTTGGCCAAAGGAGTCAGTAGTTCTTCCCTACTATACAGCAATGGTTCGTTTATAATTCTGCCTTTGTTCCTTAACTAACAAGACACTCCAACAGCACATGTGCCTATGTAAAGCAGTGGCACCTACACAGTGCAAGAGCCATCTCTTGCCGCCTCATCAAATTTGCGTTGTCAAAATCGGTATACTTCTAAAACTGGATTTCTCTTTTCACCAAGACTGCCTGACAGCTTAATACTAGCCCATTTCGTGCTGCAATCGATAGTGCAGTCAACAGTGAAGGTGAAAAGGAGGAGGAGGAGGAGGTTCTGGCCAAAAATACATTTTAATGTGATCTGGGTAGTTTGTTTTGAAAGTGAATGCTGGTCAATGTGTATACTGTCCCTATCATTTAAGTGCTTAATCAACACTTAACAAGCGCTGGATATGACCTGCAAAATCCTATACCACTCAGGTCCCAGCTGTCTGAAGAACTGCATCTCATGATGTGAGGCTTCTCATGTCATAAGTTCCACTTGGGAAGTCCTTCTCTGTGTCCCACCCACCCTCCCAGGGAACACCTGGTGAGAACAAGGGAGAGGGCCTTCTTGGGGGCTGCTCCCAGGCCCTGGAACTCCCTTCCTAGGGAGGTTAGACTGGTAAAAACCTGGCCTAGGGTTTTGGAGGCAGGTGAAGACCTTTTTCTGTTTCAGCAGGCCTTTTGAGGACTGACTTCTTAGGGGAAAGGGCCTTTCATGTGTACACTTCCCCCCCAATATTTATGTTTTTAACTGCTTTTAATTTTAATGATAGCTCAATTATATTTTAACTTTTGTACGATGTAATTTTTTTTTAGCTGTACTTATTTAGTTTTTGTAAGCTGCTTTGAGTCCTGGACTGGGAAAAACTAGGATGTTGCTGAGGATACTAGGAGTCTCCCTCCTATTTTTTTCTGCATGTTTCTTCCATCTGCAACACAAACATACAACAAAACCCTTGCTTTGAAGTACATTGCACTAAAACAGCTGACAACAATCCACTCATCTGCAGCTACTGTGAGAGCTGCACCTAACCTTCAAGGCAAAAAAGAAAAAAGTGGGGGGGAGCTGAGAAGCTGGCCAGCAACTGATGTGCCAGGCTTCTTGGAGTGAGAGGTATTTCCTTTTCCTCCCCCAGTTGCTCCTATGTTTCTGTAGCTTTTGTGAGGTGACAAATGTGCTGTCTGGTAGCATCCTCTGAAGTTCTTTAGTGCTTACTACAATCAGCTGCCAATTTTTTCCATCATTCTCGACAGCAAAAAAAATCATTTCAGAAATAAGAGTGAAGACAAGTACAACAACAGGAGAATAGCAAGGCTGGCATGGAAGCCTCTTTACCAGGTTCAAGACAAATTTACCTTTCACCTTTTTGAAGACGAGCCCTAAAAAACCTGTTTTGTGAGTTTGCACCAAGTTTCAGTCTGAAGCGGAACAAAGTCAAGTGCACAGGCTCCAGATGGCTAGTGCTGATGGTCTCACCAAAAACTTTTTCCCTTTCAGTTCATATCAGTTCATATTCATATCTAAGGTAAGGTGAAGGATGCAGCTGTAAACAAATATTCCTTGACCACTTTAAAAAAAAATAGCCTAAAAGGAAATTAGGCAAAAGGAAATAAATGTTTGCCTTCCTTTTGCATATTTTGTCGTGATGGTTGTAGAAACCCAGTTAACCTAAGGCTAAAAATGAAGAAATCCAAAGCTTGATAAATACTGTATAAGAGTGTTAGGAAAGGAACCATCCTCAAGTGGCTACTGGACTGCAGCCCCAGTCGCCCCAGACAGCAGAGCCAATGGTAACAAAAGCTCAGAGTTGCAATTCAACAGTATTTGGGTGGGTCCTACATTTCCCATCCTTGCCATATAACAATCTTCCCCCAGGACAGAGAGGGCAATTGTGTTGATGGAGTATGATAGGTATCATCCCTCACAATCTTCTGTGCAGATGGGGGGATCTGCAGCTATGCAACATCTAGGGGTCCACAATTTCCCACCCCTGCCCTAGGGGGTAGCATTTCAAGAGCATTTCTGCTATGTAGTATTAAATTAACTGAAGCTATGAAAAATCAGCACTTGGTACAGGAAGCAAGACCCACCTCTTCTCCTAGGCCTGTGTTGAGTCAAGAAAAAGACAGCTTGGGTGATTTCCACAGCTAAAATGAAGGCAACCCCTCAAGTAAGCAGAAGTGATAGGCTCCTTTAACTTGTTCATTCAACCAGCTAATCTCCCTTCACATTAACAAGACCGCCTATGACCAGAGGATGTGTTCCACCTGCTGTGAGTTCAATTAACCTTTTAAGACAGTTACAACCAGCAAGCAATTAATCCATCAAGTGACAGTGAGACCCTGCACAAGTACTCAGAGACTGATTTAGTTAGCCAGTTTGTTGCTCTCTCTTTCCAGAATAGCTCAGGTTACAGGTGTTTTAGAGGAGAGACAGAAGTGGGCTTACCTGGACAGGTACCCTGGGCTGTAAAGGTTTTTACAGATATGAAGCAGCCAAAACCTGAATGGAGGAATCATATGCATAGAGAACAATGGTGCTTCCTCCTAGGTAAGTGTCTATTAGATAGATACACTATTAAAAAAAAAAAAACCTTACAAATGCTGCAGTTTGTGGTATTTGAGTAAAGCCAAAATGGGAAGCAAGAGAAAGCAAGCACCCAAGTTCTTCATATCTAAATAATGCAGAATGATTAATAGCAATCTGAGTAGCATCCCAAGGAAAGCAGAAAGAATGAATTATTCAGAAATATTCAAAACCTTCAAAGGCAGAGTTACAGTAACTCAAAACGACAAGCAGAAGAACAAATATATACAAGTGAAGAAATGCCAAGGAGTTTGAAATACTGAAAAGGGCTTGTTGTAGCATCCAAAAGGCAACTAGTAATCTGTCAGAATGTTTTTATAAACCCATCGGGAACCCTGTACTGTATCCTTTTTGTGATACCCTTGGAGGGTTTTTCTGGAGAATCTTTATACTATCTTAATTCCAAAACTGCAAAAATCACTTGGTGAAGTGGATTAGATGGAGGCTTAGTTGCTTGAGCTTTACCACTGGCACTACACTTCCAACCAGTGGCAGGAGTGAACCTATAAACGGGGCCGCTTATGTGTCACCTTTGCCAAAGGTGGAAATGCAGCATTAAAGGTGGGGAAAGAGAGACACAGACACACATAAAGGTTGCCTGTGCTTATTAGCATGTATAAGTGCAAATTGAGAAAGTTATATTATAATTTTAAGTGGAATATTGTAGTGGTTTGAGCGTTCAACCACAGCTCTGGAGACCAGGGCTTGAACCCATGTCTATGGAAACTCAGCAGGTGATCTTGAGCAAGTCATACTCTCTCAGCTTCAGAGGAAGGTGGGAAGGCAAACCCCCTCTGAATGAATCTTGCCAAGAAAACTCCATGACAGGTTCATTTTAGAATCACTGTAAGCTGGAAATTACTTGTAAGCGCACAACAAATCATATATCTCATTCTCATAGAGATGAACTAGGGGCCTATGTGCTTGCATGCTCAGCATGTTGCTTAAATAGTCATCATTAACAGGTAATCTGATGGTCCATACTCTCCCTTCATGGAGGGGTTTTTTTTTTTTCAGTCATTGAACCCGACTTGGAAAGGACAGCTGTTCATATCGGAGAAGAACATCAAAGAACTGTCCTCTGGCATCCCTTCATATTGGAAGACAATGCTTTGCAAAGTCCACATATGGGCAACTCACAAATTTCAGGACTGGAGCCTCTTAAAATTGTATCTTGAAAGCTTAATTCACTTCAGAGATCTAGAATACCAAGTTATAAATCTATTCTCTCATTCCTGATTACCACCACATCAGCTCCTACAAAGGGTTGTCATTGTGGCGGAGTTTTCATTGTACTAAAAGTCTGAGGCCATGTCTGCACTATGCTATTATAGGGCTATTATACCATTTTCAACATCCTGTGGAATTCTGGGATTTGTAGTTTAGTTGAGGCCCAAGAGCTATCTGACTGAGAATTCTAAATGCTCCCCCCCCAAACTGCAAACCCCAGGATTCCACAAGATGTTGAAAGTATGGAATAACAGCACTGTAACAGCACGAGGTGGAAACAGCCTGAGTCTTAGAACAGAGAGACTGTCTGAAGCCTAAATCCAACAATTAGTCCTAAGTAGAGTAGACCCACAGAATCAATGGAATTTGCATAAGGTTTGTTGTTCTGTGCCATCAAGTCAACTTCAATTTATGGCAACCCTATGAATGAGAAATCTCCACAAGATTCTACTATGAACAATGCTGCTCAGATCAGGCAAATTCCTGGCTACAGTTTCTTGAATCAATCCATCTGAGATGTGGTCTTCCTGCTTTCCTACCATCTTCCGTTTTTCCCAACATTATTGTCTTTTTCCAATACATGTTGACTTATCAGCTTCTTTTATTGTTTCATTGGAGTCACTCCACTAGTTGGGAATAAAATTTAGATTTAGGTCAGAGTGTCTATACAATTTGTTATCTGAATGGCTTTCAACTATGTCAGGGGAAATGGGGGGTGGGATTACATGAGGACCAGAGTGCATGGGAAATGGAAGCTTAAGCTTAGATGATGCCGGTCTATGACCATAATAAAATTATTGATCGATTGGAATGATTGATTAAGCTTAGATGGTAGGGAAAGTAAGTTTAATTGGGACCCCGACATAATCCAAATGAAAATGCCCCCTATGATGCAACAATCAGTTGGACGGGGAAACTCCCGTGGGTTTCAAAGGGAGTTGTTTTCCCATCACTAATTGCAGCAGGATTTCAGTGCAGTTGATTTATGGATAGCTAAATTTCCCTTCCACATACATTGCAGTCCCCCTTAAATTCTGCTCTGCACCTAGGATTAAGAAATCTCTCAATGGCTGTTAAGGCATGTATTGAGCGTAAAGCAGAACAAGGTTCTAAAAAAAAGAAACAGGAGATGGCGGAGGGGGCAGAAGCACTTTGGGGCTTGTCAGTGAGCAGAGGTTGGTTACAGAAGAAGTCCAGATGCCTCTCAGGACCATCATCCCCTCTTTGCAAAGAATTAACAAAAGTTAATGTGTGGCCACCAATGTCTTTATGTTTCTGACCCTGGCTTCTCATTTGTTTATCTAGCTGTTATCTATTAAATTGCAGTTGTGAATTGCCTTCAGTGGTGTTTTTGCATCAGAAGGATTGGATATAAAGGTTCTAATAAAATGAATGCACATTTTTAAAAGTGTTGGTTCATAAATAGTTCTTTCTTTAAGACAGCACAATTGTTGTTTTCATTAGTAATGTGGCCAAAAGGACAAAGGTATTAACATGGAGTGAAACAAATCTCATAAGGCACCCCTTCCCCAAGCAGGAACTCTTAATATAAAAGAGTTTAGGTTTATTATTTAATATACACAAAGGACATAAAAATGCAGTCAACTAAACAAAGAGAACCATTTTGTTTTCATCAAACCCCCCTCCCCCAGCATATCCCTCAGAGTTTAAGCAAAAGCGAGTCTCTTTAAATTGCCCCTTCAGACCTCTTTCTTGGTCAAACCAAGACCTCAAGTGCATGTAAAAGCTTCATGCTTCATTGTCTTAAAAGCAGAATGGTTCCACTTTGAAATACTCCAAAACAAAACAACGCGCGCGCACACTAGAGCATGTGAAATGAGACCCAGGTTAAAGCAGACATTACCTGTATTTCAGCAGTGCGAGTCTGAGGCCCTCCAGACTACAGCTCCTATCAAATCCAGCCAGGAGAGCCAATGACAAGAGATGGTTTGTTATTATTTTGTTAGTGATGATGATTTAGTTATATCCTGCCTTGCTGCTAAAACTGGAGCTCAAGGTGGTTTCCCATGAGTGTTTTGAAGATGCAGATAAAACCACAAAGTTGCATGTTTACATCAGTTAATCAAGTAAGCGTGTTCCCAGTGTTAGTTCTTCAACAACAAAAAAATATATTGGTATCAGAGGCAGAAATAACATAGAAAGAATAGCAACAGGGTCCTGCACCACAAAAAAAGAGAACTTCAACACAGATCTGTGTTTATTTGTTTGTTTAACATACTGAGAGTAGCTGGTGAAGCATGCTTATCTGCTTTCTCCTTTTCTCTCTGATTTGCTGTTCATGCATGCTCAGCAAGGGGTCTTGGAGGCAGTTGTTGGTTACCTTGCCTGTTTTAAGGAGCCACGCATGCTGCAGCAGGGGGAGGTAGAATCACAGTTTATCCTAGTTCAAGATTTATTGCATTGCTTACTGCAGGCACCCTGCTGTAATCTGACAAGAAAAGTCTGTTTCTCTAGCCCTCCTTTGCCATCCTCCCAGTGTCAATGTTGCTTCAAAAACTTACAGCTAGACAGAGAACAAGGAGGAAGAAGGCACTGGGGAGGTGTAAAAAGAAGCTTCTTTGTCAGAGGCTGTTAGCTGATATATGCCTGTACAACATAAAAACACAAGTGAATTGAAAGCAATTTAAAAGTCCATCAATTTTTTTAAAGTACCTACCCATTGAAAGCTCCTTCCTCAGCCACCAATACAAGTGCACCACATAAGTATGTTGCTGCAATTTCTTATTTTTAAGCACTATCAAGTACACTGGTGGAACTTGATGCTCTTGCCAGCTTCAAACAGGATCTGGGCTTTTGTGTCAGGTCCTGGCTTGTTCCTAATCAAGCTTCTTGCTGAATAAAGCAAAAACAGAGGGGGCACCCCATTTCAAACATGTTCTTTAGATCATCTTGCTCATTACAGTGTCCTTTCTTCATAGAATTTTATTAGGACATCATAGAATTTTATATTCCACATATGACCCAAAGGAAGGGAGAGATTTTCATTTTTTTATAAATGAAATGAGTGGAATTAGTGATGGAGATAAGTATTCTTTTTTCATTTTTGCTCTAATCATGAGATTTGGGTATCTCATACTACTGTTCCCTTTTCCAATACAAATTTTGCTTTATAGGCTGAAAGTAAATTTAAAAACAGAATGTTGACACTATGTAATACCAGAACAGCCATCAACTTGAAGGGCTATCAGAAGACAGACTTCTAACCATGGATGTTATGGATTCATAACTTAGAGCTACACATTATTTATTGGTCTATTTGCAGTAAGGTTATGTAGTCTTACTGTAAAGGTTCATAAATGCCCACCTTAAGAGCCAGCAGCCAGATTGAGTGAAGGAGGTCAATTCAGCTTCCATTTGGGCTGGAACTAAAAGGATGTTTCCACACCTCCCACCACAGAACGGGGCTGCAATGATCAGAGGCAGCACCCCTGTTGCAAGTCCTTGTTGCAGCCTCACTCACTGGTGGAAGAGAGGGTGGAAACGTCACCTTCCTTTTGCCCCAGTCAGAAGCTGAACAGGCCTCCTTCCTTCAATCTGGCTGCTGGCTCTTGAGGTGGGTTGGGAGGGTTGAGCCAGGAGATATTACTAAGTAGCCAGCATAGGATATTGGTAAATATTTTTAGCATTTTATCTAAAAATATAAATAATCCCATGGAACTTCATCTCTTGTCCTCTTCTTCGATTATGCATAAGTGGTTGCTTTGGCTACACCAACACTGAGGAGGCAGTTGTTTCATCTGAACTGTGCCCATCTTGCACCACTAGATGGCTATGAGGTTTCTGTAACCATTGACACTAGAGTTTTAATTAAAGTCTTGAACCAAATTCTATATGGAGACCTCACATGACAACAAACTATTTTGGGTCCAATGTCAAAATAATAGAAGATAAAATGGAATAAATCAAGTGTAAAGAGTGCAATTAGTAAAACAATGAGCATTAAGCTTTGACATGTGTTAGAACAATGAGATGATAGCATTCATCTTGTGACTGAATTCCATCAAGGAAAAGAACAAAGCCAGATACCCTGGTAGCTACTAATTGCCCATTAGGAATTAGCAGAATTGTTGACAAACTCTGCATGCTGCATGAGGCATAAATGAGAACATGTCTAGAATATGCAATACTGCAATAAAGCTGTAAGGGATAGAAGTGGAGCAAAAAGCAGAGTTACAAGTAATTATTTGTTCTGTGGGAAAAAAATCTTGCAAGACTCTGTAACAACCCCCCCCCAATGTTCTCTGAATTGTGACTCTGTCCTGTACCACCTATTCTTATTAATTGATTTATATCATGCTTTTTCTTAATACTCAGACTCAAAGCAGCTTACCAGATATTAAAATATATACAAAGACATCTGTAAAAATACATACACATAGCATTAGCAATCTATTATCAAGCATGCTGTTTGGATATGATTAAAGATTGGATACAAGTAGAAAACACACCACTCAAAGAACTGGAAGGAATAAATAATAGATTTGGATGGCACGGATATCTATGCTATAATAAAATAGCAGTGAATAAAGAGTTTAATAACCATTGTTTTCGGAAGATGCTATTGAAAGTTTGGTTACAAATAAAGCATAAATTTTACAGAAGACTCCCGTTGTGGACCTCACTTCAAGAAGCATATAAAATTGCTTCAACAAAACAAGGAAATTTATTAACCTATCAAGAGTTGTTGAAATGGGAAGGAAACAAACCAAGAATGTGTACAGAAGAAGAATTAAAAGCTGCAGGACGTGAATTTAACTGGTTCCCATGGAGACAACTTAAAGAGAGATTTAAAATGGATCAAAAATTATATGGATTTGAGAGAAAAGAAAATGAACTAGATTTATTGATGAGGGGGGACCAGAAGAAAAGAATGTCTAAATTTTATAAACTCTTGTTGCAAAGAGAAATGGAATCAGAGGTAGTTAAAGATACAATGGTTAGATGGGCACAAAATGTTGGACATCCAGTTGAACTAGAAACGTGGGTGAGGGCATGGAAGACAGATATAAAATTTACACCAAGCCTAAATTTAAAAGAAAATCATTACAAAATGTTACAGAGATGGTATGTGACACCAGAAAGATTGCAAAAGATAACTAAAAATGGAAATGCAAGATGCTGGAAATGTGATGAAAAGGTGGGAACATTTTATCATATGTGGTGGACTTGTAAGATAGCAACGAAATTCTGGAAGGGAATACATGATGAAATTCAAAGAATTTATAATGTAAACTTTGAAATGAAGCCAGAATTTTATTTGTTAGATATGCTTGGGCAACAAAGAGAAATAAGATCTCATCAGAAGACATGGTTATATTTGATAATTGCTGCAAGGTTGATATATGCACAGTATTGGAAAGAAAGGAAATATGTTGGTATAGAAGAATGGAAATCAAAAGTCCTGGATACGGTAGAGACAGAAAAGTTAACATTTTATTTGAGAAATAAACCTATCCAGAACTTTGAAAGGGAATGGAGAGAAGTTTTAGATTGGATAAAGATATAGTATAAGAAAAGAAACAAGAATAAAGTAAGTGTGTAAGTGATCTAATGTAACAATGTAGCAAGATAATGTAACAAAGTAATGTAACAAGGCAGCAAGGCAATGTAACAAAGGAACTGTGTAATGATGTAAGATGTAACAAATTCTTTGAGCAAGTAGTAGCTATGTATGAATGGAATGTAAACATGCAGATTCAACTGGAAAATAAGCCTGGAAGCGGGGAGGGGGATTCTTTATTTTTTTTTATTTTTAATAAAAATCTTTAATAATTTTTTTCCAAAAAAAATACACACATGTTATCTTAACATTTATATTAACCTATAGAGTCAAAACTCTTTAGAAATCCATTTAAAAAGGAGAAGATAAAACAAATTAACAAGATAGCACACAATTAAAAGCCTGTTGCAGTCATTAAAGCCTGTGAAAATGTAAAATCATATGGAACTAGCCAGTGAGAGGTTTACTCTGAGGTGATCCTATCATAAGTAGGAACAATCTCCTTGTACTTCATATATTGACATGTTTTACCTAAACAGTCTGGGAAGGGGGCACACTAGTATCTCTTTCAGACCTTGAGGGAGAGGTGGTGAGGGAGAAGAAGAGGGTTTGGCGAGATGTGCCCAGTGAGGAGTATGGGCACCACATGCTTGCAAATGTCACTTGTCCTCTCTCTTTCCAAGTACATGCATGCAGAAAGAGAGGTCTAGGAAAGTGGAAAGAGCAGGTCTGGTGATTAACTACACATTTGGAGAGGAGAGATGAACCAGTGGTAGCAGCAAGGTCAAAGCAAGCTTGTGAGTTCTGCTGCAGAGGCCCCTGCTGGGCTGTGATGGGTGACACCAACTCTGCCCAGGAAAGTGATGAATGTGTCACTCCAGTATCTTGAGAGTGATGTAGCTGTTTTTAAATAATGTAAGAATTCTGAACATGGAGAACAGTACTACACACAGTTGTCTTCCACAACATTATTTATTAAAACCTCCTGGAATGCAGAGCAACATCAGACTGAATTCCAGTAAATTTGGCTCTGTCTGTCTTGCCATCTGAAAAACCATATATATCCAGCATTTGCAAAACCCTCCTTTAGACTGCAAGGTTTGACTTCCCCTTCCCAAGTTAAACGAGAAATTGGGAGAATATATACTCTGTATGGTTAACTGTTTCCTCTTCCACAAGTGGAATGCCTCAGGAGTCATACATGCAAACTAGCCAGTGTTTGTCTCAGGAGTCATACATGCAAACTAGCCAGTGTTTACCTTCCCCGGATCAATCACAAGACAAAGCAAGTGAAATGTAACATATGCAGTTAAGGAAACTCATTTTCAGTTATGAACAGATGTCTTTCACCACTTGGAACAAAACATCTGCAAAAAAGTGCTAAATGTATTGTCTACTGTTCAAAGATGTTATCTTGTTAGTATGTTCCAGCATAAAAAAAAAATATAAAGAAATTGTCACAACTTTGAGCCTAGCTGAAAAAAAGGCATGCCTAACCTAAGATTTTGTAGACTCCAATCCACTTCATCAGGTACACCTGTTGAAGTGGACTGAAGTCTGTGAAAGCTTAGGCTAAGGCCTTTTGCGCCCTATGCTGTTACAGTACTCTTATTCCACTTTCAACATCCTCTGGAATCCTGGGGTTTGCAGTTTAGGGAGGGGCCTTTAGAATTCTCAGCCAGAGACCTCTTTGGCCTCAGGAAACTACAACCCCAGAATTCCTCAGGAATAATAGCACTACAAGTGTAGGGCTGGAAGGCCCTAATTCCTTTTTATCAGTTAGGCTCAAACAGGCTACAGAATTGCTTTTTTTTAAAATGTATTGTTTAGCTTGACCCTCAGGTGATGAGGCCATGGACCTGAAGGAAGAGTTGGTGATTTAGAGGGCGCCTCCCTCAGAGCTGGCTGTGTGCTCCCTGGATGTGCTGGCCTGGGAGGAGGCCATTCTGCCTTTGTCTGCCTGGCCTGAGGAGAGGCACCCTCCAGCACTGAGGGCTCTGGTCCAGAAGCTCCAACAGGACCACCATCTTCCCCAGGCCCTAAAAACCAATGACTCCTGAAAGAGGGAAGTCTCACTTAAGGAGGGAAACTTCTCCAGAGTGGGGGACAGAGCTTGGAAGGAGCAAACCTAGTAGGCTAAGACCCCACATCACTTGAGTAGTATAAATATGTATGGGTGTAAATATATGCTACATAACCCTTATACTGAATACCAATGTAGAACAATGTGTTTGGTCAATACACATGACTAACAATCCATTGTGCAATTACAATGTGTAATGTGCAAAGACAACATTTAGAGGCAATGGCATTCACAATGTACTCAGTGTGCTTCAATGCACTAGCACATGTCCAACTCTGCTTATGCCATCAGCTGGATATGACCACTGCGCATTATCTAAAAAATCGCTCTGCATGAATAAGGCAGCTTATGCCTGCATACGTCACTAGCAAGATGCCAGGCACTATAAATAGTGATGTTACCTGTGTCATATAACATTTTAAAGGATAGAGACAGCAATGGCAATATTGCTTAGCAAGCAGGTTAACATTCCACCATGTAACAAGCAACATTTACTCTTTATTTCTAAACTGTTGGATAGAGGGATCATGAGGTGTTGGGGTCATTTTTTGTATTTTTAAATTGTACTTCTGTCCAAAAAAAACCAACAACCCCAGAATGTTATGCTTGGAGTAAGAAGTAATGCCTAATAGGTTATTCATACTGTTTAGCTTGGAGTGCGGTGGAGAACCAGATCTTGCCTAAGGCCATATTATGCAGACGAGAAGCCGCTAGTCAGCAGAGCCATCACCTGGAGAAGAATGGGACCTCCATTCAACTCCCAGTCACTGACATTCAACTTGTAAGCATATCACGTAAATTTGTTTCTTGCTAATATAATGTACAGAAATTCTTTGAATATTTTGCAGCACAGAATATTAGAACATCTGAGCATTCACAGTATGAGTTGGTATTTCATAATGCGAACAATTATGCTTGAAATCCTGGGTTCAGCTCTTATCTGAACCACAAAATCTCTGCATGGTTTCAGAAGGTCAATATTCTTACATGCCTTGTAAAAATGACTCATAGATGTAAAATGCTTTGAATGTTTTGGAAAAAACAGTATATAGCAGTATACATAATGTGGAATGTTATTCTGAAAGAGAATATATGAAGCAACACAGTCGCAACCAATATTAAGAAGATGCAGTTAGATGAAAACAAGGAGAAAACAAGAGAGACTGATTATTCTCTAAATATTTTTTGTTTCATCAGCAAAACATACAAACCACAAATCAGGCATCCTATCCAGTGGCACATCTAGGTTCAACAGCACCTAGAGCAAGCATGGTAGTTGTGTCCCTAGCTGCTGCTTCTCCTGCTCCTGTCACCCCAGGCCAAGGAAGACTCCAGTGGGGGTGGGGTGGGGCAGTGGGCCAGTGGGCCAAGCCCGGGAGGGAGGGTGGGGGGAAGTTTGGCTTTTTTGCACCTTGTTGGCATTAGTGCCCATGGCACATGTCCCAATTGCCCCACCCTAGATACACCTCTGTTCCTATCCCTCGGCACCTGCTCTTCAAGTTAATAATAATACAATGTTTGGGAGCCATCCAACTAGTCACTTCCTTTAGAGTCCCCATCAAGGCTGCTTTAGTTCACCTTTCCCTCACAGACTTGAGTGTGCTGCCCTCTGCATCACCAGATGTATCCAGGGTGTGGACCAGTCTGGACACTTGCCAGTATCTGAAACACAGCACTGTTAGGGAACACATTCTTTGATCTTTGTTTTGCTAACTCGGATGCAAATAAGGAAGTTTCTCTCTCTCCTTCCTTCTCCCAATATGCCACTTTAAAGACTAACATATACACATATCATGGCATGTGCGTTCATAAATTGGAATCAATTTCATCAGAAGCCAGAAGCACTATCCTTATTTGGCAGGTGTGTATATACATGCAGGGGTAAGTGGTGGTTTGAGCATTTGACTACAACCCTGGAGAACACGGTTCAATTCCTTGCTTGACCATGGAAACCCACTGAGAACCCACACACTTTCAGCCCCAGAAAACTCCATGATAGATTTGCCTTAGGGTCACCATAGGTCGGAAACAACTTGAAGACACACAATAATGACATTGGTGGTTGTAAATAGTAAGTCAAAGGAAACTGGAATGTCAAAGGGATATGTAATGACCATTAATTTAATTGGGGCTATTCACAAAAACATTATTTGGTAGTGATGGGGGGATATTCTTTAGGAAAATGTTCCACATTTTCGAAATGGAAAGCTGGGGCTGCTTTAAGAGTAACTGGTTTATTTTAGTATGAGTTTTCATGGACTTAAATCCACTTCCTCAGATTCATAAGAGGTCTGAAATCCTCAAAAATTAATGCTAAAATAAAAAAGTCATGAAGGTGCTCCTAGATTCCACTCTTATCTCCCCACTGTCTTTTGTCATCCTTTTGAAAATTTGTCTTTGCAATACTCAGTTCTTTCCCTGGTGCATCAAACGCATCATACTTGTGCATGCCCATTTCATAATTAAACATGGCCTATATTGTCCTTTTTTAAAAACAAGACAACATTCTAGCATTTGTGATGGGTTCTCTTGTGGTCCACAGTTAACCATTTTTGTTGCCATTTTAATATCACCATTACTTAGTGCCCAATAGCTACCCATCAGGCAAACAATTTCAGGTGTGGCATGTAATGGGAGGCCATCCTCCTTCCCCACTCAGCTTGGGTTTGGACTCTACCATTGAGAATGAACAAGAAGCTGGAGACATCAGCCACCTATGTGAGAAGGGACTCACAAGGGAGCTATACGTGTGTGGGCTATTCTGTGCAATTTTGCTGGGTCATTTGGGCTAGCAGTGGAATGAATGTTTGGAAAGTACTCCCATATGCATCTAAAAATGGGAATATTGGACCCCATTATTATTAAACATAAACATAATTAAATTGTTTATAAATGTTAAGTTCACAACACAGGAAGGCTGGTTACATCTTGTGGCACCACAGGGCCAGTCTGAGCTAATGAAATTGTTATATCACTGTAAAGAAGTGTTCCACAGGGAACACAAATTACAAAGATAAATGACTGTTCATATCTTGAAAACATTCCAGCTTCCACAAGTGGCTTCTTCTGAAGCAATCATGTTTACTGGCTTCTCTTGGAGCAAAGAGTAGGTATGTGGAGGTGGGAAGAAGGTTTTTATAGCAGACAAATCTATTTCCACAGGCGGAGTGACAACTAATGGCCACAGCCATAAATAAATAGCCAGGATGGTCTTCCTCTGTCATTGTTCTTGTTGTTCCATCTAGTTCAGAAAACTAGGAATGAGGTGAAGGGAAGAGGAAGCATTCACTAAAAATAGTAGTTCTGTAGGTAATTTCTTCTAATGTTATTTTATGTTGATTCCCATTCTGAAATGTATCTAGCAGGAACACAAATTAACAAAATACGTTTTTGTTTGCCGCTGTCCTTTTGCAACTTATTGCAATAAGTGGCAGAGCTCAACAGAGCTTATCCTTCTCAGTACACAAGATTTTATGGCTAAGTACACAGTATTTTATGGATAAAAAGGAAAGTAAATATATGTTATGCATTTGTGAGTTCAGTACCATATCCATAAAATATTCATTAATATAATGCACTGGAAAGGAGATACATACACATGTATCTAAATAATCCAAAATAAAAATGGGAGAAGGAGGAAGAGTTAGTATAAGTACCATGGTTACCTTAAGAGTTTGTTTAGACACTGTATGTTAATACCATGTGCTATTTACTTTGTGAAAATTTTCCTGTGTGGTTGCTATGCATGGATGAAATGAAGAGTTATCATTCAGTGAATAGTTATCATCAAAACTGCTTTTAACAATTTCTTAGCAGTGTTTATATGTTATGCCAGCAATGGGTAAACTCAAATCTGCTTTTAAGATAGCAATCCAGTGTTAATTCATGGTTGTTTGGTCTTCTTTGCTCAGCATCAAATAATAATATAGAAAATAAATAAAGTGTGTGAAATTAATGCATAACACATTGTAAGTTAAATAAAAAATTAATTAATTTTGCGCATTATGAGAAATCACTGAATTTACTTTGGGCTGGATCTAGAGTTCTCTTTCCACAAAGAGAAGAAACCTTTCCAAACAGGAAAAGGTATTTGGGAGTACGTATACTTGGAAAAAGGCTTTTCCAGTTGTAGCACTTAAGTTGCTCAATGGCCTTTCCAAAATATCAATTTACCAACATCATTGCTATCCCTTCAATGTGTGGCCCAAACTTAGCTTTTCAGGAAAGTACTGTATTGGGATTTATTTATAATTTATTTATTTATGTGTTTGTTCATTGCTCTTCAGCACAACAGATAAAGAAAGACGAAAGCATTATTTAAAAGCAGAGCAGAACAATTTTTTAAAATTGTAACCCACTCCCACAGTTGAAACAGCCCAAAAACCAAAGGGTGAACTATTAGTCCTAGCTAATAGAAGGAAGCTCAGTTTGGGTTGAGAAAAATTGTTGGTTTGTGTGACTGATTTGACACACACACACACACACCGATCCACCCTATGTTTTTACGGATGGTCTCCTTTAAATAGATACTATTTGGGGGATTCTAAAAACTGTGATCCAAAAAAGTAACTTTCCAAACTCCAGTTTTAAGTACTGTACTCTCATTGCAGGCTGGCTGGACTATTATTATTGAGAGGCAGGATATAGTTATTGTAAGAAAGAAAGAAATGTTGCATTGTACTTTTTGGAGTTTTCATTTACTTACAGATTTGCAACCCTGTTACAAGCAAGATCCAACCAAGCTAGAAAACTCATTATGAAATTATGCCTGTCCTGCATCTAAAGGGAAGGTTGTACAGGAACTTGCTGCTCTTTTTATGACATGAATATTCCTTTCCCTAGGCACAGATTTAAAACCGAAATGTTACACATTTGAAAAGCTGTGGCTTGCATAATAAAACTACTTACATATTTCCAGTTATCACCAGTTATATAATTCTACCAACAGTGGAAAAAAGGAATCTGCACAGCTGGGAACCAGGGACAATGTCTCCCCAGCAAGACCATCTGAATGTTTTGTACACTAGGGGGTGCCCCATGCTGTGTTCCAGTGCTGTCTGAAGTACAGCTACTAAGATAATTTCTACCCTACTCTGCTACAGTGCCATTATTTCACTTTCAACCTCCTATACAATCCTAGGATTTAGGGAGTTTAGGGAGAGGCCTTTAGAATTCTCAGCCAGAGAGATCTTTGGCCTCAGTAAACTACAAACCCCAGGATTCCATAGGATGCTGAAAATGGAATAACAGCACAGTAACAGTCTAGTGTGGAAATGGCCTAAGTCTAAAAAATGGAACATTTTCCTGGGGAAAGAAAAATGAAGAACAATGCCGTTTAGACTACTGTTTTTCTCACAGCATTCCCTGAAGTTAATAGTTTGGCTTTATCTTTCTCAAATCCATGGGGATTTCTCCTCTAATGTAACTATTGTTTTAATGCTAGGTTTTTGTTTCATTTAATTAGGTTGTATTTAGTGCTGGCCATGAGCTAGCAGAAATCACTTAAACTAAGCAGAAGGAGAGATATCTAATATTTATTTGTTCCCACTTACACAACACAGATCCCACGAAAGAGATTTAAATTAGCTCTAAAATTAACGTGGAGGGAGAGAAATATTTATCAACTAATTTATATTTATTTCATTAGATTTTTTATATAACTCTTTCCCCCACAGCATAGCACTTAATAAATAAAAACAAAAATAAGCAATAAAAATTAAAAACAATTAAAAGCACAATTTAAGATTAATTAAATATTGGACAAATTAAATAGAAGCAAAAACTGCATGCAACCAGTTCAAAGCCCTGTCTCCAGTGAGAAAGCCCAACAAAGATTTTCTAGGGTAATTTAACCATTTTTAAAAACAAAACTAAGAAAAGAGCACATTTCTAAGTATATGCATGGTAATTTTTCTACGGATCCTGGAATATTTCCCCATCTGGGATTAAGAGAACCGCCTTCTAGATTAAGATTAAATGTTAACTACACAACTCTTTTTTTAACAAATGTATTTATTTATTAGTTACATTTACACCTTGTCTTTCTAAAGTTATGTAAACATAACTTTGGACAGTATACTAGAATAGAAGATGGTATTAAATATCTAGATACTGCCAAACACATTGATGTGCCAATAGCCATTTTAGTAATCGCTTATAATGTAAAGACTGCACTTTCAATAAGAACATAAAAAGGATCCCAAGTTAAAGTCTTAACATGTTTGTTCTGTTCCCTCTCACCTCAGTTGTGTATGTGTGTGGGTGTTTCTTTTGCTTTGTTCCTTGTAGGAGGGTGCAGGTGGAACAGGGGATGCAATTTGTAAGTAAAACAAGGTAGTTGTACTTCCTCCTTGATTCTGTTACATCGCTTACTTTAATAGGTGTCAAGCCAACCTTGTGTGTTTTGGACAGCAAGGACCTGCCTGACTCATTTTGCCACCTGAGGCAAGAACAGAACATGATACTCCTTAATTCATCCAGGTTACACAACATGATAGCAACTGAGCCACAGAACATTAAGAATCTCTAGCCACGGTAGAAAAGGAAAATACAGTCATGTCCAAGTAAATAACTATCAATTTACTATCCTCTCATGACACCAAAACTCTCCTTTTTCCGGGCGGTGCTGCTCCTTCTTCCTCTGCTAGTCTTGTGCCCCTGGAATCATGCCCCTGGCATGGCGACCACCTGAAGGATGGCGACTGCCTCGGAGTCCTCACCCTTCCTTCTCTTTTCCTTTCTGGGCAGGGCAGAGCTAAGCTCATGGGGTCAAGTTCCTTCCACTGCGCCATTAGAGGGAGGGAAGCTGTCCAGGGTCATCTTCCCAGCTCTGAGTCCTGCAACAACAGACAGAGGAGGCCTCGTCCGCTCCACTGAGCTCAGCAGATGCTCAAGTGAGAGGATGACGGGTGGCGCCGGGGGTGGGCACAGGCGTCCTTGCCCTAACCCTCCCCGCAGGGGACCTTCCCTCTCTCTTGCCGGCGGTAGGAAGAGCACTTGCAGCCGCCACCTCAGGTTCGGCTGCTGGTTCCCGCCCTCTGCGGAGCGCCATTCAGCGGCCTTCTCCTCCCTCTCCCGACCCACCTCCTCTGGGCAGCGCGGAGGACCCCGACTTTAACACCACACATCCCCGCTTGGGAGGCGGCAGGCGGCACCAAAGCGCGTTGAGCGCCTCTCTCCTCCTCCCTTCCCCCGGGGGTCCCCTCCGCGGCCGGTCATCGAAGCTGCCCTCCAAGTCTGAGGGGGAGAAAAAGGGGCTGCTTCTGAGGGTAGCGTCGAGCAGGACGCCCTCCCCCGGCCGGCCCACCACCCACCCACCCACCGGGTCCCTGGCAGCCCCCACACGGTCCTTCAGGAGGCCCCCGCCTGAGGGGCCGGGTCTCCGACTTCGCCCTCCGCCTAAGCTTGCCCGCAGCAGGGGGAGACCCCGTCCTGCCCCCCACTGCCGCCTCCCCGCCCTTCCCGGCTGCGGCTGGCGGCGGCGCTGCCCGGACAAGCCCTTCCCCGCCCACCTTCCCGCGAACATCCGCCTTCGCGTGGTGGCGGAAAGGAAGCGGGGCGCCAGGCGGGGGTGAGGGAAATCCAGCCGCCGCCGCCGCCGCTGAGGGAAGAGAAGACCGCCGGACTGCTCGCGTGCCCTGCCGCCCCCAGCGCTCCGGAGCTGCGCCATGGATGCCTTTTGCGGCTCCAGGTTTTGGGTAAGGCTCCTCGCGCCCTGGGATCCCTGCTCGCGCGCCCGCCCGCCCGCCGCCCCTGGGGGACCAAGCGCATCCCTGAGAGAGCGGCGCGCCTCGGCTTTCCCAATAAAACTCCAGGGAAGGGAACGTGTCCGCCCGCGCGGGAGGGAAAGGCGAAGGCGCGAGGGAGCCGGGCGGCTGCTTGAGGTAAAAGAGGGTCTCGTCTGGAAAGAAAAGGCGACGAGCGGGATAGCAAACTTCGGGCGCTTGGGAAAAGTTTTTGCGCGGGGGGGGGGCGGGTGAACTGGAAAGGAAGCTTCGTTTGAGCTCTCCTTGCTTCTGCCACGCTTTAGGGGAGATTTGTTTTCAGTGGCTGGCGAGGGGAGGAAAGGAAAGGAGAGCGGGGTTTCCTGGTTTGATGGGACGTGGAGAAGTAGCGTCTATGGACCCCGTGCACGGCTGGAGAGGGAAGGGATACCGACCTTCGGGGGTGGGAGGGGAGGAACGGGACGGGGCTGAGGGGCACCAAGTTGTCTGACGTGGTTTAGCAGAGCTGTTTAAAGGCACCGGCTTCGAGTAGACGAGCACAGTCGAAGGGACGCTGGGCGCCTTGGCTGCTCCTGGTTTCAGGCTGCCGGCGTAGAATAAAGGCGAGAAGCCGCAGAATGTTGTCTCCACGCGCCAGAATTCAGAGGGGATATTTCGCCATGAACGCAAATTACGAGTCAGCCTTCGTGTCCATTCATTGGCCATTTCCGCACTAGGCTGTTAAAGCGCTCTGATTCCACTTTCAACCTCCTCTGGAATCCTGGGGTTTGCAGTTTCGGGAGGGGCCGGCCGGCCCCTCCCGAAACTGCAAACCCCAGGATTCCAGAGGAGGTTGAAAGTGGAATCAGAGCGCTATAACAGCCTAGTGCGGAAATGGCCATTGTCAAGCAAGCAGGGTCCACGTGGGCTAAGAGGGAAAGAAAAACTACCCAGGGGAAGGCCCCAGGTTAGGTATGTTGACACGCGTTTACATAGTTTGCCTGCTTAAAACCTTAAAACTTCTCACACTCGCAAGGATGGATTCCCGCTGGAATCAATGAGGCAAAATACTTGGGAACGTTTTCCAAGTCTGTTCCTGTCAAACCACGTGACACTTTACTATGAACAGAAATGACTTTCTTGTCCTGAGAGCAAAGGGGAACCTGCTCCTTGGTACAGCGGATTGACTGTCACAAACCTGGCCAAACAGGTATTTACAATCTCCAACTGCTTATGCTATCACGAGGCTGTGTAAAACCAATACAAGTTTGAACATGGCAATTGCTAGAAGCAGCTTTTCGGTCATTATGGCACAGGACTGGTTGGTTTTACTTTGGTTTAAGTGATTGGACTCTCAGTCCCACAACGGATGGTCCGCTACAGATGTATGTTGAAATCTGGTCCACTTTCTGAGAAAAGCCAAAGCCCAGAAAAATTGTGTTTGCATCAAACCAATAGCCACTGCGGTTTAAACAAGTACAGTACATACAAACAACACAACTAACATAAAAGCATACTAATGCTGATACTAAATCAATTATATATCAGAAATATATCTCCGATACTAAAACTCAAGGGCTTTGGAAAACCTATGAAAATCATTGAGTTAATTTAACATGACTAACATAAAAGCATACTGATACTGAAACAATCATATATCAAAAATGCATCCCTAGTACTGAAACTGAAAGGCCTTAGCAAGCATATAAAATCACCGAATCGGTGGAAGAGGACAACCATCCCAGATGGAAGGAGTGTACTGTTCTTCGGTCAAGGGTATACGATAGCTGCGCTCCCCTGCTAGAACCTCCAAACAAGCTCAAGGTCCAAAAAATACAGTTTTTAAAGTAACAACAGAATCACAGTCCTCAAGGAGAAAATTCACATAATTTGCTGAGTGTCCCAAGGAAAACCAAAAGCACTCCACCAGTATAGCTAGTCACAAAGTACAATATTGAATGTATAACTGGCAATACCTGTACTTTTTTATGGGGGAGTGCGCCCTATTGAGGTCAGTGGGACACTTTTGAGTAGAGACATGTTGTGCTCCAGTGGTGGTAAATGGACCTAACACAGATGGTGTGTATGTGCCTTTAAGTTACCTGTCAACTTATGGTGACCTCATGAATTTCATAGGGTTTTCTTAGACAACGAATACTCAGAGGTGGTTTTGCCAGTTCCTTCGTACTTGGTAGTCCCTGGTGGTCTCCCCTCCAAATGCAGACTAGGGCAGACCCTGCTTAGCTTCCAAGATCATACAAGATCTGGTGCATTTAATTCAGCTTTGTATAGAAGCCCAGAAGAAATTATTAGCTTGCCTGGGGGATGACAAGAAGGGGCAATGGGCTATATTTCATAGACTGTGTTGGGGTTAGAGCAGGGAAGTGGATTATGTGGCCCTCTAAATGTTCTCAGACTGCAACTTCCAGTTTTTCTCACCATTGACTATATATACATACTCTCCATGACTGCTAAAACTTAGCATCCAACAATATATGGAGGATCATGTGATCCCCACTTCTGGCTTAGAGTGTTTGACTGAGACTTAGAACAATGGTTCTTAACCTGGGGTCCAGGTAGCCCTCACAGGGAATCCATGAAGTCCTGCTGCTGGACACCACAAGAAGAAGCAGCAACAGGGATGTAGCAACGTGTGTGTGTGGGGGGGGTGCCGAGGGGACAGTTTCAACAAGGGAGCAGTTTCAGCACCCACACACCCCTGCTACACATCCCTGACAAAAGGGACACAGCAGCAGGCATATGCACGCACCCAAACTATGACTCTGGAGATCAGGGTTTGCATCCTCATTTGGCCATGGAAACCCATTGGGGCTAGTTTTCCCTTTGAGAACTGACTTAAGGCAACCCTGAGATGGGCTTTTCTGGCAAGGTTTGTTCAGAGAGAGTTTGTCTTTGCCTTCCTCTGAGGTTGAAAGAATGTGACTAGCCCAAAGTCACCCAGAGTCTGAGCACGGATTTGAATTCTAGTCTCCAGAAGTCTAAATAAATAATAAATAAATATTTGAATATTTAAATTTTGAGTTAAATCTTGGGGGTCCCCAGCAACAAATTATATTAATATGGGGTCCCCAGTTAGTGTGTGCTGAATGCTAGGCTGAAAGATTGTGATAGTTTCTGCTTCATGCCTGTGTGGAGATCTGAACTTGGTCTGCGGTCATCATCAGTGACTATAGCAGCTATCTGTATCCCAGAATCATCCCTCTTTTCTTCGGGAGAATCCTGAACTGTAGGTTCAGGGTGTGGCTCTGTTTGTATATTTTAGGCAACCCTGATGTGCATTTTTATTAGTTTAATGTACATACAATTTACATAGTTTAATGTACATACAATGCCAACAAAACTTTTAGGTGAATGAGAGTTATGTATGTATGTATGTGTCTTATGCAAATGATTCTTTTGCTCAAGACCTAAACTTTCCCCCAGATTTAGTACTCAGAAGATGAAAGCAATGCAGTTGGTAACAGAGGTTGTGAACTCTGCAGGAACTGTTCTAAGCAGAAACAGAAAACTAGCTTCCCTCTTTTGGTATCTGCTTCCTAAAAACCCATTTGCATCAAGAACCAACAAACTAGTACAGAAAGTAAATGATAATAAATCAGGCAATATAAAATCTAGAACACAGCAACTGAATCGCTATTGAAATAAACAGACATTGTAAGAGTGCTTACAACTTGACATCTCTTTCAGATTTAAAGTCTAATTTTCCAGCTACTTTAGGATCCTCAGTCCTAGGAAAACACCTAAAGTAGCAAGAGTTTTTATAAAAATTATCTACATGTTCAGCAGGGAAGAGTAATTATGCATTGGGGGGGGTCAACTTTTACCCTCAAGAGACTGCAGCATCACATTTTCACTGGACGGGAGATGATGTGGTGCCACTTCCATTGTTGATATCATCATTACCACCGCCACTACCACCATCACTACTGTTACATTCTGGCTGATTTTTAGCCATGAGGAGAGCTGTCAACTGCTGTGTTGGGGTGGATTTGTAGTGATTTTTGGCCTTTTCTGGTGGCCTTCACCAGGAAACTTTTTTTTTTTTAAGTGTATGTTGGAGCATTAGGCTTGTCCATTTTTCAAAATAGCGATGAGGGACAGACAGGACTGGCCAGAACATATGAGGCTTGGTCATATGAGGTCGTCCTTAAGCCTTGTGAAAGCAGAGCCTCTCATGAGAGTTCCAGGCCCCTGTGAGGTCTCAAATCTCATAGGAACCCCCAAATCCCTAGAAATCTGGAAACTGGGAACAGGAGGAGCTTTACTGCCACCAAGCCAAGTGCCCTGCTCAGTCTAGAATACAAAAGGCAAGTGTGAGCTCTATTCACAACAGCCCCCCTCCACCACAACATATGGCGTGTAATTTGAGGGCTATGTTAAAGACCAGTATCAGAAAATACAGGCTTTTGGGCATCTTCTTGAAGGCTCACATGGGACAAGTGTTCTGGACCATAAATCAGAGACATCCCTTACAATAACAGACACCTGTCAACCCTTTTTGTGAGGCCCCCAAAAGGTTGGGACCACATTTTCCTCAGCGTAGTGTACAAGATGGCACACTCTGAACAAGTGTCACATATAAAACAACTTGGAAAATGAGTTACCCAATATTGTTAAGTGCACCTCAGTCTCCAGTTTTTGAATACTTCAGTCACATAATCCCCAGTATAAGAGTTACCAGAGTTTTCAGATGCTGCAAGACAAGGGATTTAGTTGAAACAGTGGCCTCCTTGTAAAAAAACACTCATTGATTTCTCTTTCCCTCTGTCTCTCTCAATCTCTGTCTCAGTCTCTCTCTCTCTTTTGTTTTGTTAAGTCATAGCCTATGTCACTCTCCACCTCCAGACTTCACCTTTTCCCCAGTTCTAACTTGTAACTGCTTTAATTATTCCAGAAAGCTCTTGCTCCACTTCTGTTTTCTTAACAGACATTATCTCTTGTATCAAAAGAAATATTCTATTTAAATGATAAAGTCCTGAGGGTGGGGATAAACAAAACTTTTCAGGTATTCTTTCAGCTGTCTAGTCTTCAAAGAGAAGACTTCCTATAGATTATACAGCCATGTTTACTAAACAGCGACTTGATTTTCTCCCAGTTTCTTTGGCCTCCCAGTTTTTTTGAGTCTAGACTGCATGAAGTTTACTAGCTTTCTCCTTCAGGCTTCTGCGAGGCCTGTGGGAAGCCAGTCTCTCAAGGGGTGCTTCCAGGCTGTGTTGAATTGTCAATCTTCTGTTTGCCCACCTTTCCAAATGTATACAGTGCTGGCTGGTTGCTTCCAGGTCAAGAATTCAGTGAGTCTTGTTTTGGCCTTGTGCCACACTTTAAAGGAGCTAATCCAAGGAGTTATCGAAGGAGCTGAACCCTGTCTCCAAAATTGGTTCAGCACTTTGGATAGCTCCTTTAAAGTCTGAAATAAATCCCAGGGGGGATTCACCATGCCCCATGAGGGAAGCAGCCACTGAGGCTGCTTTCTCCTATGTTGTCTTCTTCACTCATTTTAGAAGCCACATAAAATACACAACGGTGGTGCAATCTCCACAGGTGAAGATCACCATGGCACTATTGCTTCATCTGGTACAGCAGTAGCTTGTCTCTATAATCTCCCAAAAGTTTCAGCTGAGAGTGCCAGGAGCTTACAAGCATTGTGCTAGATTTATAGAGGAGGCAAGCTATGCCTTGTGAGAGTGGGGAGCATAGAATAACAAAATCATAGAATCATACGGTTGGAAGAAATCATAAGGGCCGTTGAGTCTAACCTCCTGCCATGCAGGAATACACAATCAAAGCATTCCCAACAGAAGGTCATTCAGCCTCTGTTTAAAAACCTCAAAAAAAGAAGACTCCACCACACTGTGAGACAGTGTGACAAGCAGCTCTTACCATCTGCAAGTTCTTCCTAATGTTTAGATGGAATCTCTTTTCCTGAAGTCTGAAGCCAATGGTCCCTGTCCTAGTCTCTGGAGCAGCAGAAAACAAGCTTGATCTATTGTCTGTATCACATGTCCTTAAATGTTTAAACATGGCTATCATGTCGCCTCTTAACCTTCGCTTCACCAGGCTAAATGTGCCCATCTTCTTAAGCCACTCGTCAAAGGGCATGGTTTCCAATCCCTATGATGACAGCAGTCTTGTTATGTAGCAGCAGGAAAGATAGCTCCATCTGCCAATTAGTACAGAGCATCAGGTCCAAAATATTTGAGTAGTGCTTTAAAAAGTTGCTTCTGGGACCATAATATTTATACTCTGAGAACTGTGGTCCAAAAAGAATAAATTTTCCAAGATCTGTATTTGAATCAAGCCTCAAGGCAGTGTACAGTCTGCCAATTTCAGGGGCTACTGTTGAACATTCCTGTTTTGTGCGGTGCTTTCTGAGGGCACTGAGGGCTGAGCACACAATCCATGGCAGTTTATCATTTTGGATCCTAGCTTCAGACTGTAAACTTTCTGGATTAATTACTATTTATTTTATATCTTTCAGAGTGTATATTCTTACAAGGTGGCTTATGTATAAAATAAAAATATAAATCAATAGTTCCTCAAGTGTCACATTTTAAAAAAATGTGCAGAGAGTGGCACTCCACTTTTAGTCCCATCCCAGTCCCATCTCTGAACTTCATATGCTAGTATGGTTATCTTGTTTGGAGCTGCACTGCATTAAAACATCTGTGCATGATGAATAGGAGACCACTGTAGCCAGTCATGCAGAAGCTGTACACATCAGCAGCTGTTCAGGCATTTGAGCTCCTACATGGACAACCAGAATCCATGTGTGGATGTCAGGTGGCAGAGGCCCAGCATCGGGGATGAGTGGGGCTAAAAGTGCAGCCAACCCCCTCTTATTTCAACACAATTAAGGACCAGTATGCTAATAATGAGCGATAGGTGTGGGGATGCTTGAACCTAACAATGCTGTTACAAAGCACTTGACCTTAAAACTGTACTGTGGAAAATGCTATAAGAGAAGGGCATTTCCTGCAAGGTCTTTTTGGAACTGAAATCTTTACCTTTAGCTCTGTGAAACTGAGTGAATTTCTAAGAGCAGTGCTGATGATATTGCTGAATAACTCCATGAGTCTGCATCTAGGGCAATCAGCTTATCGGCCATTACATTACAATGTCATCAAGTATAAAATATTTCACAGCAGGATTGCTTGCTTGTGAGTTGTAAAATTCTAGTGAGTCTTGTCATTCAGATATTATGACTCAACCTTACATTGTAGCAGTGGACAGGAATACCAATTCATGTGCCCTGAGCAGCTCTTAAATCTAACTCAGGTTTTTAGTCACCACATTTCATAGCAGGTCAATTATTTTCCTACAGGAAGGTGTTGCTGGTGAATAAAACTTAGACCATCACTTCGAATAGAGAGAATGTACTTTGAAGGCAATAAATCCAAATATCTCTTATTTGTGTAGCAGTAAAAACATGAACATTTGTATAGTGAGTCATAAAGGAAAAGATTTATAACTAGTTCACGTAGCATACTTCAGGGTGTGAGAGTAAAATAGGTTTCATGCTACTACCAGTATTACATTTCTGAAAGTACGTAATCACTTACATACTGGAGGTTCCGGAATTTATACTGTGATTGTATACTTTCTCTGTTTTTTTAGTCTCAGGGATTTTGAGGAAGTGCATTTTGGTATTCTGAACTTTGAAACAATTCATACCAAAAGCTCCATAAATATGCAACAAGGATGGAGAGTATGTAACTTGTCCAGGGTTGGCTATGCTGGCTGCTTCTGAAGGGAGCTGCATTCTGACAACATCTGGAAGGCTACATGTTGCTCATCCCCGTTGCCCTTTGATGGGGAAACCCAGGTGGGTCTGTAGGATTCCAGTCAGGTGTGTGACATAATTATGACTTAGTGCCAGAAAAGCCACATTGTTCAGTTTTGGCAGCAGAAAATTTAGCAACCCCTGAACTCTGACTTTTTTGTTGTTTGTTTGTTGACAGATAGCTTAGCAATATGTGGAATGATTTCTGAAGCTAAAGGGAGGCTCAGTAGGAGTACTAGTGACATAAGGAGGAGGTTTCAGTGCTCTCCCCTGTGCTATGTCCATGAGTAACAGAAGTGAAATAGATGAAGCCAATTAAAAGAATAGATGGAAAGTTGCTTGGTTTGCATAATCTCCATAGGTTGCAAGATCTGACTTTTCTTGGCAAAACATTTGGATTATAAGGGTGCAGATATTTTTGCACAGGACTCACATGTAACCCTAATTAAGTCATCATAGCAATTTGCTATCAAATTGTGCTGTTCTTTCCAACTTTCAGCATGCTGGTTGTCTTTTTTTTTCTACTTAGAGGCTCTCCATTTTGATTAAAGTCAGCACTTGGAGCTGAAGTTAAAAGGCTAGGATGTGTAACATTTGGAAACAATGCTGGGAAATGCCAGCCACTCATTGGTCGGAGTGTTGGCAAGATAAAGACAATCTGTCTTTCAGGCTGGATCACTCTATCACCTGCCAGGTGAGCTGATGATCCAAGTAGGGCAGATGCTTCTGGGCAACAATTATCTTGGAGCAAGGCAAACAGCCTTATTGCTGTGTCTGCACCTGTTATTGCTCATAAGCATATCTAAAAAGGAGGAGAATTTCTGAGTCCAAAAACTGAAGAGAGATTTCCTGTGCCCCTGTATCAGTTCCATCATTCTACACCCGTTCAGTCACTCAAACCAGAGCAAAAAATATAGGCAAAAAATATAGGCAGCATTTTAGGTGCAGCAGGATTTCTGGAGCACTGAGAATGGTGGGAAGAGGAAGCAGAGACTAATCTTTCCATGTGGCTAAATGATGTACTGTGTCTAATCTCTGCCAATCCACATAGTGTCATTCCCCACTAGTAACAGTACAGCAAATCCAGCAAATTAGATCTGTGCACCCAAGCAGCCTTTTCCTGTAATGCTGATGTTGATGCAGATCTGATTTTGCATCCCCACTCCATCCCTTTGCTCATCTCAGTTGTAATGAATTGGCTAGATGTATCTTTTTTTATGATTAAGGGTGAGTGTCCACATCCAGGGCCGTTGCTTGTTGGTGTCTGCAATATTTCATTCTGGAATCAAGAACATGTTGTCCTCTCAGCCTCAGTTTTTTTCCCTCTGGATGAATCAAGGACAAAGCATTAAAGAAGTATTCCTCAGCATTACCCTGTGGACCTTTGTCTCATAGGAGGGGCCAAAATCAAACAGTATCCCATCCAGGGCCACCTCATCCTAGTACTTGAGATGGATACCATGGCTGAAGGTATCAAAGATCAGTGAGAGATATAGCAGAAGACAAGAAAGAAACATGGGGGGGAGCAAAACGTGGAACTCAAACACATACTAAGTGTCCTTCAAATGTTACACGTGGAAGGGGGTAACATAGATACAGAGAAGGTATGGGTCAATGGATTTACTGTAACCTTGCTTCTCTGTGGCTCCTCCTGTCTTTCTGTGATGAAGGATAATTTCTGCAGTAAGAAGTTTTATCTCCTCATAGGACCTCCCTGCAGAGTTTAGAACCTTGTTTTTCTATGATTATCAATAATACAGAGAGTCTACCTCTCAATGTATCAGGGGTCCAGGGATTGCTGTGCAACTATGGGTGGGATTAAATCCATCGTTCTGCCACTCTTTCTCTTTTTTGTCACTTTATGAGTAAAGCTTGAATTGAGCTTGTACGTGTTTGTATTCTATGTTTTTGGTTTTCTTTGACCAGTGCTTGATTACCACCATTTGCTATTTAGTATGAGTAGTGTGAGATTATTCAGAATGGAATTAGCTTTCATGTTTTGTTCCCATTGTGGGGAATTCCGATAAGATCACTTTTAGTTTGGAGGAAGGAAGAAGAAGAGAATGAAACCACCCACCTTTGAAATAATAAAAAAATCTATAGCGTCAACTTCTTCTGCATGCTCTCAAGTGCTGCTTTATGTCTACATGTATGTGCACACATGTACACACACAGAATATTTTAGAAAGGTTAAATCTGAGAGTGTTTCTGCAGCACGTGATCTGTTCGCTACCCGATAAGCAAGGTTGTTTCAATCAGTTTCAGGCATTAAAATGTTGTGTCCTTACTGGTGACCTAGAACAGTTTTCTTTGTGTGCACAACTATACCTAAAGGAAATGAGTCAGGCAGTTGGCACTTAGAAATCAATGTAGCATGTGTAAAGGAGAAAGGCCTCCTTTTGCAAGAGCTCAAGGTCCTGCTCTAAAATAAGTAAGGGATTCTCAAATTTATTTTGTTGCTCCTGAACAGAGTTAGTATTATTTTTAGGGATGTCAAGAAACTAGCTTTTGCAATCCTAGCTAAAGTGTGTGTGCCTTAAGTTTGGTTAGCAACTCCTTCACCATGAGATATAGATGCAGCTTGTGAGTGCTCCCTACCATAAGAAGGAAAGTCAAAGGCATTTCATATACTGCATTTTTAGCCATATTCTCACCTTGTACATGCCAGAGAAAAGGCTCATAATGTTCCAAATCATGTATAAAGTTGATGGTTTTCCTGGTTGGTCCTGGCTGAAGTTTGTATGTCTTATATACGAGAAAAATATTCTCCCAACATAACATGGGAAGTTCACTTTCATCCACTAACATCTTCCCCATTACCGTACTCCCCTTCCTACTCTCTTTAGCTCAGCTGCATACCTTGACTTAAACCATCGTAATTTTTTAACTATTTCCAAATCTTTATCCTAGCTGATTTTGGAGGAGTCCCAGCTATATATGTTTCCCTTCAGTAACTGCATTATTTATAGATTGTTTAATGCGCCCTCGATTCTTCACAGTTCAATAGATGAGTATGAGTCTGATTTCAGAAAACAGTGAGAAAATAGTGGGAGAACCATTCAGCCCACCAGGACGTTCTTGTAATTGACCTTAAATTGGCCTTGGTGAACAAAAGAACGTCAAAGAATGGATCTGTTAAGGAGTTAAGTTCTGTCCCTTGTGACCTAACTGAAATAACAGGCTCTTATCACACTATGGGTGTTAAAGAACCAGCTAGTGCTAGGATGTTATCACCAGCACTGCTTTGTCATGGCAAAAATTTTACATATGTTTAAGCTTTCATGCAATTGTCAGTCTTGGCTTTCGTTTCCATTGAACTTGACTGCTCATAATCCCCTCCCAAACCAAGTATGGGCATACTAAGGGTGCAGAGCAACTACAACATGGGGTACCACTACCAATTGGATGATTTACAAAATGGGCCAGTGCTGCTCAGACTGATCCATAAAGTGCCAGATCTGAATATGACCCTGATTCTAAATCTGAAGAGAAATTAGAGATTTCTACAACTCATTGACCTTCATAAGCAATCTACCAGTGACTATATTTTTTGGCTCTTTGACAGAATGAAATTAAGCATACTGATTTAGAATACCTTTATAAGGAGATGAAGAATGCCAGATTTCACTTTAAAAGTACAAGAAGTTTTCTGCTAAAGATGGAAGGAACATTCAAAAATATTTGGAAAATAGCTGAAAGATGAATTCTTCAAGTTTCTCAAGTGTCAGAAACCCTAACAAGGAGAAGCAAAGTTTGCACGTGGCATGCATGTGTGTTTTTGTGTGTGTGTATGTGCGCAGAAAACGGCATTTTCTGTGAAAAAAAAGTCTTCTTGCACAGAAACATTATTTTCTATGAAGAAAAAGCTGCATTCTTTCTTCACAAAAAGTGTAAATTTTGATCAGAATGAATACACAGCTAAAGCGTTTTCTGCACTGATATTTTTCTGTGCAGAAAATGTCATTTTCCACACAAAAATCTCACATGCAAATTTTGTGCAGAATAAGTTCTGATTTAAAAAACAAACTGAAATGCCAGGCAAACTTTTTTACTATTACTTGGTTGAGCTGAAAGGAATATGGAGCTGTAGATGCTTCTGAAAAATGCAGGCATCACAGTTTCATTTAGATAGTTGCAGGCAGTTTTCTTCAAGAAGCGCCTTTATACTTTGAGGACAATGGAAGACAAAAATGTACTTTATTCTGCTATGTTACTTGTGAACCATTATTCTGAAAATAAAATACAATGTTGAAGTGGCCTTAAATAAGAGACCTCCAGAGTTTTAGAAGAATAGGTACTACAGTTCAGGTATAAGTAGAGACCTCAGATTTTAGAGTAAGTGGTAGAGTGAGTGATTTGCTACAGTTTACTCATCTTTCTTTTTTTTTTAGTATAGTGCCGCTCCCCCCCCATTGGCCTTTTGGGTGTCTTTAGGTGTCTTTAGGCAAGAAATCTGTACAGTTCCAGAGGAATAGTGTCAGGGGCTAGGGAGCCATGATGACTGAAAACCAGTTTAAAGTTTTTAACCTGGGAACCATCATGATGGTGGAAGAATGGCCACCTGACATCTAGATCTGTAATCTTGTTGGTGACTTTCACCAGAGGAAGACTCACTTATGTTGGTGGATGCCCTTTCCTGATTGAGGCATAGCAGTGAAGGGATGACAGCAGAAGAGGGCATCTCTGCCACAAGATCAAAGTTGTCCTAATGACTCCCTGTAGCACAAGTGACCCTCCCTGGGTTGGGTGGCCGTGCAAGGTTCGAAGTATGATGTACTAGGAGGCAAGAACCAAGCCAGTTCTGGTCTTTGAGGATGCAGTTTATTAACCAAAGAAGCAAAAATAAAAACGAAAGGCACACAAGTATACATACACTCTGTCTCCGTCGGAAAGGATGATGGAGCAGGGTTCTCTTTGTTCCAACAGATTATATAGGCTTTTCATATGTGAGTGGCAAAACAGGGTGCCAATCTATCAACCCACCATGCCAAAATGGGCAGGAGGGGGGCTATTCCCTCCTCGGACGCCAATTACTGAGGCACCCATGGACCAGGTGCATGATCAGCTTGCAGCCAAATCTCATTACCTGCCCAAAACAGCAGCAGACGGTCTCTAATCAGGCTTCACTCTCCCCTCCCCGTATGGGACGGCACAGGGAGTGAAGTACCCCTCGTTAACATTCCTTGGCTATTCTCACAGGACTGCAGCATACAGGGCAGCTTGACCTAGCAATGCAGTAGCATGAGCTAACCCCCAAAATACACTCATTAGTGTGAAGGCCAGCTGAACTAAAATGTGTGAGTGTACAACACAAGGCCTGCCCAGAGGGCCTCGGGCCAAACACTCCCAAGCACCTCAGGAGCTGTCAGGGAAACTTCAGCTCTTGGTTGAAATGGTTTTCACTACCATCCTCCCCCCTCTTTTTCATAGTGCCCATGGCCCCTTATCTTCTGCCAGTCCCCTCTGACCTATGACCTTGGTCTTATCTGTAACATGTACAAATATATGTGTACATGGAGTGGTGATTTAAGTGCTGGACATGGACTTTAAAGACCCAAGGTACGAATCCCTGCTCAGCCACGGAAACTCGCTGGGTGACCTTAGACAACTCACACACTCTCAGCTTCAAAGAAAAGCAAGGGTAAAGCCCCTCTGAACAAATCTTGCCAAGAAAATCCCATGATAAGTTCGTCTTAGGGTCTCCAAAAGCCAGAAACAAATTAAAGGCACACCACCACCACCACCACAACAATGCATAAAGATACATACCTATGTAGTTATAGATATGTGTGTGTGTAGAGAGAGAGAGAGAGAGGCCTGCCATGTTTGGACTACAGATCTGCAGCAATACCTGTGTTGCAAGGAGAAAATAAACTAGCTTTACTATTCAGCTAGATTTGTTTGAACCAGGAGCCATGCAAAGGCAATGTAGTGTTGATGGTATATTGCTACTTCATTTGAACCAGGAGCCGTGTGAACACAACTGTGAAAAGCAACAGGAGCAGACAGCAGCAATGACGCCAAGCAGAGACTTATCTTTGAGCGATTCAGACAGGGTCTGGGAGAGAGAGAGTCTGAAGGAGACAGGGCATGAGAGGCAGGGTCTGAAGCAGATAGGATCTTGAACTGGCACTGGCAGGGTGAAGTTGGCACAGAGGTCTGTGAGCTGATGCAGGCATGGTTGTGAATTTGAGGAAGAAGGGAGAACTACTTATGGCTCTGGGGAGTTTAAAAAATGTCTATATTAGTAAAGGCTATTGTATTCTACTGCTGTGTTCAATAAACATATTCTTATTGTTGTTTTTAAATCTTTCTCTAACTCTCTGTTAAGCCTGAATCAGAGCCAGGACACACATACCAAAACTAAGGAACCCACACAGCAACACTACCACAAGCCCATCCTTAGAGGGTCACCCTGGGGCCCAGCAACCCAATCCAGCAAGAGAATAATTGGGGAAACAAGGGCAGGATGATTGGGAAGATTCCTAGGGGCTGGAGTTTTAGGACCAGCCTGGATCAAGGGATCAGTCACATGAACTATAAAGTAAGGCATTATAATATTAATAAATGGGAGAGAGCAAGAAGTCACAGAGACACCTGTCCAGAGCAAAGTACTGTCCAAGTAGACACAGTATGGCCACCTGAAACCCTCTGCTTAGGCCATCAAAAGTGAGCTATATGCTCAGTCTAGTAGAATATGTCTGTATCGAGAGCATTTATCCATTTGCCTTGCAGCATCTTGCCTAAGGCCATTTCTGCACTAGACTGTTATAGCTCTATGATTCCGCTTTCAGCCTCCTATGGAATCCTGGGGTTTGTAGTTTCGGGAGGGGCCGGTCGGCACCTCCCTAAACTGCAAACCCCAGGATTCCATAGGAGGTTGAAAGTGGAATCATAGAGCTATAACAGTCTAGTACGAAAATGGCTTAAGTCTCTGCTTCTTTCTAGCCCCAGAGGCTGACTTTGCACTGGTGATATTTACTTTGCCCCAGCAAAAGAGTTTTGTCCTCTCACCTGACTTCTCTGCCTCAAGCATGGCTGCCCCTTCAAGAAGTCTGGAACAGTCTTGGTATTAAAGATTGATTGATTGGTTGATTGATTGATTGATTGATTGATTGTATAATATGGCATGATGATAACATCCTGACTGCTTCCCCCTGTATTGACCTTGCAGGCACATCTTGTAGTGCTAAGCTGCAGCACCTTTGGAATGATTGCACACATAGCACCAGCTTTCTTGGAGGGAAGCAGTGAAGTTCCACTGGTATTATCAGAGGGGAAAACCTCCCACTGAGTAGATTGACTGCCCCCACAGACATTAGAGACAGCAGCCTTCACTGTCTTCCATATTGCTAAACCCAAGAGGGTTACCAAGGACTGTTGGCAATATTTAATATCAGTAGTGGATGAGCAAATACATCACCATGTCAGCTGCTCTGGAGGAATGTCAGCATCTAACCAAATCTGGCAGCACAGGCAGTGCCAGCAAAACCTCCCCCAGGTGGTGTCTGCCTTCTCTTTGCCTCCTGCCGCTGTCACAACATGGTTTGCCCACACCATATGATGGTTTCCTAATTGTTAATTGAATAGGTTAAGAACAGTAGAGTGACCTTTTTGTGAAATCTGGAGACACATTAGAGTATATAACTATCTGCGTATATTATTGAAATATTCTGCACACAAGACATAACACAGCCCAACATGCCACACCAAAGATGGAATACTGATGGACTTACTTGAAAAATATCAGCAAGCTGGAATGTGTCCAGAGGAGGGCGACCAAAATGTAAAGGGTCTGGAAGCCATGCCCTGTGAAGAACGGCTTAGGGAGCTGGGTATGTTTAGTCTGCAGAAGAGAAGGTTAAGAGGGGACATGATAGCCATGTTTAAATATTTGAAGGGATGTCATGTTGAGGAGGGACCGGGCTTGTTCTCTACCGCTCCACAGACTAGGACAAGGAGCAATGGATTCAAGCTGCAGGAAAGGAGATTCCACTTGAACCTCAGGAAGAACTTCCTGATGGTCAGAGCTGTCCAGCAGTGGAATATGCTGCCTGGGAGTGTGGTGGAGTCTCCTTCTTTGGAGGTTTTTAAGCAGAGGCTAGATGGCCATCTGTTGGGAATGCTTTGATGGGTGTTCCTGCATAGCAGGGGGTTGGACTGGATGGCCCCTGTGGTCTCTTCCAACTTTATGATTCTATGAAAAAAATGCACACATACACATAGGGTGGGGAAAAAACACAGATTAAAAGAGAATGAGTAGGAAATAGAATTTTTTAAAAATGTGCTACAGAGCAAAGTCTCAACTACATAATGATGAGATGAAGACAGTGGACACACACACAAAGCAGAATGGCATTTATGGGTGTGTGCATAGAAAAAGCAACAAGAAATGAAATTTAAGTTTGAACTTAATTTAAAGAAGATGCTTAAATAACATTGGACAGGAAGGATTTCTAGGAAGAAAATACATAGAGTGTTGGCTATGAAAACATGTACACAAGTGTGTGTAGAAAAGCACTGAAGAACAAGAAAAAAGAACCAAACTTAAACTAAACGCAAGTTCCCCCCAATGCTAGAGGAAGGGGTGAGAGGATTACTTCCTAACTAATATTAAAAGAAAGAGCATAGACAGACCAAGACATAAACGGCAGCTAGAACCAGACTGGGAAGCAGAAAAACTGCTGTGTAGAAAAAAGGGAGGCGTGAGCAAATGATTAGGAAGGGGAATGGAACTAGGAAGATGGGGGATGGGGGGAAACGCTGACAATACCACCCACAGTTCCTCCAAACATTGGAAGATCAGCTGAGAATGGAGAAAAAGGAAGAGATAAATGAAGCTTATGAAACTCATAATCCATTCTCCCCAAGCCTCAGCAGTTGAAGAACCCCTTGTAAAACAAACTGTGTGATTACAAGAGGGATCTTTCCGTGACTCAGTCTCACTGCTTTGCTAGTAAACACACATCTCAGGATTTTCTAAAAACTAAAATGTAAAAAAGGGAGGGGCTTATTGCTGTTGCAGTTTTTGACCACAAGAAGCTTTGTGTGAGATCCAGAATCAGTTCTGATAGGTGTAAAGGGGAGTGCTCTTGGCCTTGGGAAGCATCAGAACTCGTTTGAAAGGGTCTTTTTAGCATAGGATTTGTCTGAATTCAGTCAAGATGTGCAATTTATAATTACTCTTGAGACGTCTGATGAAGTGGACTGTAGTCCACTAAAGCTTGTGCCATAATCAGCTTGTTATTCTTTTAAGGTGCCACACTTAACTCTTCATAGTTTGCACTTGAGCAGGCTGCCCCCTGTACCCTGCACTTCAGGAAACAGATTGTTTCTGCAGCCTTTCTTTTGGTGATCTTTCCATTTTCTTGTCATGTCTGTACTCTTACTCTTTTACTGTTGTGAGAATAAGGTTTCAGCAGCTGCAACAGAGTCATCAGTTGCATGGAGTGTACTCAGCGCAGCTGCAGAGTGCAGAACTATAGCGTATTGCTTATTCAAACACAACAGCCATCAAGACAAAGATCTGAGAAGAGAAAATGGTTTGTGTGTTTCTTCTTTAGCTTTTGATACTGTTCTCTAAATGTTTTATGAAGAAAGATGCTCTAAATTTATGATATGGATAACTTGGGAATATGGATTGAATTAAACTTGTTTTGTCCTTTTGTCACTTAAAAAGTGGTCTTTTCCACACGGGGGAATTAAAATGGTGTAGTGCGTCCTCAATGGAGGTCGTCTGCACCTCGGAGCGGACTAGGTTCGGACTATTTACCGGAGATCCGCACCTCAGTCTGCTCCGAAAGGGCCCAACTGGTCCTCCAGCACACTTTTTAAAGACCAGAAAACAGAGGTTTCTCTTTTTTCCGGAGTGCACCATTGCATGCCTGCTCCCTTGTGCAGATTCGCAGGCTCACACCAATGAGCACCTGCGATCTACGGAGGGCGGGCTTTAGGCGTGACGAGCTTTGGGGTTGGTTGGGACCCACAACCAACTGGAAGCCACCATTTTGGAAGCCGGAGCAGTGCGAGATCTTAGATCTCGCACTGCTCCGATTCGCCCTGGACCGGACCAACGAGCCAGAAGATCCAATGAGTAACAGCACAGAACGATTCCCTCGCCTCGTGCGGAAATGGCCAGTGAAATGTCTCAAAGTCATTTACGGTTTGGAACTGAACCAATTTAAACTGGGACACCTGGAAAGATTGCACATGCCATTGCTCTGTCTTTTTCTTTCAACTCCTCTCTTTCTCTCTTCCTGGCCCACAAGTTTTGTGGTTGTGGAAAGCAAAGATTGTTCTGAGACCTGTCTGATTTCTTCTTGGATTTTTACTTTTATGCCAAAGGTTCTCAGTGGAGTGAAGTCCATTGTAGAAAACTCACCCCGTAAGACATTGTGAGTCAGAAACACCCCATGCATGAGTACCATTCCATATTTTGTTACCTTTGTGAAGGTGTTCCTCACCTGCCCAAAGCACCTTCTTTGTGACCTTGCCCTGTTATTCATCTTGTTGGGTTACTGCTTAGAGTTCATAAGGCAGAGGCATTCCAAAATGATGGGGATAAAAATTTCTCTGTTTTGTTTTTACTGCATTAGAATTGTTCTTCTTCATTTTCTTTCTGTGCTGCAAATATGACATTTGCAGATTTTGGCAAATTATTTATACAACCAGAACAAATCAGCCAAAATGTTATCAAAACATTAAAATAAATAAAATAGTTACAAGCCAGCAATAGAACTTCAGTTGTAAAAATTAAGGGAAAACTAAGATAAGGACTGAAAAACTTCTGGAAGAGGAAGGTCTTAGCCTGGCGTCTAAATGTAACTAATGAGGATGCCAAGCAGATGTCCCTTAGAGTGACATTCCACGGCCTGGGAGCTGCCATTGAGGAGGCTCTTTCTTTAGTAGCCAATTCCTTCACTGCTGTGGTTAGTGGTAGCAAAAAGATCCTCTAAAAATGACCTTAATTATTAGGGAGGAATGCTTTTAAAGAGTTCTCGCTCCATATTCATGGGTTTGAATCTTGCAAATTTGATTATTTGTGAGGTGCCCATACCTCTCCCCAGTTCTCCTCCTTGTGTTCCCTGATGTTTTGACAGCACAGAGAAAGAAGGCAAGCATGCTGAGGCAAACGATAAGGCAGTGGGCAGGAGAGAGACACACATGTACACTTTCCTTGTGCCCTCTGGAGCTCTCCTTTCCCATTGCTTTTGCCTCCTCCCTGCCACTGAGACCACACACTGAGGCCCAGAAGGGAATGGAGGAGAATCGGCAGGGAGGAGTTATTCACAATTTTTCTACTTTCACAAGGGTTCTGCGCCCCAAACCCTCATGAGTGTGGAGGGGCCACAGTATATACTCAAAGCCCTGAAACTGGATGGATAAATTATAAATTCATTTCAGTTTTGTCTTACCTTTTTTTAAAAAACCCTCAGCTTCCTATATATGAAAGAAATTATATTTTGGTAAATTCTTCTCAAAAACAAACTGAAACAATATCCATATCCATAATGCATTATATCCTGTACATTACTCCAAAATATACGTGCATTTTTTTAAAAAAACTTGTTTTAAAACTGGTGAAGTCCTTTTAGCTTTTTTAAAAAAGTTGTTAACTTATTTGATATCTTTTTAGACTGTTTGAACTAATTTTATTGTTTTAAATTTTATAATCTGCTTCTTTTGATTTTAATTATATGCTGCCCTGAGATATTGTGATACAGAGTGGGATATAAGTATTTTAATAAATGAAAATAAACATGTTCTTCCCACACTCAGCTGGGGTGAGGACTTCCTCATTATCTATTGTGCTTTGTCTTTAGAAGGAATTAATTTCTGAATGTTTGCACCATCTGCCATGCAGAAAGTGCTTGCACTTGAATTTTTATTATTATTATTATTATTTTGAAAAAGCAAATACTGACAAGTGTCCTTCAGAAGCCTGCCTCTTTTACCTTGGCAGCAACAAGCACAAATTATCCATACACAGATGTACATATGTTAGGAAAGGCTTATTGCAAGCTCTTGCTTTTTAATTCTGAACTTGCTTTTGTAACTTCGTTTTACCTAGTGCTGACTTTTACAGTCAGAACAATAAAGACTTCAGTTGTTGCTGTTGTTGCTGCTTTTGCTGCTACCCCCTGATGATGCTAAGAGGAGGACCTTTTAAACGGGAAGAGGAAAGTGCATCAATAAGGGGGGAATGGCTTTGTGTATACTGTATTCTGCTACGATGAAGACAGTGGTGAACATGATGATATTCTTTGCCCAGCCAACCCAATTACTGTACCTAGAAATTCAACATTCTATGACCCGTGCAAATTCAACAAGTTATAAATAAGTTGTGGATGAACTACTTGAGGGATTATCTCTTTCTCTGTGTAAATACATCCATCTTTTAAGGTTGACTGCTCTCTCTCTCTTATGTGCTCCAAGATCTTTTGAGGTGTGAACAGTGGCAACATACAAGAGATTTTTTGGGAGCAGTGCATCATATATGGCACTCCCTGTCACACAAGCTTAGATCAGCCGTCACTAACCTCATGCCCTGCAGATCTTCATGAACTGGCATCATGGGAGTTATAGTTGTGGGACACACAACTGTTTCAGTCTTGAGAGCAGCTTAGACCACATGCTCTGGGGTCGGGGGCTGCATGTGAATCTGTGTGCACACCAACCTGCATGTATACTTCCAGAATGTAATTCTTACTGATCTGGAAGTTTTCCACTAAGTAGAGGAAGTAGAACTCTATTCTATACAGAGCAGCACCCTGGTGAAACAATTTTCAGGCACACAAAGCATAGCTCAGGATTTTTTATTTGTATTTTTTTTTTGTATTTAATGTTTAAATACTTTGCTTTAAAAACATCTTTACTGTATTAAAGAGCAGGGTATTGTAAGTTCAAATGCCTTTAAATTACTCTAATTCCTGACCATTTATTGGATGTAAGAGCAGTTTTCCTGCTTAGCTTTGGAACAAAGGCTCCTCTACCCCAGTGGTCACTGAGATCATGGCTATTTCTGCACCAGACTGATATAATGGTATTATTCTGCTTTCAACATCCTGTGGAATTCTAGGGTTTGTAGTTTCCTGAGGCCAAAGAGCTCTCTGTCTGAGAATTCTAAAGGCTCCTCCCTACACTGCAAACCCCAGGTTTCCATAGGATGTTGAAAGGGGAATAATAGTACTATAGTGGAATAATAGTACTATAACAGCACAGAAATGGTCCATGTGGGAAAGCAGGTGAAGTCTGCACAGTTGAAGGCTGCCTGCAAACTCATGTTGTAGCCCAGGTTACTTAGAGGACATCAGATTGGGAAAGGGTAATTTAGATTAGCCTCTCTTTGTCTTGTTCTGCTGGTCTTTCTCGTCTTCCAGCAAGCTTTTAAGTTTATTGCTGGCTGAGTTAATTGGTTCTTAAAGTCAGTGTAGTGTTTTGGCTTGAGTGTTGGACTAGGACTCCAAGAGACCAAGGTTTGACTTCCCACTCATCCATGGCAACCTACTGCGTGACCTTGGGCAGGTCACACTCTCTCAGCCTTTGAGGAAAGCAATAATAAACTGTCTGCATAAATCCGGCCAAGAAAACCCTAAGATAGGGCCACCATAAATCTGATTTGATTTGTAGGCACATAGCAACAGTATTGCCTTACTTAGCTTATATTTTTGATGATGTGTTTTATTGCTTTTACTTTTTACCCCTATTGATAAAGAAAAGTTGCTAATGACAAGAAAAGTGGGATAGAAATTTGAATACAAGTACAGATCAATTTCTGATACTGATATTCCCACACCAAGGGCCTCTCCTCACTACACTGTTGTAGTGCTGTTATCTCACACTCTTAACATCCTATTGAATCCTGGGGTTTGCAGTTTAGGGAGAGGCCTTTAGAATTCTCAGCCAGAGAGCTCTTTGGCCACAGTCAACTACAAACCCCAGAATTTCACAGGATATTGAAAGTAGAATAATAGCACTATAACAGTGTAGGGCAGGAAGGCCCCTAGACACAGGGAGAGGCAGGTGGACTGTTGGAAAGTACTGAGTTTTCATTTAGTGACTCCTCTGGCCTTCAAGGCTTCCTCAAACAGTTCCCTTAACATTCAAGGCAGGGATAGAAATCATGTGTCTCTTCAGGGCCTTTGACCAGTCTGAGTGCTGTGAAAGCCCAAGTGATTTAGTGGCTAGATCAAGCTTTTGTGTTGTTGTTTTTTTGTGTGTGCCTTCAAGGAATTTCCAACTTGAAGGCACACAATCTGTCATGGGGTTTTCAGGGCCTGAGAGTATGTGACACACCCAAGATGGTTTTCCATAGCCAAGTGGGGAATCAAACCCTGGTCTCGAGTCGTAGTCCAAAGTGCAAACTACTACACCACACTAGCTCTCAGAACAATCTTAGTTACTTATATTTTATTTATTTATGTCCCACATTTGTCCCAATACTGGATCCCAACCTGCTCCCCCAGGTATATTTATACTACTGCTCTCATCACCCCAACTGACACTGTAGGGTTGGAGAAGCCTGTGTTTTTAATGTTTTGTATCCTATTAGAAAAACCTTTATTATCAGGTGGTTTAAAAGCAGAAGTAAATAAAAAGGAAGAAATAGAATGAGAAGAAACAACTGCTCAACCATAAAAGTTCACTTGAAAATCTTGGATGACTGTGGTGTAAGGGACTTTCCAGGATCAATGTCTGTGATGGTGAAATATTTGTGGGGAATCTTGTTCCCTACACTGAGTTGTCTGGACAAGGAGCAGGATATAAAATGCAATAACAGTGAAGAAAACATACAGGCTTTCTTTCTTAACACCCACCTAGCATATTCTTTTGTCTTCCTAACCTATTAGAATAACAATACATTCTGTATGCTTAACAATTTTGCACTAAGAAAGAAATGTCATTGTTGTTCAAAGGAAGTACCATTTGTAGACTTACCTCACATTATGGTACTTATTAAGTTGCAAAGTCCTATCAGCTACATGTCAATGCTTTTATGTATTTTTGCTTTTTTGTAACTAATTCCACTCTTGAGGTATGAAAAAAGCAGAAGGTTATCAGGTAGATCAGGTTGAAATGAATGAGTGTATTGTGCTATGTTAGACAGATAGAATTGCTGTGGTGAATTCTTGCATTATGGTGAGGATCAAAGGGCAAAAGAGCTCGGGTGGCTGGCTTTTCATCTTGGGAAAAACATGTAAAGCATCACTTTGTTGGTATCTGGTGGAGCTTTAGAGCAGTCAGCATCCCCAGTGTGCCCACCAATATTGATTCCTTTGTATTTTTCTCTCTTACAGGATTCCAACCTTACGCTGCACACTGGCAATCCAGACCTCACACTGTGCTTCCAGAACACTGTCCTGGCGTGGATCCCGTGCTTCTATCTTTGGTGCATCTTACCTTTTTACCTCTTTTATTTAAAATGCAACAATCGAGGGTACATTATATTGTCCGTGTTGAGCAGATTTAAAACGGTAAGATCATGTGGAACTCCTCCCAGTAACAGTATAAGCAGCTGCAGATTCTGTAGTCTTATATTTTAAAAAAAATGCAGTCTGAAGATAAAAGTAGAATTTTTTAGAGTCGTATGAGAGAATATGGCCAAAAAGAACTCAATTGTAGTTGCTTACATTGTACACTTACATTGTAGAGTAATTATGATCACCCGAAAGTTCATATTTTACTGTTCAGTGCGGAGTTTGGAAAAGTTGCCTTTTTTTGATACAGTGCCCAGCAAGCTCCCTGGTTTACTAGGGAGCTGATGATGATGAAACAAATAGAACAGAGACTAGAGTGACATTGGTGGAAGACTTGAAGCAAGTCCAACTGAACACGGGCTAGAGCCCATTGGAAGGCCTGTGCCATGGCAATAGTGGCAGCAAAGAAATTATACTTCTCTGCCACCACTGAGTCTGCACAGTGCCATCCAGCAGAGTAGTGTTCTATGTTCTGGCCCACAAGAAGAAAATAAAAACCACTCAGCAGCCCACCGCGATGAATTTGTGAGACACTTTGCAGACAAAATCATTTAGGCCATTTCCACACTACATTGTTATAGTGCTATTATTCCACTCCGACATCCTATGGAATCGTGGGGTTTGCAGTTTAGAGAAGGGTATTTAGAATTCTCAACCACAGTGCTCTTTGGCCTCAAGAAACTACAAACCCCACAATTCCCCAAGAATGTTGGAAGTGGAATAATAGCACTATAACAGTGTAGTGCCGAAATAACCTTAGATTTGCTCTGATTTGGATGCTGTAGTTGAGACAGATCCAGTGAATGTAATCTTGGTACCTGCTTGTCCTGTATTATGGGACCCATTTCAATTTGTACAGCCTAAGGATGTGCACAGGATCCTTGAAGAAGTGAGAGCCACAACATATACATTGGGTCCTTGCCCCTCTTGGCTTCTGAAAGTAGCGAGAATGGGGCTGGTAAGGGGAGTAGTGCATGCCTGAAGGAAGCTGTGGTGAAGCTATTACTAAAAGAAGCCCTCCTTGGACCCCACCATTTTGAATAATTATTGGCCAGTCTCTAATATTCCATTTTCAGGCAAGGCTCTGGACCATGTGGTGGCCTCCCAGCTCCAGGAGTTTCTGAATGAAACAGATTATCTAGATCCATTTCAATCTGGTTTCAGACCTGGTTATAGGATGGAGACAGCTTTGGTCACCTTGGTGGATGACCTACACAGAGAACTAAACAGAGGGAGTGTGTCCCTGTTGGTTCTACTGGACCTCTCAGCAGCTTTGATACCACCAGCCATGGCATACTCCTGGGCTGACTCTCTGGAATGGGGCTTGTCATACAGTGGTTCCAGTCATTCCTGGAGGGACAAACTCAGAAAGTCATGCTGGGGGACACCTGTTTGACTACCTGGCTACTGCTCTGTGGGGTCCCTCAGGGTTCTGTTTTGTCCTCCATGCTGTTCAACATCTACATAAAACCACTGGGAGAGGTTATACAAAGTTTGTGGGTTTAGTGGCATCATATGCTGATGACATCCAGCTCTAACTCTCCTTTCCATCTGATTTTGAGGAAGCTGTCTCGGTACTGAATACATGTCTGTTGTCAGTAATGACTGGGTGAGAGCAAATAAATTGAAGCTTAATCCAGACAAGACAGAGGTGCTCCTGGTCAGATCAGGGAGTAGGCACTCTGTCTGTGCTGGATGGGTTACACTCTCCCTAAAATCTCAGGCTTACAGCTTGGTTGTTCTCCTGGACTCAGCTCTCTGCCTGGATACCCAGGTTTCAGCAATGGCCAGGAAAGCGTTTGCATAGTTAAAAGTTGTGCACCACTGCACCCATTCCTTGAGATGTCAGATCTGCCTACAGTGACACATGCCTTGATTACGTCTCAGTTGGACTGCCATAACGCACTTTGCATGGGGCTGACTTTGGAAACTGTTTGGTACCCTCAGTGGGTTCAAAACATGGCAGCCAGAATGTTAACTGGGGCCAGTTACAAGGAGCACATACCTCCCTTGTTAAAACAACTCCACTGGCTACTTGTTCATTTATGAGCACAATTAAAAATGCTGGTCATGACCCATAAAGCCCTATACAACTTAGGTCCAGATTATTTGAAAGACCGTATTTCCCTGTTCAAACCTGCCGGAGCTCTACAATCCACAGGGGAAGGCTTTCTCTCGGTCCCACCACCATCTAAGGCTCACTTGGTGAGGACATGGGAGAGAGCCGTGTCAGTGGCTGCTCTCACCCTCTGACGTTCACTTCCTCAGGAAGCTAAGCTAGCCCCCTCCTTGCTCTTCTTTCACCAGTTGGCAAAAACATTTCTATTTAAGCAGGCGTTTAATATGTAAGCAGATGGGCTTTTAATTTATCAAGATGTTTTTAAAAATTGTGTATGTTTTTAATTGTTTTATATATTTTATTAATGTTTTTAAGTGTTTTTGGAAACCACCTTGGGTCTGACTCTGGGAGAAACACAGCATTTAAATTGAATGAATGAGTGAATAAAATAACTTATTCAACTTCCAGCTAAACCTTCCTTTGAAACAGCATTTGGCTTTGGCTTGATTTACATAGTTTAAAAAGCAGGTTATCATGAATGCAAGGAGGAACTTCTTTTTAAAAAAGTGTGAGCAGTCTCTGTTAAAGGCTCAGGAAAGAGAGTGGGTCTGAGGCCATTTCCGCACTAGCCTGTTGTAGCGCGATGATTCCACCCGGCCCCTCCCAAAACTGCAAATCCCAGGATTCCAGAGGATGTTGAAAGTGGAATCATCGCGCTATAACAGGCTAGTGCGGAAATGGCTTAAGTCAAGACCAGAGCTCCTGAGAGACAGCATTAGACCTGGAACAAGAGGCATGATCAGGGTCCCTTCCCTCAATCTGTCTACAAACCAAATGTTACTACTTTTAAAAAGCAAGTTTTTAAGTGCCTTCAGTTTAGTTTTAGGTCTACTAACAGAGCCTAGTAGTTCTGATCTCAAGGTGTAAGTTGCACTTTGCCTTGGTTGTTGATGGTTATAGAAGACTTGGGTTTGCTGAGATTTAGCAACAGATATTATAGCATGTAGTGAGAGCTGGGAGAAACAGGAAGGCTTCTGCCTCCTGCACGGTTAACTGGATTCACTGACCTTGGTTGAGTTCTGGTCTCTCATTTTCACACTAGAAGCTCCTTTGGAAACCCTTTCTACTTTCAATTCACACTGCCCATTTTCTAGTGGAAGCAAATAGTTTTAGCTACTAAAACTCTTTTTCATGTTTGGAAGAAGTAGGTCATATAATTAATTTTCCCGTTAATCATAGGTTGAGGGCATGGATTTCTAACTGGATTTAATATGAGTTGTTTACTGCAAAATAGCGTGTTGTCTCAGTGACATTATTGTTAATAATTAAGAAAATGTCTTGAAACAAGCAATGCTTTTGATTTGGAGAAAGCCTTATATAATTTCCCTGGGTTATCTAATCAAGATAGATGGGTGGGAGGATCTTACCTGCAAGAAATTTCTTTAAGATATCTCCAGCACTGAGATACTGTAACTGCTGCTTCAGTCAGTTGGTTTTATTGTCTCATCAAGGAAAAGGGCAGTTTGTTGACTAGATACAACTTTACTCTGCTACTGTGTTGCTGCAGTAATCTAAATTTATTCACCATGTAATTTAATAGACTGTGGATCCAGCGCTGATTGAAGTCAGTACCTAAATCTTTAATGAGTTTTATAAGAACTGCACTGAAGCAATGTGACTGTGTAACTACCATTTGAAAGCTTACTTAAAAAAAAAAAAGACTGCTTGTAGTCACTTGCGAAAGATCCCACTCAGCTCAAAAAGGTCTCATAAAACCAGAATGGTTCAATTGGATAAAAATTAAATATGTGCAGTTGCTTTACACAAGCCCCTGTATGCAGACATTCAGACACCCCTTTACCCCATCATAGTACAGTCAGCTTCCTGCCCACCTGCAGTTTGTTCATGGGAACTGACTTTTGTTCAGGGTCCATCTGTCTGGCTCTTTTGCTTCAGTGCAAATGGAATGTTGTTGTATGTATATTCCATGATGAAAAGATTTAAAATGAAGCCCAGTGCAGTTAGGACTCTTCCACAAAATTTATACATTTTAATTTCTCAATGTATAGATTCTGTGAATGGATCCTATGCAAAGCTGGGCTTGGTGTGTTAGCTCCAGCATGCTAACTACGCGTGGGATGGGATGGGCGCAACTGCTGTTCCAACCTACTGTCTGCTATCTGCTGAGTGGACATCTGCATGATCTTTGTGAGCAAACCTTTTAGGCTGATGTTGTTGTTTTATTCATTTATATTCTGCCTGTCTCCCAATAATGGGACCCAAAGCAGCTAAAAACATATTTAAAACAATATAAAAACATGAATAAAAGTAAAAATATAAGATTTAAAAAGCAATTGTAAACATTACAGTTATTAAAATGCATTAAAACACTCTGTACAAACAGTAGGTTAGCCTCCTGCTGACTGTTCTGGTGGGCCTTGGGCATAGGTATTTTCTTTCTAGAGACAACAAGCAGCAGAGGTCTGTTGGTTTACATATTAGTAGGGTGGGAAATCCCTCCTGGTTTCACTCCATACTTAAAACAGAAGTCTACCCCCCACACACATAAGTTCATTACCTTGGATAGCTCCCCTAAAGTTCAGTAATAGTCAGTGAAGAGGCAACACCCTTCACTGATGACAAGAATTGAATCTTGGGAACTTATGAATACAGAACATGTGCTCTACCCTTGAGTTATGGGCTGTTCCTCAAGTCAAGGGTTCCTCCTCATGTTGAAATGAATTGGATCCTTTTTTGCTCGGGCTGCTCACAAATCACCAGCCAGATCCAGCTTCATAGTACATAAAAAGAAATAGATGATTAGTCAGGCTGGATTGAATTCAGTCTTTAATATATCAGACAGAGTCTTTCCATAAAACTTTTGGGTTTCTTGCGCAGTTTTCCCCTTTTGTGTTAGAGAGCATATCAAGCATGCAAATAGTTTTCTTAGTACTGAAAACCGGATAGCACTATCATTGAAAATGAACTTGCAAGAACACTGCACAAAAAGTCACAGTATAACACAATCAAAATAACAGCATTCTAACATAGGTAAGCTCTCCTGTCTGGAAATGTACAAATAACCATTTCTGGGAGGAATCTTGGTACTTTTAGAACAGTCTTAGGTATAACTATTAGTTTGTGGCACGTAAGACTGTTCTGGATAACTGGCAAGGAACATTTGTAAATCAGAAGAGAAATGTCTTTGTTCTTCTTTGATGCCATCAGTGTGCCACAGGCAACTGACACAGGCAGGGTAGAGGCAGAGCCAGATCAAACAAATTCTGGTGGTGTAAGGAATTTTTTGCTTGCAAGGATGCTTTAAGAATACAGTGGGCCCTCCTTTACCATGACCTCCACAAGCATGAATGTTAAGTCATGCAAAGTTTCATTTCCCATTATAGTCAATGGACCCAGCAGATGCATACCCACAGTGCCGTGGGCACACACACATCATTTCCATTGACTATAATAGGACATAACACATTTTCTGTTTTATGCAGGGGTTCCTGGAACAGAACCTCACATATATGTAGGACACACTGTATGCTCTAATTGAAATGTTGTTTGAATAAGTTATCTGCTCTTAGAAATGATTTGATACCGGTACTTTCTCTCTCTCTTTTTAAAGGTCTTCGCTTTCCTCCTTTGGTGTGTTAGCTGGGCCAATCTCTTCTATTCTTTCCATGGAATTGTGCAAAACAGAACACCATCCCCTGTGTATTTTGTAACACCCTTAATCGTTGGCATCACAATGGTTGGTATGCTTTTCTGTTGATGCTGCTACTGCTTATGTGGAACAATGCTGATGATAAGCATGATGTCTTTTCCTTAGCTCAACTATTGCAGCCTGTAGGAGATGCAGAAATAGTCAGAAAGAACTGAACAAATTTTATAGAGAAGCAATGAAGGCTGCCGTCCTTTGGTCCCTGGAAAGGCATCCCCAGAACACCAGCTTCATGAGGATCTTTCTCTCTGCTCATGGAAAGAGAGGTCCATGTGTAGAGAGACAGAACTACCTTCACAGGCCTCCCTCTTGCTGGTGCAGACACTTGTTTTCCCAGTGCCCCTTTGCTGTCTATTCACCAGCAGCACTAACAAAGAGGAGATATTCCAGGAGAGGCCAGAGAGACTTTGGATCCACTGGGTCCAAACTCCTCCTTTGTTTTCAACATACACCTTGACAGGGAGATATGCCATCTCTGGAGCAGAGATAATTATTTTCTTTCCAGCCTTCTATCTATCTCCTACCTTGCTCTCCTGTGCCTGGCAGAGCTTGGGGTTTGCTGGTTTTTCCAGTGTATATTCTTCCTCAGCCTCTTTAGATTGCCCTGCTAATGCATTATGGAGAACTGTGTCCTTCATTGTCCCATTAAGAAGCTTAGGATGGTGCTGGAGAACTGTCTTGAACTTGCATCCTTCCATGTGGTGTCGATGAGAAAAAACAGGGCTTTGACAGAATATAGAAGGTGTGACTTGAAACTGTTCTCATTGTTTTTCAGCCTTCTGCTGTTCTGTGATTATAAACAGACAGACGGGATTTTGCAACATCTGTAGCTCTTTTGTAATAGCAGCCACATAGTGTAGGCAATAATAGTTGGCTATATTTTTTAAAGAATTAAAATATTCATAAAGGTTTCTTTTCTTTTTGTGGGGAGGGGATAAGGACCCACTAAGTCCTTAAATAATATAATTTCCTGATACTTAATAGTGTCACCTGTGCACATTTTAAATTCCACCATTAAAAAATTCTGCATATGAACCTCTGGTAATGGGGATTTTTTCTCCACTCTGCACCATATGGAGTTTTTCCTTTGAGAGCAGTGAATCTTACACAGGAAAGCAAATCAAATTTTGGCCAGCCCCCTAAAATCTGTTGAGTGGGTACAGTGGAGACTGGCTTGAAGACACAAATATCCACTGGATAACTGTAGCCTGGCTATAATTGCCGTATCCTCTGGGAAGTAAAAAAGAAATAATGCTTTTGGTTGCACGTATAAATATGCTATTGGCTAACACGGAGGAAAGGTGTGTGTGGTTTTTTGAAGGAAGAAGAAGAAGACGACAATGGGTAGGAAGCAGTCTGTTTAGCACCTGGTGTTTTATTGGAAGAGGGCTTTTAATAATGTGCTGTATGGACTATATTTGTTGCTTTTTAATGGGTGTGGTTTTGAATTGCCTTTAGTTCTATTAATACTGCAATTATATTTTAACTTTTGTATGTTTTTACTGATGAGGTCTTTCATCTACATCTGTTTTAATTTCTGCAACTCTCCTTGACTTCCAAGGCTGTGGAAAAAAGGATGGATGGATGGATGGATGGATGGATGGATGGATGGATATTGATTGATTGATTGATTGATTGATTGATTGTATAGCCCTCCTTTCTCCCATAATGGGATTCAAAGTGAAGTACAGTATGTTAAAAAAAATACAGTACAATTTTTAAAAAATCTTAATACAAAAGTTAAAACACAAACTAAATTTGATATTAACAACACAAGTTAAAATAAATAAATAAATAGTTAAATAACAAAACAAAGAAAGTTTAGCAACAAATAAAAATAAAACATTGCAGGTTCAGACTCTTCAAACCTGCTAAGGAATCAATGAGCTTTTATTCACACCTACATTTCACTGTACTCTGAATTCTCTCCCTCCCTCTCTCTGCCTCTCATTTGTAGCTGTTGGCCATGTTGCTCATCCAGTATGAGAGGCTTCATGGTGTCCAATCTTCAGGAGTTCTCATCATCTTCTGGTTCTTGTGCGTCTTGTGTGCTGTGGGTCCTTTGCGGTCCAAAATCATTCGTATTTCAGCTCAGGTAAATGGAATGCGTCTGTCTGTGTGTTCCAGCATATTGTACCATAGTGCTAGAAGGGAAAAGAGTATCTGACATGCAGTTTGGGAAAAGAAGTGGGTATAGGGGCAGGTCAGGATATATAAAGGTCAGGTATAAGTTGGGTAAATAGCAGCTGCCTGGCTCTTCATGAACACCAAGGGTGGAGCATATAATAATCATAAGTAAAGGTAAGGACAAACTAGTGGACTTTGATCATGGCTAGGGGTACAGGCAGGCATGCTGCACTGCAGAGGAAAGAGTTTCCTCTTCTCGAGGAGAAGAAAGGCAGGGCATGTGGGGCTTGAATACTTGAGTGCCTTTTGTGGAAAGAGACATATGAATGCAAATCAATATGTTTAGGCTCCCCCCCCTTTTTTTTTTGTTCAACAATTTAAGTTTCTTCACAAAGTAAATTAAAGGAGTGAAATCTAAAGAATCAAAAAGCCATCAGGCACAGCAATGTTTAGGCCAAGTGCCAAGTGTCAGAATCCTGCAAACTCTCTTAGAGATGGCATTCCACACAAAATAGATACTGCTACCAAAAAGGCTCTGATCCTTGTTCCAGCGCGTGTTTCTCATTCAACAGAGCCACTTTGAGCAAGGCCTGAGATCCTGAATAGAGCAGAAGGGAAGAAACACACAAATTAAGGCAGTACTCATGGTACCCAGGCCTGAACCCGGTCAAAAATAGCACCATAAACTGAGCCTGCAGAGGAACCAGTAACCAAATCAAACAAAATGGGAGCAATGTGTTCTGAATGCCTGGCTTCAGTCAACAGCTGGGTAGCAGCATTTGGCAGCAGTTAGAATGCTGGAATGCTGGAATGCAAGGGCTTCCTTATCTTTGGGTTGAATATTGACTCCTACCTGTTGAGTGTATGGCTGCAAGTCAATCTATTCTGGTGTAAAATTTCCACATATTTCTGTAGTGTTTGGATCCAAAGAATATGGGCTGGAAGAGATTTGAAAGCAATGCAGCCCATAAGGCAGACTCTCCCATCCTGCCTTGCAAAAGGAGGGGGACAGAATCTGTATGTTGAAACCAGTAGGACATTCCAGAGACACTGAATCAAAAGTTTTCCCGCTTGCCTATTTTTATTCAATTTTATTTTAATGTTAATTTAAATTTTATTTTTTTAGGTTAATATTCTGTTGTTCTAATGATCATTATCTTCATTCCCGTCCCACTCAGCGTTTCACTCCAAAAATGATTAAAGAAGCAATCTGCTGAATAGGTCTGTGGGCAGTAATAATGTCTGCCTAACTGTTTTGCTCATCTTTGTTAACCTTGTTAGTCCGTTTTCCTTGTTTATTGGTTCTCAAACCCATCTCTTTTTAGGACCAAATGGAAGACAGATTTAGGGTTGCTATATTTTATATCTACTTTGCTCTGATCCTCATTGAATTGATTCTTGCGTGCCTTAAAGAAAAGCGTCCATTTTTCTCACCTGTGAATTTAGATCATGTAAGTACGTCTATGTTACAAGGGCTGGCTATAGATTCTCACGTAGTATGAACAATAGTCTAGCTAATCAGTATTTAAGAACATGTGGGATATGCCCACAGGGCAAAGCTGCTGTTTTTCTCTAGAATGTATGTTAGAACCAAGCTCTGATCAGAACATAACAGGCACATTTTATATAGACACCACCTCATCCTAAGCATTTTCCTCAGTGGGGTTCAGATTTGGGCTATGTCATAGGAAAGTCTGTATATTAGAACGTATCATGCAGGCTCTGTGTACCAGATTTTTACTCATGAGGAACTCCTGCTCTCTTCTTTTCCCACTACTCTGGCCATTTCTGCAGTAGACTGTTATAATGCTATTATTCCACTTGCAACATCCTATGGAATCCTAGGGTTTGCAGTTTAGGGAGGGGTCTTTCAAGATTCCAGGATTCCATAGGATGTTGCAAGTGGAATAATAGCGCTATAACAGTCTAGTGCAGAAATGGCCTCTGTTAGCAACTCAAAGTCAAGAATGATAGAAAATTTAGACTTTCTGGTAGTCTGTTTTGAAGAAATTAAAGGAAAGTGGTGAGACCTGCCTTCCTGCATTCTCACAGTGGCCCTCTGGTAACACTCATGATTGACGATGGCTATAATTCATTAAAGGTGGATCAGTTTATCTTCAGAACTTCTTCAGAAAAGGGGGAGAATAAGATGGTATATGAAGCAGTGGAGCTTTGGGATTTTGGAGTGGGCATACTTAACTTGGCAAAAAGAGAAATCAGGGGAAAAAACCTGAAAATGTTTCTGGCTGAGCTGGTAGAGGGAAAGAAATGATAGGTTCTGCCCCTACCCCAAAAAGGTTTGGAAACATGAGAGGAAAGGGAGGAGGACTTAAGACAATGATTGTTCAAGAAGAGCAGCATGAGAAATTTGTCCAGATTGTTCAGAGGAAAGTTTGTTCCTCTTTAGTGAGATATAAACCTCCACCCAAGAGTGATGTGTTAAGTCAGGGAACAAAGAGATAGAAAGCTGCCAAATCTGGTATGCATTGCAGTTCCTCTCTGTGTGACAATTAGGAGACGACTATGCACAAAATACTGGTTTAATCATACCTTGTTTTCACATTTCCTAGAAGATGGTGGTAAAGGTACTAAAAGCAAAATCACTCCTTCTGTTCTGCCACCATCTGGTCTTAATCAAGTCTGTTGGCAGCAGGACAAGAGAGGCTTTCCTACTGCCTTGCTTTGCTCTCTCCCCCTCCCCCCTCCACATACTTGAGCATGAGGTTCCCCTCTATTCAGTATCTGGGAGGAGCAGAAATAGTTTCCACTCCCTGCTTCATCTCTGTGGCAAGTAGAATTTGCTGAGATCAGGCAGTGGGATCCAACCATTGTCTTGCAAGACTACTCAAAGCTTGGTGTGAAGAGAGCATAAAATGAGGAAGAATTCTAGTGCATCCATCATTTCATGTTTATATATCAGAACATATTCCCATTGGTTTCAAATGCACAATATGATTTTTCAAAACAGCTTTTGCTTTGAAAGAAACATCCCCATGCTACATTGATTTAAACTTTTTTTGGGGGGGGTATATCTTCAATGTTTATTATAGAATCCGTGTCCAGAATCGAATTCCGGTTTTCTTTCCAAGATAACATTTTGGTGGTTCACAAGGTAAGCATGTTACTTCAGGTTTTCTTGTGATTCTGCCAGTAACCTCTATTGTGTGTACAGCAATACTGGAGTGGCACTAGGCCAAAAGATTTCCCCTCATGCTCTTGGTTGCTTAGCTGCTTCCTTATACAATATAGAAGTTCTAAGTCCCATTAATTTATACCTCCTTTCCCACCCTCACCAGATGTTAGAGATTGATGGGAGCAGCAAAGGCTGAGAAAAAGGCTACAACATTAGCTACTCTTACTTGTGAGAAACTCCCACTAAAATCAGTTTGAACAGAATCAGTCTGCATTTGTATATTATAGCCTGGCAAAATATTAAAAATAAAATGAAATATCCTCTTTCCAAACTGAGTGCAGGGAGTGTGAGAAAAAAAACAGAAAATCTTAATTACACAGAGACCCAATAATGCATTGATAAACTTGTGCTTCAAAATACTTGCTAGCTTTCTGAATGACTTATACAGTTATGGTTGAATTGGCAATTAAGGTTCAGGTTTCATTTCCTGTTAAAGCCCTATTTTATAGTTGTTTTTTATTATTCTTACTGTACAGCAGGGAAAGAAACATGAGTGTCGTGTGTAACATGATGAACCACATCGATGCTGACACTTAAGCACTGTAAAAAGTGCTTTTTTTAAAAAAAAATTGCCTTTCCACCTCTACGAAGAAGAGGGAGACTTACTTTTTAGATAAATGTTTACACAAAGAGGGAGGATTGTTATGCTATGAGCAAGAATAGATTGTTTTTTTGAGGTTTTCGTTGAAATTAGAAGAGGTCAAAATAGGTTTTGTGCACAAGAATCACACATAGCTGTCTGGGAACAGTGGCCATTTCTGCACTAGACTGTTACAGTGCTATTATTCCACTTTCAGCATCAACATAGCACTATAACAATCTAGTGTAGAAATGGCCAGTGGTTTTTGTACAAACTTCCATATTTCTCTTGCAAAAACAAACACATGTGTATTTCCATGCCGAATAATTCAACAAAACACTTTGGGATGTATGAATATGGGGCAAAAACTGCACCAAAAGCTTACCGCTGTATTATTCTTCCTGACCAGGTTTTCCAAGTGTAGGGAAGCTCATTTTTCTGCCAGGAAATTAATAATAGTGAATATTGTTTCCATCCTTAGTTTATGGTCATACAGAACAAACTCATGATGTTCAGAGTTATTCCTTCCTGGGAGCTGGAACACGGATGACATGGGGATGGAATGCTATCCTTTCTTGCTGCTCAGCAGTACAGTTTCAAAAGTGCTGCATTTACTAACTGAGCAAAGAAAGAATCTTTTATAATTTCTGTAGTAAAATTTTCACATAAGAAAATAATCCACCATTCAGTTCTCAGTTATCTACACTAACAGCCTAATTTAGGCTGAAGTATCATGTGCTCTTGAAGAGTAGTCTTGGTCAATAACTAGTATGGAGACCCAGGTTCAGATCCAAAATCATGTCCTTTGCCCTAAATTTTCGAAGGGCTGAGCAAGGTGATCCAGCAAGGTGATCCAAGGTGACAGGAGAGATACAATGACAACATACAATAATTTGCTGTAGGCAAGATTCATAGCTGCTGTTTGAGAATGAAGATGTAGGTCTCCCATGCTCATATTCAAAACAGAATGTTGACCCATAAAGCTTGCCATGTAGAAATGGGACACAGAGCTTGTCATCTAGCAACAGGAGGTTCAACTACCCCTTTGCTGCAAATCAGCCAGTCCACTGGTGTGCTTTCTTTCTCCAAAAAAGTGCCTCAGGGGAAATATTTAAATCCTAGAGACCTCAGTGGAAAGAGTTACAAAGGCTTAGATGCTGGAAAGTTGTTTGATGCTAACTGAAAGTCTAATTGCTCTGTGTGTGTGTATGTGCCTTCAAGTCACTTGCCAACCAAAGGGAACCCCATGAACTTCATGGGGTTTTCTTAGGCAAGGAATATTGAGAGGTGGTTTTGCCATTTCCTTCCTTTGAAATATCACTCCATCAGGATCTCAATACAGGTAAGTGTGTCTGACTTCTCCCACCTAAAATGAATTGGGCTGGCCTGTAGTGTTTGCACTCATCTCTCAAGTTCAGTTGTATTGCTGTGAGAGACCATGAAGGCAATGAGAAGTAATCTGTGACAACCATGGAAACATTGGTGGCAGTAGTCATCTTATTGCCATGTTCAGGGTGGACAGGTGGGTGGGGAGGCCAAAGGAATGTTCAGGCAAGTCTAGCCAGCATCCAGGATCAAACACTGAGCCCCTTTTTGTTTGTGGATATAATAGACATGATAAACAAGAATTTGCAAAGGAAGCTACCACAGAACCTATTTGCAAATAAAGTAGTAGCACATACCAAAGATTTCAGACAATTACAAGGTAGTCTGAAGTAATGGCAAAGGACATGGTAAGTTTTATCCTGTGACAGTAACAGAAGCATCACAAAAGTATACATGGCATGATAAAGCTGAACACTTCAAACTACTTCAGCAGTATCCACTGTGATGCTAAATGTGTTTAGTACAAGGGGACAGGTCTAACATCAGCTCTTTATATTGCAAAAGAAAAAGAGAGAGAGAATTGCAAATATGGGATCAAAATCAAACAACTCATCATTTGATCTGTTTTTATGTGCAGAATTTAGTCAAAATACTAACGCACAAAAACTAAAGATGCTGGACCCAGAGGCAGACTGAGCTGGTTAGAGCACTGCAGTTAATTAAAGCTTTTGTTTTTAATTAAACATAGCTTGTTGTTTTGTCTTAATCCTAACTGTGGTTTATTTGGAAGAAGTGTACTTTATGAAGCTGGCTTGTTCCAGGTAAACCATAGTGAAGATTACCCGTTGTTTTGGATGATTGGATGAAAACAACTAACTGAGGTTAATAAAAACAATCAAACAAAATTTTCTCATTTTGTTCCCATGGCCATGTCACAGGAAAATAAAAGAAATGGGTAGGTGAATGTATGAACCCATTTTCATCATTATGGTTTATTGTGATGTCTGAATCAGATCACAGTTTTCATCTGTGCTCTGCATCTGTCCCTAATGCTTCTGTTTCATCAATTTCACAGTCCTCTGCTCTGCACAAAAATAAAATTATGGAGTAATTATTTTACATAACACTAAATTGTGGCTAAATAAAAATGGGAGTAAAATCTTCAAAGCTCATCCCTGCAAACACAGTAGAGATGGAGAGAAAAGGAGGCATATGTGAGCCTAAGCTCCTTGCAGCTTCTTCCCATCATGGTAAACTGTGGCTTAATCATTGTTATATCTGATCTGGCCCTATAAGAAAGACAAAATTACTGAGCAGGTAAAAGTACCTTTGAGCAAGTAGCACAGTGTGTGCAAAATCACATGTGATTTCTCCTTGTCTATTTAATAGGGAATTTACAGTCCTCTAACTGCCACTCAGAAAGACCCATTATCAGATTAGGACTGCCACCCACAAAAAGACTAGGGATGGGGGCAAGGGATCCATTTTTCACAACACAATAGCCATCTTCAAGAGTATGACTGCAGCTGGACTCCTGCTGCTAGTCTCATGTAGAGCAGCCCATTAAACCAATGGGATTTATTTCACCATTCCTCAATTGATTTAATGGGTCTGTTTTTGTTTGGACTAACCAAGAAGGTACAGGCTTCAGTTTTCAAAGAATGCTAAGTGCTCTTTTGTGCATGGTAGAACAGAGACAAATATATGGCCAGTATTCATACATTGGATTAAATCCATCTGTTAGACAGGCAATTCAGGGGTCACATTAGTAATTAAGAGCCAGCTCACAGATCAGCTGAGTTAGTAGCTTCATTCTGAGCTGAGCTTGCTTCTGTTGATGGGAGCTATGTCTGTTTAATAAACATACATGACTGCCCATGGTGACTAATCCAGGCGAGTCATTTTACATAGTCATGTAAATTTGATCTTTCAACACATTCCTGTGTACAAGTGGATTGCTATCATTTTTTTTTCCCCTAGGCCATAACAGCAAATAATGAGTCCTTAGGCAAGTCATTTAGCTGCTAGCTGGCAAAAGTTCAAAACCAAGGCCTCTACATCCAAGGCAACATCTAAGGTCATTTCATCAAGATAACTTAATGTGGATTAAGGACCCTTTAGCACGCCTGGGGACTGTACAGACACAAAACATTTGCCTACTGAGATCTCTTGGGAAGAGCAGATTAACTTCACCTACACACTCTTAGACCAAATTCAAGGGAGATCTATTATTTTGGATTCCACCAGAAGCAAGAGGTGCATAGTACTGATTGTCCAACCCTTCTGTCAGTCATGAAGCTACATCCCTCCCTCCCAGTTATTCCTTGTGTTGGTGACAAAACCACTTGCTGTACTTCTCGGACCATTTTTTAAAAGGTTGGCGAGGGGGAGGATGCTTGGGAGACATACAAAATGCTTTGGGGAGGACCAAAAAAACAAGAAGCAGGAAGCCTTCGTGAAACAGTGTATGTATGATGAGGGTGGAGAAAGATAGGGCACTGGTGGATCCAGAGAGTTTATTGTGATGTTACTAGGCTGAAGGCATGGAGAAGCAGAGCTCTTTCTGGAGCAGAAAATATCTTGATCTACTCTCAGAACATTCCTCCATATGCATCCAGTCCTCTGTAACTTCCAGTAGAATTTACATCTATCTACAACATTGTTTTCCCCTCCCAGCTTACTCCACTAATGGCAGCATGTGATGTAGGGTAGGGATAGGTAAATGCACAACAGCATGACAAAAGAAGATGCATAAATGTTGTCTTAGAATCTAGGTTTCCTCAGAAGGTGTGGGGGCAGCCCACAGAGTGGGTGGGAGTTGGGACGGGGCAGCCCTCTGGTCCTCCATGGCTGCCCATCCCTGTCCTAGACGCTACATAGTTTGGTAGGAATAAGTGGATGCCTGCTGCACATGGAGTTGTTTCTGTATTGAATGTAACATTGTTATTCTGGCCTCAGAAGGGCTGAAATGCCCCAGCTGGTTTCAGAGACAGTAATGTGCCCTTTCTCCTACATTGCAGTATGGCAATCCAGGGATATAAGAAGCCTCTTGAAGAAAAGGACTTGTGGTCTCTGAATACAGAAGATAAATCTGAAGTGATAGTACAGAAGCTCCAGAAAGAGTGGGATAAACAAAAACATGAAAGGCCACAGTAAGTCAACATTGTCTTAATAAATAACTCCTTTTCTCTTGCTTTCATTGATAAAGTGCAGCTTTATATGTGCTTTTTTAAAAAAAATCAGAATTGTGTGCTGTTGTAACCCGTGCTCCTTGCCAAGAAAAGCTGTATTCTGTGACCTGTTTACATTATGCAAAATGTGTGTGCAAGTCCATATGCGTGCTTTTGAAAATTTGAATAATTAATTGTCCCTTTGCTGGTCATAACAACGGTCAAGGAACTGTGCCACTGCAAAACTATCTCATGATGACTGGAAATACTACTTTGCTCACATTCTAGTTAATGAAGTTTAATCTATTGTTTGTTCACTTTCAAAATTATCTCCATACTCATAAGACTTAGAATGTCCCCTTTTAAAAATAAGGAGGCAGGAGAGAAATTGAGATTTTAAAGGTGAATGATTTTGCATCTAAATAGCAAATCCCACTCATGAATGAAATGATTGCAAAATACCTGTGGAAGCTGATTTTTTTCTGCCTACTGCCTTTAAAAAAAGATTTGAAACCCGAGCTCTGTAGAATGGCCTGGAGGCACCAGATCTTAGGCCATTTCCACACTAGATTGTTAATAGTGCAATGATTCCACTTTCAACATCCTATGGAATCCTCGGGTTTGCAGTTTAGGAGGGGCCGGCTGGCCCCTCCCAAAACTGCAAACCTCAGGATTCCATAGGATGTTGAAAGTGGAATCATAGCACTATAACAATCTAGTGCAGAAATGGCCTTACTGAAGCTTATATCATCAACAAACTGGATAGGAGCCCCATCTGAGAACCAGACTTTAATACCATAATTCGAAGGTGTCTGTGTGACTGTCTGTTACACTATACAACCCATATATTTGATCACAGGACCATCAAATCTAGTCTGTTATCTAACAGAACCGAAACAAAGACCATAGTAAAGTTTGAGGCCCCAATTCAACAAATACTTTGGGCACCTTCCAATAAATATACCAGAATTCTCTGTTTATTGCTCTGAATACAGTTGGCTTTCCACGTTCACAGGGTTAGGGGCACAGGACCCTCACAAAAGTGGAAAAATGACAAATATCAAAATGTCTGTCTGTCTGTGGGAAGGGGGCCGAGGCATGGTGGGGAGAACAGGCACCTAGGGTCCAAACCAAGTCAGAGAAAGAAGATGGAAGATGTGTGGATCAGCCTGGTGGCCCTGTAGTTCCTCTCTCACACCCATCTCCTTCCTTGGGTGTGGGGTGGCATTGAGAGATGGTTTGTGGTGCTGAGAAATTGGGCTTAGCTAGCCAGATGGTGGTGGAGGAGGAGAGAACCAGAAGCAGATTTTTAAAGGGCTGCACGGCCTGATCGGAACTCCTGAGAGGGAATGTTCCCCTGGAAAAGAAGTTCCTCAGGAAGGGGAGGCAGGGGTTGAAGAAACCTGTGAATAATCAAAGCCATGAAAGTCAAACCCATAAATGTGGAGGGCCAACTGTATACATTTATGAATTATCCTTTTAAAAACCAAACTCAATATTTAGACTTAAGTTGACATCCCAGACATTTTTATGCAAGTTTGGGACCAATGACCAACAACAAAAAAACACTGTTTCAGTTTTAATTGTTATTATTGTAGATAATACTGTTGCGATCTTTGTTTCACAAACAAACTCAGTAATGAGTATGTTTCCTAATATGTAATAAAGAGGGGAAAGGAAAAAGAAAGAGAGAAGGTTACATCCAATTATGAGTACCAGCTGGAGTAGGCTGATTTTCCCTTTGGTTTTTAAAACTCTTTTGAGCATTTTTCTGGTGTTTGGGGGTTCTGGAGGGTGTTAGGTTTCATTAAAAAAAAAAACTCCAAAATTGATGGGGGTCCAGGGACCACATGTTGCCTGAAGACCACACTTTCCTCAACCCTTTCCTCACTTTCCTCAACCAATCAGCAATGATTCAGTGGGTCTACTTGGCCTAGGACCAGTAACTGCATTTAACGCAGAGGATCGAACTTACCAGCACAAAGGTAATTTTCCATTCAAAGTTTATATCTTTCCTTGTTGTTAGAGTCAGAGAAGACATCTCAGTTTTAACAGTACTGCAGCCAACTGGTGAAGGAACTAAAAAAATGGATGATGGCGACTCAAGCATATTACTTGGGAACATCCTGACGGAATCTAACTCCATTGAAATATCAGATACATTTTATGAAAATATCATAAATTCTCATGGTCACGTATAGGTCTTGTCATGACTGTTTAGCATTCTTTGGATTTCAATTGGAATTACTCCCCTTACCCGCTCCCTAAGCTACTCACTTAGTGTCCTCTTATCTTCATGTTATTAAACCCAAGCCAAATGATGTACCATAAGCATTTCCAACAAAGAGACAGGCATTTACCTTATCTGAAGAGATAAGTGGGAACTTAGATCTCATAGCTGTGATTCATTGGCTGCTGGGCTCACAGCCAGTTCATACATATTGGACAAGCCATATGGGAAAGTTTCTCGTACCTCAGAATGCACATTGAATATTTAGTAAACAAAGCACCTTCACACCAAATCCTCCCTGTGTCTGAATTTACTAGGGAAAAATCTAGAAGATCGGGGACCTTTCAACTGTTAGTCAATCATAGGTAAAACTGTGGGGTTGGAGGCCCTAAAATGGCACTGGCAGCCACTCTCTTGGCACCCACCTGTTTCTTTGTCCATCATAATTTTTAAAATATAAGATACTATGTTTAACTAATTAAAAATGGCAAGGCAACCATCCTGCAAAGTGATATACCAGCTTCCAGCACAATCTCTGTTTTGAAATAAACTTAAACAGCAGATAGCCACAGCCAGCAATTAATTTTTTAAATGTGTCTGGATATCTAGTAAAGAAGGAAAAAGTAAGCTAGAGATCGAAGAGAGAATCCTGGAGAGCTAAACAGGGATGTCTGTATGTGAGGGTGGGTTTTTTTGGGGTGGAGGGGTATGACATGTTCGTGCTTGGGTGGTCTTGGTGTGCTGTCAGTGTGTGGCATGTCTTTCACCTAGTACTTGTTTTACTTTGTTTTGGGTATGAGGGCATGGTGTTGGTACATACTGAACTTGTGTGTGCATATGCTTCTGTGAGCATCACAAATTTCCATTCTATGAATAGCTCTTTTGTTGTGGTCCATTGGAGGCAAATATGTGATTCAGTGTTTGAGGCTAAGCTCCTACTCCTTCCTGCTTTGCAGTTGGTTTATTGGCCAAGTTACTTGTTTCTGACAAGTAATGCCTCACCTCCATATCTCAGTCTCTCTAGCTATTCTGAAGAAGATTGAGTTGAATACCCAGTCCAAGTACATCTCTCCAAGGCTCTGGCCTGGTCCTGACAGGAGAAAATGACAGAAGAAAAGCACATGTCTCTGATCCTTACAGGGAGTGTGCATTTTCCCATGATATTGCATGGTTGTAGACACATTCCAAATAAGATTACCATCAGTGCATCAAATTCTGTTTATGTATGAGAGGAGTGTACAAAAATTCACATTCTTAGATTTTCTCTAAGAGACTATGAAATATAAACCTGCACTACGTCCCCTTCCCCCCAACTTACTCAACAATTGATGGGGAAAGTCACAGGGCCATGGTGATCTGAATTTTCGGCTCATCAAGAGATGTCCAATCAAAAAAAATGGTCCTGGTTGTGCGCTACAGGGGTAAATCCGAAATGAAGTGGCTTTTAGGAAAGTGGTGTTCAAGAAGCAGCAAGCTCTCTGGCCCTGAATAGCTCACACTGAGAGTAAAATGAACTGTATTGTAGATATATTTACTTGCCAGTGGATCAAGAAGTCTCAGACAAACATCTCAGTAACATGTTATACCCTAACAAAAATCTTAGTCATTCTGGTACTAGAAGACACCTTGATGTTTAAAGTAAGAAGTTTAACAGGTTAGGCATTTTCTGCTGCTTTGCGAAGCTATTACTTCATTATATAGGAACTTTGCTCTTTTATTTTGCTCCTTCAAGTCACACCTAGTATCAAATTTTTATTAGATTATATCTGCTTTCTCACAATAGTGTTTGGGCAGAGCATTGTGTGGGTGTTCCTGTTGGCAGCAAGGATTGAAAGAACTCCGTATTGCTCAGTAATTGCTCTTTTCTGAGTCTCTTTCTTAGATTAGCATGTAATATGTAAAGCGTGAAATCTACTCTCTTTATCAGTACATAGATGTGCCACTACCTCTCCAGCAAGAGTAAAGGAGTAAGCAAAATTAGTCAGTTTCCTCATAATACAGTGTAAATGTGATTTTGTAAGAGACGGGCAAAACTAAGACAGGAGCAGTGCTGTAGGTGGCATGTGTGCTGTAGATGGCATGTGAGAGATAAGAATCCAGATCACGGTTGCAGATTTGAGAGCAGCGCGAGGAACTTTGATAACAAACCATGGTAAAGTCTTTCAAGTGAGGATATATGAAGCACAGTCAAGAAAGAAATTAGAGATGCCACTAGAACCACAAAATAATTTCAGTTTTGTGTCTTTGTATTGAAATTTAACTGGATGGCAGTATTCTTGGGCCAAAGGTAATGAGAGGGCCAGATAATTTTCTATAAAATAAATAGTAGTTAAACTTCAAATAATCAGGGCAAGCATTGCTGGAAGACTGGCAGTGTAGTTGAACTGGTAACACAAACTTTTCTGATTAACAAAATGCTAAGCAGAACTGTTTTGTCTTAAGGCTCTGCTGCCCACAAATTGTAGAAGCAAACATTTTGACACTGTTGCTTCTTTCTTGAGTGAGTCAGTCATAATTTTATGGCTAAGTTAGATGAGGAAGTTATCAGATGCAGATAGTTTTGTGTTTGCCAGCTTTATGTTGACTTGAAATAATTTTTTAAAAATCAATCTTCATAACTTTTCATTATGTTAATTGGCCATTCTCACACTCAAAACTATTGATCTGATAGATGGGTGTAGAAATTTCTTTTAGTGAAAACACCAGGCAAAGCAACTTCAGTCATTGTACTTCAGGTAACTTTTTTGGAAGCGTTGGTGAAAATGGCCTTGAGGTCAACAGGATTTAAATGTAAAGCTGTACTACAATTAAACATAAAGCGTTTAGATGCTGGTGCAGAAAGGAGGAGTACAAATCAAATAATTTTTTAAATTTTATTTTAATGCATTAAAACATAAAAGTTAAGCAAATAGACAGTCATACCTCATTTATACATCCATTGAATACATCAACATCCTATATTCCATGACATAAGATAATTTCTCATCAGGTTTCTATTATATTATACTTTCCATTATCAGATTCACCGGATCTCATCTGTGTATACAAATAACTCTCACAGTTCCATTTCCTTGTTGTTTGAGTATTAAACCAGAGGAGGAAGTCATGTGACATTCCAGATGTTGGTGGTCCAAGAATGGCTAGGCATACTGGGAGCTACAGTCCCGTAATACGTGGAGGCCCACGTGATTCCTATTCCTCCTTTAAACTGAGGCTTGGTTGATTAATTCCCTTTCATCTTTTAGAACCAAAGAGTTTTCTGTTATTCTGTGAGAAAATGGTAGCCCTGTGCCCTATGAAGATAGCTTCGCTGTTACCACAGGACCTCTGTCCAGCTAGGCCAAAGACTGTTACACCATTCTCATCCGTTATCTAGGACATATTGGTGGTATTTATAATGGTCCTCCTCCTTTCAAGTGAACCATAACAGTATGTTTCATTATCCTAGGAAAAAGAGGTATCCTATACCAAAAACTCAAACAGTGTGATGAACCATATTGCTGATGGTCCAGAAGAAACAGAAATCCTGCTAAGTAGTAACACAGAGCAGAAGGAGCCGTCTTTTCTCAAGGCCTTGGTCAGGACCTTTGGCCCTTACTTCTTAATTGGATCCTTCTTCAAACTGATCCAAGATCTATTGTCTTTTGTCAACCCCCAGTTGTTAAGGTGAGTACCATTTTCCCATTGGCTTTCATGTAATTTTCATGTTTGTGATCCATATGTTGAATTGATAAAGAAGAAGCAACAGCTTAGGGCACACAAAGTTGCACTTAGCTGCAGTCTTACTGAGTTTTGCCCATCCCTTGCAGTCTAAATTTCACAAGCCACATGATGACACACGGGTGCAGACTGGGTTGATTCTTTGCTTGTCTGCAGGGCACTTTCAGGGATGAATTTGCACTGCTTGTGGGGGAAAGATGCTGATGACAAAACTGATCATTCCTTCCCCTCTCCCAGTATTATTTATGTGCTTCTAAATTCTCTCGGAAACACTTCTGTGGGACATATGATAGGCTTCCACATGGATGTGTCGCAAATTTGACTAACTGGCATGAAATGTCCTTTGTACAGTTATTTCCAATTCATAGTGAGTCTTATTTGTGTACATAGTATAGTTCCTATTTGGGAACCAGTTCTGTTTGGATTTGCTATAAACACCTGCCCTGCCTCTTTGGCAATATACAGGTTATTAAGCATAAAAATTATATGTGTGGTATACTTTGCCATAAAGCTGCAGATTGCTCCAGATTCTCAACATCTGCACACTTCATTTTTACACGATGAAATGTACCATGAGCTCCATATGTGGTTGTCATAAGTACTGGTCTACTCTCACATTACTGACATTCATACAGATACTTCATCCCTACCCCATTTGCCAGTTTGGCCTTCTTTAAAAAATAGAAATTGTTTATTAAAAAAAGAAAAAGAAACTTTGAAGTGACCCTTAACCTTGTTGTTTGAAATGGGATTGAAGTCTATCTGGTTTTTAAAGTCCTGCTGCGTTTGCTTTGATAAAAGAAAGCGTGGTTGTGCTCTCTGCCCTTCTACTCTGAGTGTTTTTCACCCTGTTGTCTTATTTGTTTTGATCTTCTTCTTGAACAGCATATTAATTGGCTTCATTAAGAATAAAAGTGCTCCCTTATGGTGGGGATATCTGATTGCGGCTTTGATGTTTTTCTGTGCCGTGTTCCAGACCATCATCCTTCACCAACATTTCCAGTACTGCTTTGTTACTGGAATGAGGCTGAGGACTGGCATCATAGGAATGATCTACAGAAAGGTAAGTCAGATGGAGCTGTTTCTCTTGCATTGCCAACCAGAGGCACCAATTGTTTTGCTTAATTACAGCAAAGAGAGAGAGGAAGGAGGGAGAGAGGTGTCTGCTGGGAAAGCATTTACTCTGTGTGTATGTCTCTGATCAGTATCTGCGTGTGGGTGATCCAGACATTGTTTGAAAAGAAGGCTGCCTCTGTTGCCAGGAAATACACAGTGCCTGGATTGTGATTTTTATCTCTCATATAATAATCTCTGCACAGGAACTATTATTGGCTTATTAAGTGTAAACTTTCTTTTTAAAGAGTCAGTAAGCAGATGCTATTACAGAGTGCACTAATTTAACACTTAGTTGATTTTCATGCTGCATGTACTCACAATGAAATGGCAATTGAGCATGCATAGGTCAGCCACACAAAGTCCATTCTGACATAGATTTGCCTCTGTGTGTGTGTGTGTGTGTGTGTGTGTGTGTGAGTGTGAATGAATCAATCCTGGGAAGACTCAGGTGCACAAACTCTGAATGAAGGCCATGTGCTTCAGGCACTGCAAAGTCTTATCATTCTCAACCATCTCTAATCCTGCAGGCACAGAGACTGTATCTTCCCTAGTATTTATAGTTTATTCATAAAGACTTTCGAATAATCTGCATCCCATGCATATGTGAACTGCTAGCCACTTGCCTCATTAGTTCCTTAATATTTCCATCAGGGTCTGACCCCAAGTCTTTAGTTTGTCCACCCCCAGATAACCAGCCCCAGAACTGTGCTCTGTCTGCAGCTTCTTACTTCTGGCTCACATCATTATTTGATCCTTTTCCCATCTGGGACTGACTTATCTGGCGCTTGGGTGCTGGATGCCCTAAAGACATCCTGCTGCTATTGAAATCCTGTTTGACTGCCTACTCCAAGGGCTAAGACTCTCTTCTGATGCACATTGAGCAATGTGGAAGCAATATCCGTCAGTGTTTGTGTGTGAGAATTCCACATCTGTGTAGCTGAGACTGAATGTGGGTCTTTCCCTTCTGCTATTTGTCTTTCCTTCTCGCTGAGCCTCCCTTCTCTGGGAAAGAGCCACATGGTTGTGATATTTTGCAGCATAATAAGGAGGAAAGGAAGAAGTGAAAAAAGGGATGCGTCAGCAGCTTTAAGACTGATTTTTATTTTAGTGTGAGCTTTTGTTGATATAAGCCCATTTCTTGAGATACAACTGCAAGTTTAGGGCAAGGGACATGATTTGCATCTTTCTGGATCATATTGCATACTATCCCACTCCCACAGTTGTATAAATATGCTTGAGAACCTGAGGCTTTACTATCACTCTGTACTGCATCTGTAAAAGTGGGTTTATATCCATGAAAGCTCATGCAAAAATAAAAACCAGTTAATCTTAAAAGTGATGCCACATTTCCTTTTTTTTTTCCTCCTCCCCCTCCCTCCTTTTAATGGTTGTGGTATAGATGCATACATTCCATAGTTACATAGGATTTCTTATAATTTGGTGTTCTTATGAAGGGATGACTAATATTATTTGTGCATTTGTTACATATTAATTACATTTGTATCCTGCCATTCCTTCAGTGAGCATAAAATGCCATACATGGCTTTCCTTCTTGCCGCTTTTTCTTCACACTGTGAGGCAAGGTCAGACTGAGAAAGAGTGAGTGGTCCAAAGACATCCAGTGAGTTTCACGATTCAATGGAGCAGTAAACCTGTATCTCCTCCAAGTACCAGTTAATTGTTCTGGCCGCCGCTATATGGTAGTTCTCATAGTATAGCAAGTGGGATGTGCTTTTGGTAGTTTTGATCAGATATCTTTCCTTGTTGTATACTGTTCTAATAATGTTTTGCATATAATTCAAATTGCCCTTGCTTCGGCTTTTGTCCTTCCTGTTCTTCCAAGACCACAAATTTTAATGTTAGCCTAGCACCTAATTACCATATTGCTGAGTGTTTACAGTATTTACAAGGCAAAAATTAATCAGCAGGGAAAGTGTGTCCAGGACTGCCCAAAGATTAACACACGCCATCCAATGTTATCCACTATTTAGAAAGAAGACTAATTTACCATGTTTTTAAAATATTAGTTAGATTTTCTCAAAATGTTAATATTACAACTAAGCAACTGTGTTGCAGTTGAGAATCATTCTTGAATTAACAGTTCTTACAAGAACAGGCAAACAGTATTGTGTAAAGCTACCCAGTATATGTATAAGTAAAAATGGAGTATCACGCACTATGCGCATCTCTGTGCCTGATGTCCTGTACACAGTGTGCTCTATTCTCTGCATCCCTGCTACAGCTGCTTGTGAAATCCTCATAAATAATGCTCCTTCTTGCCAAACCACCTTGTTAATTTCATATGTTTTGCAACTTCCACAAGCCATTTGTATAAACAAGATTGTACTGTACACCAGTATGCTTATGTTTTGAGTACTCAAATGAGTGGCTTAGAACAATACAATACATAAGAGAAGGCCATTTCTTTCATGAGTACCAGGCTTTTAAACATATCTTTGCATAAGTAATGTGGGGAAACCTTCATGATGAACTGCTGTAAACAGCTGCCACATAAAGAGACTCACATTACAAGTCTTCCCAGTACATGTGCCAGTAAGTAAGCTTCCACTTGATACAGTGAGACCTACCTTGAAGGGATCATTCACAGGATAGTGGTGCTGAAGTAGCTTCTGACAGTTGTTAAATTATAATTGACACCATTTATATAACATATTTCAAGCAATAAAGACATTTCAAATGCAATATCTTGGGAATTCTTACAACAGCCCTATGTGGCAGGCCAGTATTATCCTCAGATTGCAGCTGGAGGAGAAAGAGAAAAATATGTCTCATTTGTGGCCGTGCTGTCAGTTAATGTTGAACCAGAGACATCCAGCTCATCATTCGTGTTCGTAACCACTGTATGACACCCGAATTGCTACACTAAAGTAAAGATGACATCTGAAAAGCACAAGAACAAAAGAAAATAATAACAAAATCAGTTTGCTTTTGAATTTGGAAAACCAAAAAAAGTGGTACCCCATGCAAGGTTTTTAACCAAATAGCCAAACAGAACATTAGCACTGAGCATCAGTACTTTGAATGTTGCTTGGAAACACACAGGTAATTAATGGTATTGTGGCAAACTGGTAAGTTACATTCCCATCAGCCAGTCCCAAACAGCAGGTGCAAAGTTGTTATTTCAGTTTCAGAGATAGATGTCAAAGGCAGCCCCAGGATTGACACATTGCAGTAGTCCCACCTGTAGCTACACAGAGTAGGAATAGTTGTGGTCAGGCAATTTGTTCAGGAGGAGATACAGCTGGTGCTCCAACTGAAGCTGTTGGAAGATCCTCCAGCCCACAAAAGCTACCTGGGCTGCAGGTGATAGGATGGGACTGATCATGCTTCCAAGTGGCAAATTTGATCCTCCATGAAACTCCAACCCATTCCACAAGGGGTTAATCACTGTCCCCCTGAGCCACAAACCAGATTTAGCAAATCACAAGGAGAGAATGTGAAGGACCAGAATGTACCGTGTCCCAGTAGCACAGGGTTAAGAGTCAGTGTACAGCAGAGGCTACAGTTCTGGGTATACACCGGGGAGTCCATTCAAGTCACTGCTCAGCCACAAAGCCCCCTTGCTGACCTTAGACCACTCATTCTCTCTCAGCCTTTCTGTGAGGAGAAAAATAGCATACAATGACCTGAACTCACTGGAGGCAAGGCAGAATGAACATGGCATAAAGTGAGACAATATGTCTGAATAACAGCGTTTCTCTGCCTGTTTCTCCAGTCTTTAATTATTACCAATTCAGCAAAGCGTTCTTCCACTGTTGGAGAAATTGTCAACTTGATGTCAGTGGATGCTCAGAGATTCATGGATCTGACTACCTTCCTGAACATGTTATGGTCTGCACCACTCCAGATATGCCTTGCATTATACTTTCTCTGGCAGGTACACAACCTCTTCAGTTTGTTCTCTGGGGTATAACACAATGCAGAGCCATTCAGCTAATGCTTAAGGCTGATCTAGCTGTAGGGTAAATTTATTAGAGAAAGTCATACGTAACTCCCAGCAGAATTCCAAGCACTTGTTTTCAAAATGTTCTGTATGAATAAGTGATTAACTGAGGACATGGAACTAGAGGCCCACAGGTGAGTCACAATGTGTTTAGCCTTTAAAAAGCTGTAATAGGAATATGTGAGGAACAGAATACTAGAGGTGGGCTTGGACCAAGGAGGGGGAGTCATCACATTATGAATTTTTATTTTCAAGGCTGTACTAGCAGATGACAGTCCTCCATTTTCCTTAGCTCTATACAGGAGACATTAGATAGTATAACAGCTATATTGGTTCATTTCTGGTCTGTTTTTGTCTCTGTACAGCAGGGGTGGGAAATTGCATTCAGGTAGCTGGAACTACTTGGAGGGGGGCAGATCTTAGAGAGAGAGGGAGAACCTGGCTATTTCTAGAGTAGTTAATTTTTAGCTGGGATTGGCATGAGGGGTATAGAAGTAGGTGTGGGAATGTTTGCAGGCAAAAGAGATGTTAAGCCAGAAGTGAAGTAAGGAGAATGGAAGAAGTGGGGGTGGGAATGTTTTCAGCCAAGGGGTGATATTTTAAGCCAGGACTAGAGTGAAGAGGATAAAAGGAGAGGATGGGAGCATCAGCAGATGAAGGAAGAGATTTTGAGCTGGGGCTAGAGTGAATAAGGGGGGATGGAAGGAGGAGGAGGGAGCATTTGCACACTTGTTTGCACAGCAATTCAAGGATTGTCCTTGCCCAAGGCACAGCAAGCATTATTTGCTGTTTAAAGCATCAGGGATCTCTTCACTTTGCAAGGATGGGGGTTTCAGAGGCTTTCGGGGCCACACTTCTAGGTATGGTGGGCTGTACTTTGCTTACCCCTGCTGAACAAATTTTTCCTGACACAAAGGGGCTCACTTGCCTAACTAGTTATTATCACACTTTTAAAAAAAGGTTTTGTTTACAGTGCTGGAGATAAACAGCCAAGGAGACATTTTTAGCTGTGGTATTTTGGTTAAAACAAACAGAAGATTTGGTATTGCATTGTCCGTCATACCTTCCTCATCTATGATCATTTCCATACTGGACTGTTATAACGCTACAATTCCAGTTTCAATATCCTATGGAAGCCTGGGGTTTGCAGTTTAGGGAGGGGCCAGTCAGCCCCTGCCTAAACTGCATATCTCAGGATTCCATAGGATGTTGAAAATGGAATCATAGCACTATATCAGCCTCGTATGGAAATGGCCTATAAAGTATGCATGTACTTCCACATGGTGAAGACAGAAAGGGAGGGGCCAAAGGGAGTATGCAACACTGTCCTTGTTGGAAATCTATCCTGTCAACCTTAACCATACATGTTTCATTGGAAAATGGAGAATTATGATTTTCCTTTTGTTAACTGATATATTTTACATCCTTTGAAGAGTTTAGGACCTTCTGTGCTGGCAGGAGTGGCTGTGATGGTCTTACTTATCCCGTTTAATGCTGTGATTGCAATAAAAACCAGACAATTCCAGGTAGGTAAACTATTAGTGTTCTTTTGTGACATTGATTACAAACTAATTTTGAATTGCCTTGTTGAGTCTCCCCACTAAAGGGAGCAAGGAAGTGTGTTTCTGGCATACCACATGAAGAGTCCCTCTTCTCTGCACCTGTTCACCTACCCTTGCATCATTGCCTTTCCTTGTTCTCACATCTCTCTGTGAGGTTTTTGTTGAACCTCTATCTGTATCTAATTCCTGATCTTGTTTGACATTCCTCATTATTGTCCTAGTAATTTTCTGCTCCTGGACACAACTTGCCCCCAGGCATACACAGTTAAGATTCTGATAGCAACTAAAGTCTATATACAATCTTGCAACCACACAACTGCCTTAGGAGCAATAAATAGAAGCTGTAATTTTTAAAAAATCTTTTGAGACAATAGAGTTGCTAACAGATCACTGAAAGTGAACAGAGAAGGAAGCAGACAGACCTCTCCTGGGAGGCTAGAATTAATAAGAGAAATAGCATGTTAGCTCTAGAGCCTGAAAAGGTTAATTTTGTGGGTTATAGTTCCCAGAATCTTCCAGCCAGCATGGCAAGTGGATTCTACTGTTATTGTTGTCATCATCATCATCTTTATTTATATCCTCCTTTTTTCCAAGTTGGGACTCAAAGCAGCTTACAACAAATAAAAAGATATAATTAAAAACCATAGAATACAAAAGTTAAAAAAGCAACTAAACTATCAAAAAGAATTTTTAAAAGTTAAAGTACATAATTAAAAACTGATGCATCCATACACACTATTAACAACATAGGCACATTCTATCATACAGGCCACATACAATATGCACTGAATGCCTGTCAGAATAAAATGTCTTTACTTGACTGCAGAAAGAAAGTAGGGAGAGTGCCAGTCTGACTGCTCTGGGAAGAGAGTTCCAGAGCCTGGGGGCAGCCACTGAGAAGACTCTCTCCTGTGTTCCCACCAGATGTACCTGTGATGGTGGAGGGACAGAGAGAAGGGTCTCTCTAGCAGATTTCAAGGACTGCATTGGTTTGTAAGGGAGAATACAGTCCTTCAAATATCCTGGATCTGAGTCAAGTGGAGCTTTAAAGGTCATCACCAGTACTTTGAATTGGACCGGCAGCCAGCTGAGATGTTGCAAAAGGGGAGTTGTGTGATCCCTGTATTCAGTCCCTGTTAACAATCGGGCTGTGGCTCCTTGGATCAGTTGAAATTTCTGATCACTCTTCAAAAGCAACCCCATGTAGAGCACATAACAGCAATCCAGGTGGGATATAACCAAGGCATGTTCACTGTGGCCAGATTTGACATCTCAAGGAATGGGCTCAACTGACACACAAACCTTAACTGTGCAAATGCACTCCTGGCGCTCCTGCTGAAACTCAGGCTTCCAGGCTCAGAGCTGAATCCAGGAGCACCTCCAGGCTGCAAACCTGGATCTTCAGAGAGGGAGTGTAATCCCATCTAACACAGGCTGAATCCCTATTCCCTGATCTGCCTTTCCACTGACTAGGAGCACTCCATCTTGTCTGGATTAAGTTTCAGTTTGTTTGCCCTTATCTAGTCCATTCCTGATAACAGGCATTGGCTTAGGACCAAAACAGTTTTCTTGGCTTGTGGTGGGAGGGCGTAATAAAGTTGGGCGTCATCTGCATACAGATGGTACTGAAGCCCAACCCTAGGAGCTGTAGTCTAAAAGGTAACTTTTCCAAGCTCTGGAGCTCCATGGCTTTTTTAGAGTGTCTTGTAGGTCTGTCCTTAATTAAAGTCACAGAGATTTGCTTTCATTTCAAAGGTTCACTTCTGATTTGCCGCTTTTGGCTGTTTGTTAGTGAATTAGAACTCACTGAATTTTAGAAGTTGCCTCCTTTTCTAAAGTTACTTTTTACTTTTACAGTCGGCTTAAATGTGAAGGTGACATCAGCCCCTAAACTCTTTTTACTTCCTTGAGCTGACTGATGTTTAACTGATTAAATACGTCAGAATGGCAAAACTTTTAATTAGATTCCTTCCCCATCCTCTTCTTTTCAGTATCCTACTGGAGAGTGAGTTTGGTGCAGTGGTTTTAGCATTGCACTAGACTCTGGAGATCAGGGTTCAAATTCCCACTCAGCCATGGAAACCCCCTGTGTGACCTTGGGCAAATCACACTCTCTCAGCCTCAGAGGGAGGCAAAGACAAACCCCCAACAAATCTCGCCAAGAAACCACCCGTGATAGGTTTGCCTTAGAGTTACCATAAGTCAGAAACAACTTGAAAATGCACAACAGCAACAAAACATACCAGTGCTGCTTATTTCCTGCTTTTTCACCTATGCTGAGCATTAGCTGTGCCTCCCTGGGTGTTTCTTATTTCCTCACTCACACCTGCTTCCACAGCGCTGTCCTTGTGTAGGTTGTCCATTGAACAAAAGCATGTGTTGAAAAGAATTCATTGAAAAGTAATGAGAAACATAAAAACCAGTGCAGCACTATATGGTGCTGTACACTATTCTGTCTCCATTTTTAGAAAGAAAGAAAGACGCTGCATTTTTTGCCTCAAGCTGGTTTGCAGCGGCTCCTACAAAACCAGGACTGAGGCATGATGAAAGAGTTCAGAATAAAGCCTCCATTCATGATTAATCATTTTTGTAGTTCCTTTATGATGATGGGACTGACTGTCGGGGAAGCAATGCTGTTCTCGGCCTTGTTCTCAGTACAGAAGAAACAAAATACAATGTGCGTTCTAATGCCTGATTCTGCGCTTCACACACTCTCATATTTGAAATTGCTCCATATAAAATATTTATAATCTATAATATTTACAATCTATATGATTTGCATATTTTGGATTTTAACTTTTTTTTTTAATTACATGAAGGAGTATCAGTAGAATTTTAAACAATGACCTAAAATAGCTTTTTTTCTTGCTTATTTAAATCATGTGATTTAAATTGTGACTAATTCAGTTGTGTGATTTAAGTTGTGTGATTTAAGACTTACATGAGAGTATACTGCCTAGGATTGAACCTGAAATCCTTTGGCTGCAAAGTATGTGCTCTGCCCATGAGCCCATTTATAATACCAATGCAAGGCAGCCTCAGGATCTCTCTTAACTATGCCAAAGGGTGCTGGTGGAAATATGGCTTATTGCATTTGCTGTGCCACTGAGCCACAGTCCTGCCCCACAAGATTTATAATTGTTGACTTCTCACCTCATCTGCCTCTAAAATTCATTATCCTTCTTGTAGCAAGCACATATTTATAACCCTAAATAAGTGCACCATACACACAAAAAACTGGATATGTATTTTCATAATATTTTAAGTTGTTAAAATCTCAACTTGTGATTTCTTCATCCAGATCCAGGAAGCATAGTGCATGTAACGTGTTTTGGCATAATAACAGTAGCTTAATGATGTTCTTTAAAATCATTTAGGTGGAACAGATGCACTACAAAGATTCTCGCATTAAACTAATGAATGAAATCCTAAGTGGCATAAAAGTGCTCAAGCTCTATGCTTGGGAGCCATCCTTTGCAGATAAAGTTTTGGAGATACGGAAGAACGAACTCCGTGTTTTGAAGAAGTCAGCCTATTTAAATTCTTTGTCCACATTTACATGGGTCAGCGCACCATTTCTGGTAAGCTGTGCAGATATACCCCTACATCAAACCTGTAACATGGCAGAAGAATATCCTTGTCATTTTTGCCAGAGAGAAGATTCAAGAACCTGTAAAGAGGCTGGTTGCTGAGTTACTATGAACACAGGCAGTGGTCATGGGTTGACTTCCTCTCAGAAAATGACTCCTTGAGGAGGGAGTTAAGGGCCAATAATGCAGGAGTGGGAAGATGGCTGAGGTTGAGCTATCTGTAAGCATAGCAGTTTTGTACTACTACCTGTAACTGTATAAGTACAAACTATTCTGCACCAAGAATGGAGAAGAAAGAAGTTTAATTTCATCTGGCTAAGCTTCACATTACAACATTCTGAAACTTTCAAGATAATGAAATAAAATAGGACTGCTGGTAAGCCAAAGATCCCTCCTTGCCTAGCATTTCTGCCTGAAGCACTGACTAGCCAAATATCTCCAGGTAGCTCACAAACAAGGGTATAATGGAAAAGATTTGTTTTGTTTCCTCTCATTGATTGACCCAGGCATCAGCCTCTGAAAATGAATGTTCATGGTGCTGCTTTAAGCACTAACAGCTATTGGCATAAGGGCTCTGTACATGCTTCTCTGGTTTTATACCCCATGAACTCAATTCCTCCATGAATCTGCATACTTTAAAAATCTAATGGCCATCATCAGCATTGTATGGTGGTGAATTCTATAGTGACAAAGATTTTTCTCTTCTGAGGCCATCATCAATCTATTTCAGAGGTCATCCCTGAATTCTAGCATTCCTTACAGATTTATATCCACACATTTTTTTCAGTACTCATTGTTACCACGTTATTTGTCATATACATTAATAGTGAGATGATTCTTAATGTGCTAATCCTTCTATAGCCAAATTGGTACCACTCATACATATGAGGATATTATCAACAAGCTTGGGAGAAGACCAGGGTTTGCAGAAGTACAAATATTTAGAAAAATAGAACCTCAAAGGCGGGAGGAACTGAAACCAGCTCATTGAGGACTGTTTTACCTCAAATAACCAAGAGGTTCTCTCGCTTGTTAGTGAAAGAAAATTGAAACTGGGTTGTAGAATGGAACAGTTTGCTGTGAAAGAGGGCACAGCTGACTAGCTGGAAGCCCATAGAGATCAGCAGTTGTTCATTGATCCATTACAAGTAGTTACTTTTAGCTTTTCTGTTACCAATAAGACTGTTTACAAAATAACTCCAAACAGGTTTTTTTTTATTTAATACTTTTTTTTTTGTCCTCCAGGTTGCCCTGACCACTTTTGCTGTTTATGTCACTGTGGATAAAAATAATATCCTAGATGCAGAGAAGGCCTTTGTGTCACTCGCACTGTTTAATCTCCTAAGGTTTCCACTCAACATGCTCCCTCAGGTCATTAGCAACATTGCACAGGTAAGAATAGTGCCAGGGTTTTTGTTTTTTGTTTTTTTTTAAAAACCCACACTGAATGCAAACAGCACTTTAAGAATGGCTAAATGGGCCAAAAAAGACTATAAACAATGACAGGGTCTATTGGTTATATCCAATAAATTCCTCAGTCAGATAAGGTTCCACTATAGTTTATGCCTTCAGACCATTCACATCGCTTTTGAAAACTAGCCATAAACTTTAATTGGCATGGAATGTGCCTTCCATATTTTTGATTGAAGATTGCTGACTGGAGAGGGCCACTTAGACCATACCTTATGCTAGCTTTCAGCTAGTTTCTGTCCCTTATTCAAAGTGCTGATCTATACCACTCTGTAGTCTGTATTCTGAATACTTGAAAGTTCTCTTTCTCCCATACGAGAACATTATTCCAGTTATACAACAGCTATGTTGTTTCACAGAAACTCTGCCACTCCATCTACAATATGGTGGGCAGCCATGCAGAATACTCCATTTGTGGTTCCAGCACTGTAGAATTTCTTCCCTAGCGTGTAGCTCATGTGTTCTCCTTGTCTTCCGTTTGCAAGCTGGTTAATGAAGTGTTCTGGGAGGCTTTTGGAAATGTATTATGGTGGCTTTGGTAGGGATTTGTACTGTTTTCAACTGTTAATGACTTTTTCTTGGGTTGATAGATAACCAGTGACCTTTAACTTCTTTTGGTCATGCTTCAATTTATTGTAGTTGTTTGTTATCCATCTATTTTTTAATGGAAAGATGAAACAGAAGTGTTAACAAATTTAAAATGGGGATAGGAATCCAGTTAAAAGAGCAGAAGGGGCATAAGTGTGAAAAGAGCGAAACCTTTCTCATACAGCAGGGATGGGAATCATATGGCCCTCCAAATGTTACTAAATTGCAAGTCCCAGCATTCCCCACCATTGGTATGCTGCCTAGGATTTCTGGGAGTTGTAGTCCAACCTTTAGAAGGCCACCACAATCCCACTGCTCATTCCTCTACTTTTGCCCATGTTTTTTGCGTGGCCAAGAGAGTAAGCTGCACGTTGTAGGAAGGACACACACACACACACACACACGTATCTTTTGCTTAAAAAGATACACATATCCAGCTCCTGCTGTATACACACGGTTGCTTAACTTTAAGACTGCCCACAAAGACTCTGGCTTAGCTACTGCCCATTGCACCAGAAAAGCAATTTGAAGATTATGGTAAGAACCTTACTAATCTACACACAGTAAATGTCTAAATTCCTTCTCTTCCTTTGGGGCAGAATTCACAAAATGTCCTGCTTCATTAAAATGACCTTTTCTCCCATTCTTTTTATCTGTGTGTTCCCCAGACAAGTGTTTCACTGAAGAGAATTCAGCACTTCTTGTCACATGATGAACTTGATCCAAGTTGTGTGGAAACCAAATTAATTGCTCCAGGTAAAACACTGTTATGGATGGTTTGGCACAGAGGGTAGGATGGTAAGAAGTTTTCATTTTACATGGTGGGGTCATGCGCCCATGGAACAACTGCAGCACACAATGACTGCATGGATGAATTTGAAATACCACACCTCAAACAGCGAAGAGCCTGCATGTCTCCTCCGACCCGGTGCTTTTTGAGAGAGTCAGTTTATGCATTCAGCTATGAACAAGCATGTCATGAGCCAGGCTGAACAGGCTGCCGAGTCAGAAGGGGACTCTGAGTTGGACATGGAGGAGGCCTTGGAGGGAGAGGGGGCTCCTGCAGAGGCAAGGGAGGGGCCTGCCAGCGACTCCCCAGCTGACCCAGGACCGATACCTACAGCAGAGGAGTCTAATGCTTCCGGCTCGACAGAAGCGGATGCTTCTGATTCCAGCTCGGAGCTTGCAGCAGACTCTCCCCCACATTCCTCCAGAGGCGGCTGGGGAAGGTGGGGGTTCGTAAATCAAAACGCCTGCTAGAGAAGCGGCTGAGATCAGAGGGCCTTCAGCTGCGGGCCAGGTCAACGGACACTTGATCAGCCCCAGCTGGGCTAAAGACTATTTAAGGCAGACGCTGGGGGGAGTTCAGGTACGGGGCAACAACATCATACTTCCGTGACTCTGCTTCCAGTCCAAGGGCTGAGTTCTTCTGCCTTCATTCAGTTTGGGTGACTTAACCTCCTTTTACTTTATGGCCTTATTTATTGCATGTGTTTGCTTTGGGTGCTGTAAACCCTTGATTAATTTACGGTCTGCTCATTAAAAGGCCAACAAAACTCCAGTTGCCGCCTCTGTGTTGCTTGGCCTCCGCCTGACATTGACAGAGCACTTGGTAAAGATACTACAAATGATTTTGAGTGTGTCCCTTTAAGATCTATTTCTATGGATAGTGTTCTTTGCTTATTGTATTAAGGGAACATGAGGAGATGTATGCCATCTGTTCTGTCAGATATGTTTGCTTACCTTGCCCAACAACTCCCTGTTTCAAGCATATTTGACATCTTTCAAGCATTCACACATTTCATTTTTAAATGTGAGTAAATTGCTACAATTCCTTCCTCCCAGAATTTACAGTAATCTGGCATAATTTATTAAAATATATTTAATTAAGAGAATAAATAAATACGTCACAGCTAATCATATTATGAGTGTTCTCAAGTTTACTTTATACCAGAGTATCTGAAGCCTTAAGAGTGCAACCAAGTGTTACATTTGAACCAACAACAAACCAGGGTTACTCCTCCCACCCCCAGCCTCAGAGACTCGGACAAAACCCTTTTCACACCTTAACTCGTTGCGGCAGTGGGCAGCAGCGCTCGCGCGAGCAGCCACTTGCGTGAGCTGCTCACAACAGCCTTTCTTGCCTTCCGCATCGGCTTCCTCTAGCGCGGCCATCGCACTAGCGCCCCATCCCTTCCTTCCACAGCGCAGTCTGGGAGCTGTAGGCTGCGCTGGGGGAAGGAAGCGCGACCGCCCCTGCTTGCCGAAGCACCGCACGCAGGTAAGTGCACGAGGGCGCCGCGAGCATTGGGCGAGCGCGCAGTATTTTCAGCTTACAGACGAAAATAAAAAAATGCGCGTTCGCCCCGCTTCAGCCTCGTGAGCGTCGCACGAGTGGGAGTGCGTCATACGGAGCGATGCTCCCACTCATGCGACGCTCAAGGGGCACTTGCACAAGAAAAAAACACACACGAAAAGGGCCTAGGACTTGTTTTGAAACAAGCCATCTTTATAACATGTAGCCTGAAATTTGTTTATTTCAAATCCTAGTTAAGATTAGCCATAGCTTGTTGGGTTTGGATGACACAACATGGTTAACTTAAAAAAAGATCAAAAGTGTCTAATTTCCTGCTTATAACTTTGCTGGAAAAGAAAAAAGAGAAGGGTATATAGCCCAGAAGGAAGCTAGGTTTGTTCCTGCCATGATAAACTATGATTTATAATGATATCTAAACATAGCCCATGTGAGTGAGACATTAAGTGCTGGATGTTATACATGTTTGAACTGCATGCTGCGAATACAAGAAACAGAAAGGAAGCAAAAAAAATGGGAGGGAAATGTTCCGCTGTAGAATGAGTTATCAGAGCTGTTGCAAATGATCATCTGGAAGAACCCCCTGGCTCATTGGCATGTAACTGACTAACAGAGATCTGATTGCTCTGGGCTATTTCCTTTTGCTGATATATAGCTTTCTTTGCATCCATGGAGAAGAAAGGGGTAAGAAGGAGGAGAGTGTCTGATGATTAATTTAGTTCCACAAGTAAAGCCTGTGTGGTTCTAACCCTCCAACATCAAGGGAGCAAGTTGGGGCTCTTCAGCACGTATTCCTACTCTTGAGCCTACCCCTCCCTCCTGGCACTTTGATGGCTTTTTAACAGTTGTTGGGGAAGCTACTCTATTTGCAGGGAAAGAGGGGAAGTGTTGCACTGTCCTTGAGATGCTGAAAGTTAGACTGCACAAAGCACTTGAGTGTAATCTCCAGAGAGCAGCCATGTCTGGCTGGGGGAGATAAACAAGTGTGCATCTATGTAATTGCTACTGGATAAATATTTAAGCTGGAGTTGCTGGATGTTCCTTTTTTTTTTTTTTAAAGTATTTCCCCTTATTCCATAAACACAACTGCTACAGAGGGGATAATGGAATTTACTGCAGAATATTTCCATTACACTCTAAAAAGCATCCACTAGCTTTCCTAAGTGTATTTTTCTTGCTTAAAATCTTGACTTGGCACTAACCTCAGCAATGTGACTTGCGGCCAAGCGTATGACAGGATATGGCTTATGCAACTACAACAACAAAAAAGGAAACTTTTTCTAGTGGTTCCTCATATCTCATGAACAAATAGGTCTCATCAGTTCTCCCATTATCACTCCACTACCACCAAACTACAGCTTCTTTTACAATAAAAAGTCCTAGCTTCAGAGTTCCATCTCACACACAGAAAGCACACATTCTGTCTTACAGTAGAATCCTGTGGATATCTATTCAGAAATTAAGTTCATTTATATTTTTGCAAGAAGTTTTTTTTCAAATGTACTCGTTTTTTTAAATCAAAGAACTGCATCACTAAATTCAATGGAGTGTGAAAGCTGAAGGATAATTGGGTTCCAGTTCACATTTGGGAAATGGGAATTAGATCATTTTATATTACTGTATTTGCTGGCATATAAGACTCAATTTTTTTGCCCGAAAAATGCTGTTTGAAAATGGGGTGTGTCTTATATGCTGGCAGGTAGTGCTTTCTGGTGTATAAATGGGGTGCATCTTATACGGCGGTGCATCTTACATGCCGGCAAATACAGTAACATGTGAATCAACTAAATTTCTCCACTATTCAGACATGCAGGTGAGCATGTATAAGATTGCTATCTTACATTCTGCTATTATTTCTTTTAAAAATGCAGGATATTCTGTGACTGTACACAATGGAACATTTAGCTGGGCGAAGGATCTTGAGCCAGCTCTGAAAGAGTAAGCACATTTTACTCAGTTGTATATGTTGGTGTTTTCTTGTATCTGAAGCTTGAAAAAGTTCCTATCTATCTATCTATCTATCTATCTATCTATCTATCTATCTATCTATCCATCCATCCACACATACATATCTCACAGCCAGAATCTAGGAGATTTGAAACTTTTCCAGGCTTTGAGCTGGGTCTGAAGAGTTTTAGCAAAGTTTTATTTTTATTAACAAACCATGCCTCCTTAATTCTTCAAAACAAATTTCTGTCTTTAGAAGAGTTACATTTCTATCACACATTTGTGGTTGGGGAAAAAATGCATGCCATGCCTGGAGTACTGAATCATTGGTTTCATGGTGCTCCCACAATTGATGTCAGAACAAAATACATTTTTGTAAAAATGGCTTTACTCTTTGAAAGGGTTGTTCCAAAAAAAAAAAAGGAACCTCTATTTTATTTCATTTTTTTAACCCTTGTAGTTGTCATATCTTTTCTGAATGACATTTTAAAATTTTATTTATTTATTTATTTAATTACTGCTTATCCGTTACTCAGCAAAAATGCTGATAAATATTCAGCAAAATGGTGCTAAGAGAATCTCAATGCACAGAGACTCTCAATACTACACTGCCATCTTAAGGACAGAGTGGGAAAGATCAGCCACCTGTCTCCCTAAGGTTAAGAACCACAGTCAGGTTTGGTGCCAGGGCTGTGCTGGCATAAATGGGGAAGGGGAGTGTGCCAGATTAGCTTGTGGTCTGGCCCTATTTATTTATTTATTTGTTCGTTCGTTCACTCATTCATTTATATCTGACCTTTCTCTCAATAATGAGACTCAGGACAGCCAACAAAATATTTAAAACAATACAGATTAAAATTATTCCAAAGCTTCAATAAAAGTATAAATATAAAAGCTATTAATTAAACAATTTATAAAGTTAAATACTTTATAAAGTTAACAATTCATAAAGTTAAACAAAGTTATAAAGTTAAAAACATCAAAATTCATCGAAAGACTGTACAAACCTTAAAAACAGCACAACAGAGCATTAAAAGCCCACTCCAATCAGTTTCTAAAAGAGTGGCAACATAAAAATGTAACTTGCTGATGGAAGAAAAGTAAGGATGAGGCCGTCCTGGCCTCTCTAGGAAGGGAGTTCCAAAGCCTGGAAGCAGCCACTGAGAAATCCCTCTCTCTTCTTTCTACCAAATGAGCCTGAGAATGTGGTGGGACATAGAGAAGAGCCTCTCCAAACGATCTTAAGGACTCTGTTCGGCTCATAAAGGGAGACATCGTTCTTCAAATAGGCTCAGCCCAAGCCCAGGCCCTACACATGAAGTTGGAGTGCTGTCTCTGTGCTGTTGTTAGGACTGTAGGAAAAGACCAAGGTTAAATAGAAGGAAGCTCACACATGGCTGCTGACTGGACCCAAGAGCTGTGCACTGAGAACAGACAAGACTGTGTGGAAATGGAACCATTCCATTTTGAGGCTGAGTCACAGGAGAGAGAAACTGTAGGATTAGTCTGGCAAGAGTAAGGCTAGTCAGAGTCATAACCAAATTTTTCTTGTCTGAGTTGAACATCTGTCATATAAGCCTTTTTAATCCTTTGTTGATATTAAGTGCTTGAAATTGCGTGGCTGCTTTAAGAATGAAGATGTCAGGCCATCTATTAGCATAATATCTCTTTTTACAGAACTTACTGCAGAGAAATATTTTTTTAAAAAACAACCTTTCCTGAGTAATTGAGTCAGAGGCCATTTCCGCACAATGGGGCTCCGCCAAGTCTTTCTGTTGCAGCCCTGCCATGGAGAAGGTTGCTCCAGAAACTCTCCCCTCCACACCTCGCCGGGTCACCGCAGAGGGGAGCACACTAGCCCCGCTTCTTTCCTTCCGCAACTCTGCTGGGCACTTGCCGTTGCCATTGTCATGTTGGGGAGGGAGGCGTTGCCAGCATGCTTCCACCCTTCTGAACTTCCAGAAAGGATGGCAGCACTCCTCGATGGTAAGTGTAAAACAGATTTTTTCTGTTTTGCAAATACCATGCACACGTGCTGCTTCAGGGCTAGATGGCAGCAGGGCAGCAGCAACGTCATGCAGAAGCACGACCAGCCAACCACTGCCATCCTGGCCCCACAGCAACACAGCCCCATTGTGTGGAAAGGGCCTATAACTCTGCCAAACCTATAACAATCTATTTGGGATAGAAACATGGCCTCAGGTTCCTTCCTTTTGTCCATTGTATGTGCTGGACTACAGATAAACTAAGGCCTGAAGAGTTGGGAGAGACACCTGATAAAAGGCCAAAAATACAGTGTGCTATTAAAACTCATTTTAGCACCATTTTTATTAAGGTTCCAGCTCACTAAAATCCAGGTTTCTCAGAATGAATATTAAATAACTTGCTGCTTCTTAAAAATGTGTGTGTGTGTGTGTGTGTGTGTACATCAAGGCTATTGTGCTGTACCTCTGCCAGAATTGTGTCCAGGTCTGTATTAAGACAATTACTGTCTTAATGTAGAGAAGAATTAATGTAGAGAAGAATTTTCTGAAAGCCTTTATATCAAAGTCACATGAAGACAAGGATGGAGAGGACATATAATCCCCTTTCGGATGACCATGTCAGCATGAGTAAACTTTTTCTGTCAGTCTTAACTCTTGAAATTATCTTGTAAAACACTTTTGTGCTTGTAAAAGACATGACTCATCAAATTCCGCAGTGGGAAGAGCCTGTGAAATGTAGAATGTGGTAAGCTGAGATAGGATTCATGAACTTTTGCATGTCTGACTCAAAGCTTAATACAGTACTAAAAATGATCAAGTGAGTCAGTATTGAAAAAGACAAGTTGGAAGATGGTAGAAAGGCCTCCATGAACCCACTTTTAATGGAATCTCTGTGTAGTTTCTCCCTAATTTCTTAGGCTCTTGAATGTTGTTGTGACTTCTTTCAAGCCTTCCTCACTTGCAGCCATTAACTCACTAATCTATACTCTTTATTGTTTGTCAAACCACATAGCTAAATCTGGGGAAAGCTGATTAAACAGAGTCTCCAGTGGAATGCTGAACTGAACTCTTGCCCAGCAGAGTACAACATACTTTATGCAAGCAAATACGCACATTATGTAAAGGAAGGAAAGCTGTTTTGTACTTTTTTTATGACAAAATTCCAAAGGGATATCTGTCTTAGTTTGTTGTAGCAACAATGACAGTGATCTAGTTGCACTTTTAAAAAGTCAGCTTTAAGCCCCCAGAAGCTTACATTGCAACATATTTGTTAGCCTTTAAGATGCCAGAGGTCTGTATTGGTTTTGCTTTGTTTAGTTAAATCAAATTGTTGATCCTGACTACAGTAGGTCCTTTGAATCAATGGGACTTCCATAAGAATTAACAAGAGTAATTCAATGAGTCTTCTCCAGCTGGACTAATGACTGGATTTAGCCTTTGTCTTTAAATTAATTAAGCAAACGAGTCTACCCTGGTTTTCCCTCCTTTTTCCCTCTCATACAGTATAAATTGGTTGGTCCCTAATGGTTCTTTGGTGGCTGTTGTTGGACACGTTGGCTGTGGGAAGTCTTCCCTGGTGTCAGCTCTTCTTGGCGAAATGGAGAAGCTCCATGGGGAAGTGGCTGTGAAGGTTGGTTCAAATGTGAGGGAGCACGTATTCATTTTTTAGCATTTAATCAGCCATGTGACATAACACATTGTGTGCTTGTTTTGGTGATTTCTTATAGGGCTCAGTTGCTTATGTACCCCAACTTGCCTGGATCCAGAATGCTACCTTGAAAGATAACATCTTGTTTGGCCAACCTCATAATGAACAGCAGTACCAAATGGTCTTGGAGGCATGTGCCTTGAAACAAGATCTTGAGATGCTGCCTGGAGGGGATCAGACTGAAATAGGTGAGAAGGTAAGGCCTTCAGCATATGTAGATGATGGTCACTGTGTAACACATGATAAGGAAATAAAAGGAGAGAGATAAAAATTGTGAGTCATGAAAAGGCCAAAACTGGGTTGAAAATACAGAACTCAGGGAGGTTTTCTAGGAGCCTTCTTGTAAAGAGAAAGTGATAGAGACCCAAGTAATGAGAAGAAGACTGCTGTTTCCCCTCCTCTGCTGTCTTTCCTCATTGAGAAGTGCCTGGGGTTTAACTTATCTAAAAAGTAAAGTGTCCAACTTTGATAGATTGTAACTCAAAGTGTGGCTGCTGGTTGTGCTTTATTGCTGCACAGTGCACCTTTTAATAACCACTATTCTTATCACTGCCCCTTGTACATCTCCATTGTTGAGTCTTACCAATAGACAAGTTTTTGGAATAAGGCTGTAAGAAGCGCAAGCTGATGTTATGTCCAGCTTCCAGGGAAGGCTCTTAGACGAAACAAAGGAAAAGTAAGGATTTCTCTACCTAATACTGAAAAGGCTGAAAAGTAGGGGGTAGTCAAAGGATGAAGAAACTATTGAATAGAAAAGCAAAGATGAGATAAAGAAAGCAAAATGAAGAGTTTGAGTTTAAGGACGTGTAAAAGAAAGAAGAAAAGGAAGTTGTAAAAAGTATTTTGTGAAAGTAAAATGAGGAGAATGGCAACAAGAGAGCTGTGTAAGGGAAGTATGAAAGGGATGGAACTGCTGAGAGACTTACATAGGATAGAAAGGGGGCATAAATGAAGTGTGTGTTGAAGACAGGATAGAGAGTAGAAACAGAAACAGAAAATGAGAAAGAAGAAGACAGGTGAATTTTTAATAATGATTTTTTTTAGGGATTGGGAAACACCTAGATATTTGCTTTTGAGACCATTAATATCTACTGAAATTCCTCCCATTAACACATTTTAAAAAAAGATATTTGGTTTCAATAAGGCAGTGGTCAGGTTCTGTAAGCATCTGCTTGGGAACATGCAGTTGACCTGATGTAGCCACCAGCAACCCAGATATCATTCATTGAGTCTAGTTAATTAGGTGCCACTGGCTAATTGCTCATGTAGATTTTTGCACCACTTCTTTATACCAGTGCAAGAGTTTTCACATGGAATGCCTAGTCCAAAAAGGAAAGAAACGTGACCAAGATGTTCCACTAAAGCAAGTGATCATGATACTCAAGATTCAGGGAGATATTAATAGCCTTACTTGTTCATTTGGAAAAACAACTACAGTGATAGAAAGGCAAAGGCTGTCCCTAAAACATTCCCAGGAATAATTTTGCAATCCTCTGTTGCTTTCCAAATCCACAATGATATTCAGTCTTATATAAGAACATTAGAAAGAGCCCTGCTGAATTGGACCAAAGTTCAATTAGACAAGCATCCAACCAGTAGGAAGCCACAAACCAGGCATGAAAGTGGTGGCCTTCTCCTATGTTTCTTCCAGCAATCCTTGTACGGAAGGCACAACGCTTCTTTTTTTTTAATTATATTAATATTTTTAAAAAAAGAAATTTTAAAAATTCAATATATTGCATTGGCAGCAATGTATTCCCCCAACCCCCCCACTTCCATCCAATCACTTTTTTCCCCAGTTGTTGTCCATACATTTTGTCCAGCATTAGTAACAAAGAGAATTTTCTTCTCAGTTATATACAATTTAAGCAATCACAACAGATTTTAATGTTCCTGTCCAACCCCTTATATTCTCTATCTGTCTTTTAACCAAGTTATTACATCTTTCCACTCCCTCCCAAATTTCTGAATTGATTTATTTTTTAAGACATTTGCCAGTCTTTCATTTTGAATCATATCTAAAACTCTTATTTTCCATTCTTCAAGATTTATAGTTTTGGTAGATTTGCAATAGTGAGAATATGTTATTTGAGCTACTGTCACCATGTATAGTACTGGAATTTTATGTCTTCTAATTTCAGTCTTTGAACCTAGCATATTTAACAAATACATTTCTGGAGACATCTCAAATTTACATTTAAAAATCTTTTGTATCGTATCATGGATTTCTTTCCAAAATTTCTTTGCTTTTTTGCATGACCACCACATATGGTAAAAAGTGCCTTTTTTTCTTAACATTTACAACAAATACCATCATCTTTTTTTTTGTTATTCTTTGTAATTTTTCTGGAGTCATGTAACATCTGTGTAACATTTTATAATAGTTTTCTCTAAAATTCAAATTCGGAGTAAAATGTATGTTTCTTTTCCAAGTCTTTATCCATTCATCTACTTCTATTGAAAGTCCAATATTTCGAGCCCATTTTAGCATTGTCTCCCTTACTACTTCTTGTTCCATATCCCTTTGAAGTAACCATTTATTAAGTTTAGATATCAATTTTTTATGCTCACCAAATAACAATAAGTCCAGTTCGTTTTCCTTTCTTTCAAATCCAAGAAGTTTTTGGTCCATTTTAAATCTTTCTTTTAACTGTCTTTGAGGGGACCAATTTAACTCATGTCCTCCTTCCTCTAATTCTTCAAATGTCCTCATTCTTGAGTTATCCTGGTCCCATACAATTAAATCTTTATAAGACAATATCTCCCCTTCCTTTGTTTCAGAAATATTAAAAGCTTCCAAGTTGGAAGTTTCATATAAAACTTTGGTTTCACTATTTGCCAAACTCTAAGTAGAGTTTTCCTTATACAACGATTATTACAGCCCTTATTAACTGTGATCTTATTATAACATAAATAAGCATTCCAGCCAAATCTATTTCAGATCGCTTCCAAGTCTGTTAACAGTGATTTATCTAAAAAAAATCCAGTCTTTAATCCATTCTAAACAACAAGCTTAATAATATATTCTTAAAGATGGTAAATTGAGTCCTCCTCATTGCTTGGAATCTTGAAGTGTTTTGAGTCTAATTTTTGGTTTTTTTCCTTCCCATACAAATTTTGAAATTTTCTTTTCCCATTCCTTAAAATTTTTTTCATTTCCGTTTATCAGTAAATTTTGAAATAAGAACATCAACTTAGGAAGTAGAGACATTTTAAAAGCATCTTTCCTCCCCAACAGGGATAAATTTAACTTAGTTCATTTTAACATATCATTTTTAATCTCACACCATAATTTCTGGTAATTATTATTAAATAGTTCTTGATTTTTCTTCATAATAAATATTCCCAAATATTTTATTTTTTTTAACAGCTTTAAATCCAAATATATCTTCCAGATTTTTTTGTTCTTTTCTTGTCATATTCATTGTCAACATCTTTGTCTTTTCTTTATTTCATAACCAGCAGCTTGCCCATAATCTTTTAGGACTTTAATCAATTCTTGAACAAAGTCTTGAGGTTCCTCTAAGAAGACGATCACGTCATCTGAAGAGGCTCTTAATTTCAATTCTCACTTCTTTATTCTCAGACCTTTAATCCTTTGATCTTCTTTAATCTTTTTTAACAATACTTCTAAAACTGTGATAAATAATAAGGGTGAGAGTGAGCATCCTTGCCAGACATCTTTAATTATTAAGAAATTCTTAGAAAGATCTCCATTTATCATCAATCTAGCTGATTGATCTTGATAGATCATTCCCACCCATTGGCAAAAATCTTCTTCAAAATTTAACTCTTCCAATATCTTTTGCAAGAATCTCCATGAAACATTATCGAATCCCTTTTCTGCATCCAAAGAAATAATAGCCAAACTCTTTCCAAGATTTTTATCATAATATTCTATCACATCAAGAATAATTCTCACATTCTTTTTATATGCCTACCAGGCAAAAAAAACAGTCTGTTCTTCCCGAATTTTCTCTTGTAATATTTTTTTCAATCTTTTCACAAGTATTGCTACAAAGATTTATAATCTGTATTCAGTACAGCTATCGGGCGATAATTTTGTACCTCTCTTCTGTCTCATCCTTCCTTCTGAATCAAAACAATATTTGATTCCCCCCATGTATCGGGTTTCCTCTGCCTCTTTATTTCCCTTATAGTTGCTTGGAGTGGTTTTGCTATCTCATTTTGCAATCTTTTACAATATAAAGCTGTAAACCCATCTGGGCCTGGTGCTTTCTCTACTTTCAAATCTCCAATAGCCTCTTCTACTTCTTTTAATGTAATGGGTTCATTTAATTTCTTCTTCATCTCCTCAGGAATCTTATCTATGTTTTGCTTCTTTAAATATTCCAGTATATCATCATTATACTGCTGGGCAATATTTTTTTTCTTCAAATAAGCTTGCAAAATAGTTCTCAAACATTTGTTTTATTCTATCCCGATTAGTAATAGTCTTTTTTTCCATTTTTGAGCTCCAAGATTAGATTTCCCAATCGTATTTGCTTGTTCAGAATGCATTGGTTTTATATACTTCAATTATTTTGCAGTTTCTTCCATCATGTAAGCTTCAGCTTCTTTTTCCAATTTCTTTATTTCGTATTGAAGATTCACCTTTGCCATATTCTTCTTAAGTTCCTTCTCCTTTTCTTGAAGTTCTGCTAATAATTTTTTATATTTTTCTTTGTTCTTTTTATTCTGCTGCTGTTGTTGCTGAATGAAGAAATCTCACATCACAGCTTTAGATGCATCTCAAACTGTTTTCATCTTGGTCTCTTGGATTATAGTTTCTTAGAAGTAATTTTTAAGTGTTTCCTTTGCTTTCTGTAAAACATTCTCATCATTCAGTAGTCTATCATTAAGTCGCCAATTAAATTGTGTCCTTTTTTCTTGCAATTCCATCACAACTGGGTGATGATCTAACAATACTTTAGGTAAAATATTTACATATCTTATTTCCTGTAACGTATGTTTAGATATCAAAATCATATCAAGCCTAGACCAAGTCTGATGCAGCTTTGAAAAAAAAGTAAAACCCTTTGTATTTGGGTACATATACTTCCATGCATCCAAAATCAATAAATCATGACAAGAGTTGAAAAAAAGTGGTTGATAATTTACCTTGAGAAGCTCGTTTCTTTGGTTTTTCCATAGATTTGTCCAATTTAACATCCTGTACACCATTCCAGTCTCCCAGCAGTACCAATCCTCATATTCAAAAGTTTGTAACTTTTCAAGTCTTTATACAGAAGGCATAACACTTCTGATGCAGAAAGGATACTGTTTTATTGCTTTATTAGATTTAGATTTGCTCAAGGTTTAGACTTTGAAAATCAATTTCCTGCCTATAAAGAAAACCCAGTGCATTAGTAGCAGCAACCAGTGGGCTGGTGAATCCATTCTGCAATTTAGTTCAGACTTTGAAGGAGCAATTCAAGGTGCTTATACTTGCTTTGGGATAGGGTTCTGCGCCTTGGATATTTCTTTCAGAGCACAGAGGAAAACCCCAAAATAGATTCATAGCTCCAGTAACATAGAAACTACCAGCTACCACTGCTAGTAGCTACTGACCAATCTCTTTCAGAACCTGCCCCCTCCCAGCTGGCCTTTCAGTGAGCAATTAAGAGGTTTTTATTTGTCTTAGCAATTTATAAATAGTTTATATGCCTTCATTTACTCTTCTCATTATGTAATATCTGCTTTGTTTTTGAGTGTTTAAGTTTTTGCTTTTTTGGTATTGGAAGAGTTTTATACTAGTCTGAAGGGCAGTATAAAATATTTTGATTAATAAATAAGAGTTTAGTGCGGCTGCCTTTGACTGCTTGCAGCTAAATGATGGAGTTAGTCAACTGAATGTGTGTGTAGGAGTCTCTTCTTTCAGCATTGCAACAGCAATATTGAACAGTAAGATGCTACAAACTGTATTTCCCAGATTACTGGAAGGGAGGTGGCTCTGATAATCTTACGAACTCATGCCAATCAGTCTAAAGCAAGGGTGTGAAATATGTTGCCCTCCCCCAACCTCTCTACAATCCACAATCCCCCATATTTTTTAATTGGTCAATTTTGGGGCCAGTTTAAAAATCTGATGGTTTTAGTTCTGTTGCCTCCTACTACACACCCAAAATAGGAAAAAACAGCAAATGTGGAGGCCAGTTTGGGACTGAAAACTGGAAACAGAAGTGAATTGATATCACTTTCTGGTTGTTCCAAGAGCAATACTGCAGCCACCAGAAGGGGAATTGGCCCTTGCGTCCACCCCGTGTGATTGTCACCGCTGATCCGAAGTGACCAAGTTCCTATGAACATTGTAGTGAAGTGGTTGGACTATTAACAACGTTATAGTTGAACCTCCTCCTCGTGAATCTGATACCACTATTGAACTTAAAGGCTTCCCACCACAGTCCCACCAATATATACATACTTCTGTATTTAACATCCTGTCTTTCTCACGACACAAGATTCAAGACTGCTTACAAACATTTAACATAAAGTACATTTAAAAAATCATTAATACAGAAGTTGAAAAAAGACTTTAAAGCACAATTCTGTCTAAACAACACAAGTTAAAAACAGTTTTAAAAACACATTTTAAACATGGTAAGATACAGACACAATACACCCCATTGAAAGCTTCATCCACTGCAACAGGTTAAAAACCAAAGGCAAGCCTAAATCAAAGGGTCTTTTCCTTATAGCAGAAATCCTCCAGCGGGTAAGGCCCAACTGAACCTCCTGTAAAAGGGAATTCCACAATTTGGGAGCAGTCACTGAGGAGGCGCTCTCCCATGTACTCACCAAACATGTCTGTGATAGTGGTAGGACAAAGATCCCCCAAAGATCTTAAATCTCAGGAGGGATCATACTGGGAAATGCAGTCTCTTAGATAGCCTGGAGCCAAGCTACATAGGGCTTTAATTGTCATGACCAGCACTTTGATTTCTGCCTGAAAACAGACTGGTAGCCAGTGGAGCTGTTTCAACAAGGAAATTTTATGCTACCTATAACTAGCCCCAGTCAGCAGCCTGACTAAAGCACCTTGTGCACTGAACTTTCTGAACAGTACGATGTAGGAGAACATGGGAGAGAGCTTTCCCAGCTCTGGCACCCCCATTGTGGAATGCCCTCTCTTTGGCAGTCCAATTGGCGTCAGTGTTAGTTTCCTTCGAACACCAAGCCAAAATATGACCTTCTTTGCATAGCCTTTGGAACCAAATTTACTTTTACATTACATTACATTGTTTTAAATTGTTGTAGCCTTTTAACCTATTTTAACTTGTTGGCTTATTTATTGTAATTTTATCCTGTTTAAATTACTTTTTTTTAAAAAAAATCTGGAATTAGTCTTATATTATTTATATTGTTTTATTTGTATGCTGCTCTGAGATACCATTATAAATGGCAGCATATAAATATTTTAATAAATTAACCGAAGAATTTAAAGTTGTGATGCCTCTTTTTCCTATCACACAGGGCATCAATCTCTCAGGTGGCCAGCGGCAACGGGTGAGCCTTGCTCGTGCTGTCTTCAGTGATGCCGATGTTTATTTGCTAGATGATCCTCTTTCAGCTGTAGATTCCCATGTGGCCAAACACATCTTTGACAAAGTTATTGGACCAGAAGGAGTACTTAAAGGAAAAGTGAGTTCACAGAAATTCTCGTCTACAGCCAGTATGCAGCACAAGAGAGACCACAATGGCACATGTAAAATTATAATAGTCTCAGCTTTCCTTTGAAAAAGAGGTTTCCTCCCACTTTTTTCCTTTGAAAAAGAGATTCTCCTTTCTAGTTCTCAAAATCATAGAAAAATTGTGCGAGCAAAGCACTTTTTGTCTTAATAAGTGCTTAGTGTGGATGTTTTAGTAGTCAGTGGACAAAATTTGTTCACCTTCCCTACCATCCTTCACCCCCCAAAAAACTTCCACAGCCCCCTTTTCAATCGTATATCACCCTCAGAAGGGCTGGGTTGCACTTTGGTACCTCTAGAAAAACATTGATAGTGGCCATCAGTAGATCTGGCTCCTGTCCACCTCTCAGCCACAGTCCTATTCCCTTGCCATCCTTCAGTGCTTAAGCTATGTGGGCTGAGGGAGAAAAAAGGAGCACTTTATGAACTGCAAAAATCCCATCCATCACTTCTCCCAGTTTTAACAAACCATGCCCTCCTTCCAACAGCATTCTCAGCAAAGTAGTTAAGGAGCCTGTCGTAAAAGCTAAGAAGACTAAAGCTCCCTCTGCTTCCTGTATAATTCATTCATTGTACTCAGTAAACATCCTGGGCAGAGAAAGCAAGGAAGAGCTGGAAAACTAGATTTCTCTCCTCAGCCACACAACCACAAGTAGAGATGATGCATCTGGATGCTTTCTTGTTTTCACTTTCAGACGCGCATTTTGGTTACCCATGGCATCAACTTCTTACCTCAGGTGGACCACATTGTGGTCATGGTGGATGGTAAGATCTCTGAAATGGGATCCTATCAAGAACTTCTGCAACAAAACAGGTCTTTTGCAGAGTTCCTCCGCAATTATGCACCTGATGAAGACGTAGAAGAAGATGAGCCAACAAGTGAGTAGACTTGTCATTCATCAGTTGTCTCTTAGTGTCTTCAGTCTATTAATTTGTCATACCAGAATAAAAGGTCAAGAACAGTTTGGAATTGTGCTTATTAAAAAAAAAAAAACCACTTACAAAAAATAAACACCAATTTATATATGGACAATAAGCAAGCAGACAAAGAGAATCAAAACTAAATATTGAAGAATATTTCTGCTTATTTTGACATTTCAAATAGAATTGAAATTGGGTAAGCCAGAAGCTGCTTGCAGTGTGGACTTCTCAGTTCCACTGCTATTACTGACTTCTACGGAAATTTGCTGCAGTTAGGTTCCAAAGTAACATGCTGTAGTTTTTCCACATGGCAAAACTCTCCACTCCTTCCTTCCTTTCTCTCTCCACCTCACATTTTATCCATTATAATTGCTTCCTGTTCTGGATCAGAACAAGTGTTGATACAATGTCAGTTGCTCCCATTGCTGAAATGATAGCAAATACACCAGCCAAAGTTCACAATGTCACCTTGGCTGCTTGTGTTATACGCACCCACAAAAGCAGAGCAGGCCCCCAAGCCATCCAGAACCTACTTGTCAAATGGAACAGGAAATACTCAGACGTGCTGAAACCTCTCATTATTCCCCAAGAGTCAAGGTTCTTTTTTTATTCCCTCTCTTTGTGCCTTAGGATGTTCCTTGATATCTAAATGATGTCCAAATCAGCTAAAGATTTTCTCTTCCCTTACAGTAGTGGAAGATGAAGAGGTCCTGCTTGCTGAGGACACACTCAGCAACCACACAGATCTGGCAGACAGTGAACCAGTAACAAATGAAGTCCGCAAGCAGTTCCTAAGGTAAACCCAGAACCTGTTTTTAAAGACCTGGCACTGGCAGTAGAAATCTTGTCCTGTAGTTCCTCTGGTTGAGGCTCATGGTTCTTTTTGTTCTCTATTTTAAAAAAATGCAGACAGCTCAGTGTAATATCTTCAGATGGAGAATGTCCTAACAAAATGTCAACGAAAAGAAAAGTGTGTGATAAAAAGCCACCTGAGCCTCCCCAGCCCAAAAAAGGCCATCCTGAGAAACTCATCCAGGCAGAAACCACTGAAACAGGCACGGTAAGCAAGACTTCTTCCAGGTTGCTTTCTGACCAGTTGCAGGGCATCTAGAATACAGGCAGATGGTCAGCTGATTCAAACGGGGGCACAGCCATCTGACGGCATAGAAAGGGATTTTCAAATGTTGCCCTTTTATGAGAAGAAAAAATAAATGATTGTTCCCAAAGTTCTTGAAATACAATGTGAGATGAAGATGTGGCTTGTAAAAAATGACTGTGCCTTTTGAAATTACAGTGATCCCTTACTTCAAGGACCATTGGCAACTTAGTTCATGTTGCTCCCTCTCATCTCATAGCATAAAATAAACAAACTGAAAAGAACATAAAAGAACTTTTAAAAATTCTACATATGTCCCTGTAGGATTTCATAGTGAGTTTCCTAGCTGTCTGGACAAATTCTGCCTCTGTTTAGTTGCTAGTATTTCTGTAACACCCAGGCTTCAGTTTTGTAATCTAAAGAAATCCACTTTGTTTGATATCAAACTGCAGGTCAAATTGACTGTTTTCTGGCAATACATGAAGGCAGTTGGCCCCATAGTTTCTTTATTCATATGTTTCTTGTACTGCTGTCAAAATGCTGCTGCAATTGGGGCCAATGTTTGGCTCAGTGACTGGACCAACGAACCTGTGATAAATGGTACTCAGCACAACGTGCACAAGCGAGTCGGAGTCTACGCTGCCCTGGGTCTCTTGCAAGGTAAGTGTGTTCTTTTCAGTTGTTTCTCCTCATTATTCCCACCATGGTCAATTTCACATATTGTTCTTCTCAACAGAAGAGTACAATTCGTCCCACACCGCCCAAGCATTGCGGGTGGTGGTGGGGGGACGACCTTTGCCGCCCTCCCGCGATGCGAGATCGCATCACGGTGGCCAACGGGAGGAGGCGTGGGTGGGCCCGGTTTTAGGGCCCGCCCCGCCTCTCCGTCGGCCATTCGTGCGGGTTCAAGGCGACCCCCCCTCCCCCCTATGGTTTCAGTGTAAGACAGCTGGTCGCTTCGGGGCCGGGTAGGAATTTTTTCCTCCCTTTATGGGGGGTTTTTCACCTACCCTACATTGCGCCTGGGGCAGGGTAATTGGCTTCACAGGGTGGTGTCTCAATTGGCATCAATCAGGCTGCCACTACTCCCGTAATCATGCAGGCCGGCAAGGGGGGGGGCTTGAGGTTCGGCGTGTACCTATGGCACCCCCTTTTGGGGTGGAGGATAAATCCTATCCTTGGGGAGGGCCCTGGGATCACCCCACTTGCTGCACAGTGGGGGGTGGACTTGGGGCTCCCTTCCAGACAAGGGCTGGCCAAAAGTCATCTTGCACCTTCAGCTGTTGGCTTTGGGGCCCGGTATCTCGCTCAACGGGCTAGGGGGGATGGTCGGGAGTGGCCTCTTGTCCCTAGTCCGAAGGTGCTGTAAACCCCCCCCCATTATTCTTCTCAGGCCAGAAACTCAAGTTTATGTTCAAGTTTAAGTTCAACCCTTGTTAATTAGGCATATTAATAAATTGCCCTAGTTCAACCCAAGCTCTGTCTGCGATCTCGTTATTTCGTGGGTAGGGTGGCAAATTCAAATATATCATTGTTAAGAGCGTCGGTATGGTATTTGATAGTGACGTGTATGGTGCTGTCAGCGGCTTTCTCGGGTGATCTGTCTATGAAACCATTATAATAAAATAATAGAGGGAAATGCTTTAAAGCTTGGCGTTTCACTGTTGCTTACTGTTGTGGTCCCAGGGCCCTTTCTCACTACACAATTACAGTATCCTGGGGTCAGGCTCTAGATTTCTCTGGCTGAGAACTGCAAACCCCAGTATTCCCTAGTATTGGAACCGTGCCAGTCATACCGCTATAAAAATATACAGTTGGCCCTCCACATTTATGGGTTTTGCTTTTGCAGATTTGATTATTTGCGAGTTTCTCCAACCCCTCTACCTTAACCTCAAGTGCCTCTTTTCTGGCGGATCCTTCCCTCTCGGTGGCTCTGACCAGACCACACAGCTCTTTAAACACCCACTGGTCTTCCTCTTCCTCCTCCTCCACCAGCCACTGCCTGGCCAGCTGATGGCTCCCAACCTTATTTCCCAGCACCACAAACCCTTTCCTGATGCCTCCCCATGCCCAAGAAAGGAAATGGGCAAGACAGTGGAAGTAAAGGACCACTGTGTCAACCCAGCCCTTTCCCTATCCTTTCCTTGACCTGGTTTGGACCCTGGGTGCCTGCTCTCCCCACATACCTTGGCCCGCCTTCCCACGGACACACAGACACACACACAAACATTTTGATATTTGTGATTTTTCCACTTTTGCGGGGGTCCTATGCCCCTCACCCTAGTAAATGTAGAGGGCCAGCTGTATTGTGAAAGCATCCTGGTGGCTGCAATGGAAACAGCAAAGAATACTTGGCTGTGTTAATGGTTTTCCCCTGTGTAAGCACAGAAATTTTATCAGATAGTGGCAAGTTACAGCCTTGACTTTTAAAGGGCAACCTTTCCTATCTCCTCACATTGTAATAAAATTGATAAAGATAAAGAAAGATTGTGGTCCTCAAAAAACAAACATTTCAGAGTATTAGTCCTGAAGGCATCGGTGCTTAAGAACCACACATGTATGCAAACCTTTTCATGTTGAGCCATGATGGATCTTTCTATAACTGGTCCTTCATTGATTCCCATAACTAGTGCCTAAACGATAACTACATTTTACCCTGTAATTAAATGTTAGGGCCCTATATAATAAATATAAGTTGTTGCTTAAGCAACAAGTGTTCAGGGCTGTTCTTGAGAGTGGAACTAGATATGAATGGGACACTTACTGTGAATATTTCTCTGTTTTTGCCAACAGGTCTTCTTGTGCTGATCTCCTCTTTTACCTTGGCCATGGGTGGGATTAGAGCAGCTCGCTGTCTTCATGCAGGGTTACTGGCAAATAAACTCCACACTCCACAGTCATTCTATGACACAACTCCAACAGGCCGAATCATCAACCGCTTCTCTAAAGACATCTATGTGATAGATGAAGTAATACCACCAACCATCTTGATGTTCCTTGGAACCTTTTTTACCTCCATATCAACAATGATTGTCATTATAGCAAGCACCCCGCTTTTTGCTGTGGTCATAATTCCTCTTGCAATCCTGTACTTCTTTGCTCAGGTAATATGGATTAGCTTTTCCCATCACTTCCTTGAATATAAGCAGGAGCATAAATTTAGCAGGATAAACATACATTGGGCCCTTGGTGTCCACAGGGTCCAGTTCCACAGATTTAACTAACTGTGAACTGAAATTGCAGAAATAATTTTTTAAAAAAGAAGAAAGAAAGAAACCTGACATCTAATGCAGCCAGGCCAAAAAGTGGTCCCATGGTAACAGTGACAGGACCCAGCCCTCAGATGCATGTTCTAAGGCCTTGGGGAGTGGGTGGCTGGTGGGTTCCTCAGAGGTGCAGGAGAGAGACTCTAGTCCCTATTAATACAGTAATATAATATAGAACAGCAGCAAGGGTGGTGGTAAGCTCCAGCCAGCAGGTGCACTGCAATCAGACTCCTCTGCCTCCAGCAAATACACCAGCTGCCCACTTCCACCTTTGGCATGAATGATCAGAAGCACCTTCGAGGTTCTGCTGCAGCACTTCTTGCTCTTGTACTGTTTCCAAAATCCTCCTGCACACAACAGCCTAAAACTTCAGGAGAGGAGGGTGCAGCGGCGGCAGCAGTGGCGAGCCCACCTAACAGGTATGCCACGATTGAGCTTCCCCATCTCTGGGGAGCACACTAGCCTCCCGCTCCCACCTTTGGAATGAAAGAGCAGAAGCACTGCAGCAGGACCTTGAAAAGGCTTCTGTTCATTCATTCCAAAGGCAGAAGTGGGTGCCTGGCATGCTCCCCAGAGATGGGGGAACCTGATTGCAGCGCATCTGCTGGCCGGGGCTTACCACTATCTCCACTGCTGCCTTACACCATATTAATTAATAGGGACTTGCATCTCTCTCCTCTTCCTCCGAGGATCCCGCCAGCTGTCCGCTTCACAAGGCCTACAAATGCATGCCTGGCAGCTGGACCTTGTCACTGCCTTCACTGCTGCCCTGGGACTGCTTTTCAGTCCAATTGCACTAGTTCTCAGATATGGTCTTTTTCTTTTCCTGACTATTTCTGAATTTTCAATCCCACAGAAGTGGCAAAGGAGGCTGGGGAGCCAAAAACATGTATGTCTCGCAGCGTGCCTGACAGCTGGGGCTTGCAACTGTCTCTGCTTCTCTTGCCCTATGCCATTTTATTTATAGGGACTTGATCATCTGCATTTTTGGTATCCGCAGGGGGGCCCTGGAACCAAACCCACACAGATACTGAGGGCCCACTGTATGTTCTTTGTTGTTGTTGTTGTTATGTGCCTTCAGCTACAGTCCTACCCTTGGGTTTTCTTGGCAGAATTTGTTCAGAGGAAGTTTGCCATTACCTGTCTCTTAGGATGAGAGAGTGTAAGTTGCCCAAAGTCACCCACTGGGTCACCGTGTCTGAGTGGGGATTCAAAGCCTGGACTCCTCAAGTCCTGGTCAAACACTACACCATGCTCTCTCATAAGCATAGTTTTTAAAGGAAGTCTGTTTCCCGCGCTTGCTTGAGAAACTACATTCACACACTACTATCCATCAATCTGTCTGATTTTCTCTGATGGTTATAAAGTGTAATAAAATAACACATGCCATCCAGTAATCTAGTACCATCATAGTTCTGACAAATCCAGGTTTGTCTTAATCACTGTTAATTACCAGAGGTGATTTAGACACACACATACACAAAAACAAACACATACACGATCCCTTTTGTCCCAAAAGGAGCCACTGTTGCAGGTAATATACTCATCTAAGGGTGCTTCCAAATGGACAGTTCTCAGTGCTACCAGGTCAAGACACTGAGCAACTATTCTGTCTTTTCTTTCTTAATGGATTTTCTGTGATAGAAAAATGGAAGAAGCTGTGGGAAAACTCAAGGAGGTGGTTTAGAAATATAAGGTCATGATATCTGGACTTCCATAAAGTTTGGTGAATGAAGCAGGTCAATTGCACATTTGGAGGGATTCTGAAACTCAGCCACTGCCTTTCTCAATATGAGAACAGAAATTTCTGGGAAGCAAACAGTGAATCTGGGTTTTCCTAAGGCTGCCAGCCACCTATGAATATTTGTGGTTGATTAAATAGCTTCTCTTTTAAGCAGTTATTTAACCAATTGAAATGGCACAGTATACCCTTTGAATACATTTTAATGAGTGTGCCTGTCCTTGATTTACATAGGCCAGTCATTTAAAAACTCATTTTGAAAGCATTACCTAAATCAAGACAAGCATGTTTCCGGCTCAGATTAATATATTTGCTGAGCTAATAGGTCCATTCAACCAATTAATCAGTTCTTTCTGAAACATTAGAGGTGCTTCCACACTAAAGGTTGGATGCTGTATTGCATTTCATCTTTCCTTCTCTCACAGACTGCATACAGAAAATATATCTTTTCGTGTTTCCTGAGAACTCTCATTCCCTAACAGAGGGAGGGAGGAAGAGAAGGAGGGAAAGCCGCTTCTAAACCAGGAAGTGATCTCACATTCCTTTTGCAGCAGAGAAGGCTTAATGGAAGAAGATCAAGAAGAGCTTCCTGATCCTATCTCCCCACCCTCCACCAAGGAGAATGGCTTGGTAGAATGTGTGGCCTTTTTTGAGGCTGAAACTCAGCCCAAGGCCTCGATAGTGGTGCTGGTGCCCTCTTTGCTGTCTTCTGGACAGGTCTCCTGTTCTGTCATGATATCAGCCTTCTTTTAAGTATCCCATGGCCATGAGGAACAGTCTGCATTTTCATGTTAAAAATTCAGTCCAAAGGGCCAACTGGCAATTCTTGCAGGAAAATGATGAGGAGCAGCGACACTAGAATGATAGTGTGGGAACCAGTTCATGCTGCCTTTGGGCTTGAGTGATAATATGATTTCAAAAAGATATGACTTAAGGATACAAATATGGGTTTACATATTCGAATTCTCTATAAAGTAAAACAAAGCTGACCATGCAGGAGGTTTTTTGTGTAGGAGCGTTTAAATGTGTAAACATAACCTTCCAACTAAAATGGTACAACCCAGAGAAGGTTTTACCAGAATTCTTTTTTTTAAAATTTGTACTTTTTATTAACAAAAAAAATTCAAAATATTTATAAAACACATTCTCTCTTTAGATCAATCTTTTCTATAGTTATAGAGTATATATATCTCCCCAGCCCTCAATTCCATTTTTTAGCATTTTCCCCAAATTATCCCCTCTTCATGTTTTGTTAATTACACCTTTTTTGTCATTATTCTTTTTCTTATCCTCTATACAAACCAGTTTTAACAGTTATATATGTAAGTGTCTATAATTTTTATCCATTTATCTCCCACTTCCCATTTTTCTTATTCTTTTATGTCTATTTTACGTTATCTTTCTTTACATATAATCCAATTAGTCACTGGTTGCCATTCTCTATCAAATTTCTGAGTGGAATTTTAGCAAGCTGGAAAGCTTTTCTGTTCCTTTCATATCTGTAACTTTAATTTTCCATTCTTCTGTAGCTGGGCCCTTTTTCCTCTTTGGAGTGTTGAGCTTAACGTACTCTTGCTGCTGTTATCAAATATAAAGTTATCTTTTTGTTCTTTCTCATTTCTTACTGTGGCATCAGCATATTAGATAAATACATTTTGGGTTTCATTTCAAATTTTAAATTTATCGTCTTCTGAACTGTATCATGAACTTTTTTCCAAAAGTTTCTTGCAAGGCAGCATTTCCACCATATATGATAATGAGTGCCCACAGTGTTTTCCATGCAAGAGGTTTTTGTGTAGGGGCATTTAAATGTGCAAACATAACCATCAGACTAAAATGGTACAACTCAGGGAAGGTTTTACCACAATTCTGGTGTCCCATAGTTTGCCTCAAAGTTTAGAGAGAGACTTGGTTGGGAAATACCCTGGAATTATGTACAGATTTTGGCCAGAATCCAGTTGATGGTTTGTCTGATTATATCCCTGGTTACACTGCATTAATTATTGCTTTCACGTGTTGCACAAGGAAGTAATGAGTTCTCTCTTGCACAGTGCCTCTGGCCTAGCAGTGCAATGGTATCCAGAGAGCTCCCTAGTCCAGTTTCATTCCCAGCCAGCTATTGGTTGTGAGGGTGGGCCTGGAAGCACCCCCATGGTCAATTAATGGCCAAGAGTGGAGCTGCACCAAGAAGCCATCTGGAGAAGAAGGAGCAACTTTCATCTCCACAGCCACCAACCTAAGTACATGGAAACTTCATACTCTGCCAAAGAGGTTCTTGGCCTTTCTTTCCTAGGTATTTCTTACTCTTGAGACTGTTAAATTTCATTGGCACCATCTGATCAAATAGCTAAAATGTTTTTGCTTGTTTCTGTTTTGTTTTGTTTTTCTAATCACTGGATTGATTAATGGCAGCGGTTTTACATAGCTACCTCTCGCCAATTAAAACGGCTGGAATCTGTGAGCAGATCCCCCATTTATTCTCATTTTTCGGAGACAGTCACTGGAGCAAGTGTCATCCGAGCTTACAGAAGAGAGAAGTGTTTTGTTTACATCAGTGACACAAAAGTGAATAACAATCAGAAAAGCTATTATCCTGGAATTGTATCCAACAGGTAAAACAAATCTTTTCTTTTATTAAATGTAGCTTTTACCTTTACATTGGATGAACAACATTTTCTTATTTTGAAGTTTGTTCTAACATCTCTGTTTTTCTGCTTTGACAGATGGCTGGGAATCAGAGTCGAATTTGTAGGCAATTGTGTCGTATTTTTTGCAGCTCTTTTTGCTGTGTTAAGTAAAAACAGCCTGAGTGCTGGCCTCGTTGGACTTTCTGTGTCTTACGCACTGCAGGTGTGTTGCGTGTAATTTGGAAGATCGCTCACATCAGAAGTAGAACTGAAGCCTCATTATGGTCTGACCTTTACACTAGGCATTCTGGCTTTATGTGTCCATTGCTATAGCATTTTTATTGTGGGAATGGGGAAGGGAGCAATCTCGTTGAAAGAAATGCAGTAAAAATAAGTAAAATATAAAGAGAACAAAAGAGGATGTAAAAGAGGATCCATTACAAGACACTGTGATGCCTGCTTAAATTGGTCTGTTCAATGTTGTGGCATTACAAGACCCAGCACATCGTTAATCAGATTCTGTACATACTAAAAACTAGGAATTGAGTGCAGTCAATTTCTTTCATAGAATTAAAAGCTAATTGACTTGTTAAGATCCAGCTTACTGTCATCATTACACATATGCAGAACTTATTTATTTTATTTATTACTGGGAAGATTACCTTTTTGGACTACAATTCACAGAGTTACACAGGCAACATGGATATGTAGCATGATTCCAAACTCTGTAGCTATAGATATGTATACCTACCTTGGGCCCCTACTTCTGCTTGATATTTAACATTTTTGGTATCTTTTTTGCTGAAGGACATTTATTTGAGGGCAGCATATTATTCTAGCTATGAGCTTATGTAGTTGACCACATTTTCAGTAAGATGATGGTAAGAATTCTATGTAATTTTGATTTCTTGAAGCAGAAGACAAAGTTTCAGTTTAAATGGTGCATCGCTGTAGTAGCTTAGTCAGAAGTTGCCACCTTTGGTGGAGAAATTGGTTCTGAAATGCCCGAGCCTATACTTACCTTCTGTCAAATGAAAGGATTTAAGTTACGCCTCTGAGCTTTAAAAGCTATGAATGCTGATTTGGTGGAAGAGAGAGACAGCACTGATTGAATCTTATCCTCAGTAACAAAGGGGACCTATGTTAAAATCGGCAGAGCAACGAATTCTACCACTCTGCGTTTATATTAAATGGAATATAAGAAATAGTCATATCCTTTATAGTGTATAAGAAGCCCTTAGAAAAATTCATGAGGTCCAGTACTGAAGGTTCTGTGGTTTACTGGATGTTTGGGTTCTCATTTCCTTATAGGGATTTGTGGTATAATTAGATGCTGGAATTTTAGCCATGTTGAAGTGCTGAGATTGTAAGCAAGGGGAAGCCACAAGATTTAGAGGCCAAAGCCTTTCCCTTCCTGGCTGAGCCTTTTTGAGAATGAAGAGACAATGGCGTGGGGGGGAAAGAGATAAGTTAAAGAAAGGTCAATAAGTAAAATATGAAAGTGCAGTAGTATGCATAGAGACAGAAACAGAGCTTGGAAATGTTACAGTTGTGGACTACAGCTCCCAGAAATTTCGAGTCACCAGCAATAGTGACTTGAGGGGAGTTTTAGGCCCTTTCTGCATGAGGGGGGGATGCCCGAAAACGGAGCTTACCGGCTTTGTTTTCCGGCCGGCCGAGTCCGTCACCACGAGGAGCAGCGCAAGTTCGCTGCTCCGCAGTCATCTGGCATCCCAAATGGCGGCTTCCGGTTGGTGGAGGCTCTCCACCAACCGGAGGAGCTCGCCAGCCAGAAGCCCACCCCCAGAAGATCTGCAGGCATGCACTTGCGCGCGTCTGCAAATCTGCTCTGGGGCCGGGCGACGGAGCAGCACGGGATTGCGCAGTCTGTGCTTTTTAAAAACCTTTAAAAAGAAGTTTTTAAAAAACACGCCGCGCGACCAGTTCCGGTCGCTCTGGAGTGGACTGAGGTATGGAACTACAAAAAGTAGTCTGCCCCAGTGCACTCTACGGTGCACAAGACCTCCGTTGGAGGTCGCTCTGCCCCGTTTGAATAGCCCGATGTGGAAAAGGCCTTAGTCACCTTCCTCCAAGAATATTTTCCAAGTTCTCAATACAAGGTGAGGCCTGTGCCTCCCATTTCTACTACAACACTTCATTTGTTAGAGTTTTCAATTCTTTATTGCTGAGTTTCAGTACTTGGTTTGAAAACCATGTAGCCACAATCTTAGTCTCCAATGGCTCACACATTTTCATCATTCTTTAGGTGACGATGTCTCTGAACTGGATGGTGCGAATGACCTCTGACCTGGAAAGCAACATCGTGGCTGTAGAAAGAGTGAAGGAATACTCAGAAACTGAAACTGAGGTCAGTCTCTAAGAGTCATAATGGGAAAGGTTCTTCCTGGGAACACATACAGTTGGCCCTCCACACTTGCTAGAGTTAGGGAAGCAGGACCTTTGCAGAAGTGGGAAAATTGCAAATATCAAGATGTATGTGTCTGTGGGAAGGGAGCCAAGGCATGGAGGGGAGACCTACCCAGGGTACAAACCAGGTCAGGGAAAGGAGAGAGAAGGCGGGGTCAGCACGGTGGCCCTATACTTCTCTCTTGCCCATGTCCTTTTCTCGAGTGTGGAGGGGAGCATCGGAAGAGGGTTTGTGGTGCTGAGAAATCAGAGTGCAAGCCATCCTTAGCTGGCCTGGCAGCAGTTGATGAAGAAGGAGGAGCACCAGAGGCAGATTGTTAAAGGGCTGCTTAGCCTGATCACAGCCTCCAAGAGGGGAGGCTTCCTCCAGAAAAAAGCACCAGGGGCTGCAGGGGTTGAAGTAACTCACAAATAATCAAATCCATGACAGTCAAACCTGCAAATATGGAGGGCCAACTGTATTGTCAGGGGCTTTAGTCTTGATGTGTGCAGCTTAAATGTGCCCCTCTTTAACTTGGTTTGCCATAGAAATGTATAATTCTTGTATTGTCTAGATGTGTATGTGTATATACATATGCACACACAGAGAGATTGTTATGTCCATCAGCTGATATCTGTTCATTTGTTTTATTGGTTTCCATCTCATATCTGTCCTGAATTAGCAGGAAGTCTCAAATAAGAGTACTGATGATTAAGCAAATTTGCATTCCAATTTAAAAGTCCACTCAAAGGAAGGACACTTGACCTATAGACCTACATTGTGGATGCAGTATCTGACTTGATCATTCTCTATAAACAATCTGTTCTAATACCCTAATCAAATAGGAGTTACAAAGAAGATACAAAATCTTGTTGGTGCCTTATGTTGGCAAATTGTCCTTCACACTTGCATTAGACACCTTTTGGAATGGTGCATAGCAGCAGCAGGGGCAGTAGAAAAAGCCAACTCTCTCACCAGAGAAAGCTGCCCTGCCAGATCAGTTGTCCCCCCTGAGTAGAATGGTTTTCACTGCTGTCCTTCCACCCCATCCCCACTCACTGTCATGGCACCCACAACTATTTTTTCTTTGTATCTACACTGCCACCACTTCTGCTGGTCAGTTTATACTGGCAACCAGGATCATGGCCAATAGGTTTTCCTTAGTAGAGCAACATGCAAGCTTTTACATGGCTGCTTGCATAGAATGAAAAGTGCTGCTCATCATAGAAGGAGCAAGCTTAGCTATAAATGCAATTATTTTTTCACATAGTTGTGAAGAATACACTCTTAAATGTTGTTAAGTGTAAGGCATGATATAACTGGTTTTAAGCAGTTTGAAACCTTATTGATTTTAAATGGGGAAAAGTTAAATACAGTCTTTACTTTCTCACTGATGTAAACTGAACATAAAAGTGTGTAACTTTGGCTGGATGGCACTTCTTATAATTAGGCTATGAAATGCCTGAGGTTATTTTGAACATATTTGCATTTGATACCAACCCATTCTCTGAATATCTTAATAATTGTCGCATTCCATTCTGCAGATAAAGGGAGGGATGCAATTTGAAATTCTCAGCATTCCCCTGCTAGTAGGATACTAATATAACCAAGGGCATTGTGTTACTTACACTTCTAATTCATTTATCTTTTAGCATGAATGTGTATGTCTCTAGGAGGTCTCTCAAGGATTGTAAGAGCAATGATAATGGTGTATAGGAATTGTTTTCTAATCATGGCCCTCCATTTGATATTTTGGAATAATATTTTTAATAAATCTGTTTTTATTTTATTTGGTTTGGTTATTCTCATACTTAATGACCTATAAGGTTTAACACAGAATATTACATCCAGCTGTTATGATTCTTATCTATTTTCTAATTATATAGTTATGGAAGGTTAAGAAGTGTATTTTGTTTTACAATTCTTTGTTCTTCAGTATAATCAATAAAAGAACATTTCATGGGCTTTGCATGTACCACACTAGTGCTAATTAAAAGAAGGAATTCTCATGCACTTCTCAGAATGGGTATATATTGTATATCTAATTAAATACATGTGATACTGTATACAGGAGCACAGTAACAAATATTTGTATCATCTCTTTATCTTATTTGATGATGGCACACAGTGGCATATGGTGAAGCATAGCTTACTTACTCACTTCAAATAATTCTGCAAACAAGCAATGCAAATGGCAAGATCGGGTTAATTATTAAGGTAAAGAATAGAGTAACTATCCTTCAACAAGTCAACTATCCTTGAACTTTTAGTCTAACATTATATCAAAGTATTATATTGTACTATATAATTTTCTTTCTTTTTTTTTTAAAGTGTTGTTTTAATTCTAATGCAGTATGTCTGTGCTCTCTCTTACTCTGTTGCTTTCCCTTCCAGGCTCCCTGGGTAATTGAAGACAAAAGACCACCCGACGACTGGCCTATCCACGGGGAAGTACAAATTACAAACTATTCTGTAAGGTATAGGAAAGGCTTGGACTTGGTGTTGAAGGACCTCAGCCTGAAAGTGAAAGGTGGGGAAAAGGTATGATCTCAATACGATCATTTAGTTGCCATGAGTAGAATCAAGTTATATTTTCAATAAGCTGGGTTTGCAAGCTTTCAGTTTCATTTGGAGCACATCAGAAACTTCTTTTTCTATAGTCAGACCAAGAATCTGTCTAGTTTAGTACTATCTTCGTGAAGGATGGGAGAAGTGCAGCTGGCAGGCAGTCTCCCAGGCTTCACTTTTAAAACCCCACAGCCTCACCCGCTACCCATTCCCATAAGGCACCCAATGTCAAAAAATATTTTTTAAAAATTCCTACATGGAGGAGGGGGCAATTTTTGCCTGAAATCCATGCAGAAACGGACTTCAATAATGAAAATGTAGAAAGATTCACACATACATACCCAGCTCCTCCCCTACATATATCCAAATATCTCTGTTTCATCTATATCATTCCTAGATGGGGACAGGAAGTGATGCAATGTCACTTTCTAACACCATTTTTGGAAGGATGCAGATGAAAACAGAGGTAATTAGAGTGTTGTGGGTTGTCATTGACCCACTGGGGTTAAATAGGGAACTGGTTCCTAATCCTTGTGGAGTTGTTCACCCATCATTTATACCAAGGGTAAAAATCATGCATCTCTCCAGACATCTTTGAACTGCAAGGCCTGACAGTCATAGTGAGTGGTAAAGCATGCTGAAGCTTATAATCTAGCAGCATCTGGAGGGTTAAATGAGTCCTACTTGAGGCTACACTGACTGTCAAAGTTCTCCAGGCTTTCCAGTTGCAGGGAGCATCTTTCCTAGTCTAACCTGAGAATGCAGGAGACTGAACCCCAGATCTTCTGCGTGCAGAACTAGTGTTCTGCCACTGAGTTGTCCTCCTTTTGACCTCTGTGAGCTTGCAGACCTCGCAGCAACAAATTCTTACTGTGTGTGTAGTCATACTTCTGGAATTCCTGTTGGAGATTGCAAGCTCTAATTTGTGGATGCTGAAGAAGTTCTTTATGGGTTAATTCCACCCATAGCTTCACTTGTTGTTCCATAAGACATAGGCTGAGTTGTCATCTGCATGAGTAAGAAAGTAATCCCATGCTCACATCCTTGCTTGAAAATGTCTGCACAGGTCTGATCAACCACCATTTGGGTCTCATGAACTAGCCCTGAAATCTAGTTGGCATGACTACTTAAAAGTGAACAGTGGCTGTGATTCTACAGTATTTCTTAGAGTACTCTAATACCCCTTAATCAAGGAAAATAGTGAAAGAAGCTTGTGGTCTGGGTAGGGAAGCATTGTGGGCTGGAGGTAAAGTATGAAATGCGTTTGCTTTTGTTTTTGTTGAAACCAGTTTAACAATCCCATTTAGACCAGCATATCATAAAACAGTAAATGTGTCCTGAAGGACAGTCTGTATCAGAGAAGTTTTTAAATGTGGGGCTGGATCGAGAATTTTTATCCCACCAGACAGCGTGTCAAATGAACAGAGTTTCACACAACCGCTCAGAGAGAGAGGAGATAGTTTGCTTCCAGTTCCAACTTCCTCTGCAGCCCTCTGCACAACATCCAGCACTATTTCAGAGGATCCTCCCTAAACTCCAGAGATGTTGGCCCTTTCCGCACGAGGCAAGGGAATCGCTCTGTGCCATTACCTATCCCTTCTTCTGGGGTCCGAGGCAACGTGGACTGTCCCTGAAGCCCTTCCGCAGGCCTCCTCCTCGGTCCAGGGTGAATCGAAGCAGTGCGAGGTCTGTAGATCCGCACTGCTCCGGCTTCCAAAATGGCAGCTTCCAGCTTCCACAATGGCGGCTCCGGCTTCCAAAATGGTGGCTTCTGGCCTCCAAAATGGCAGCTTCCAGCTTCCAGAATGGCGCCTTCTGGCTTTCAAAATGGCGGCTTCTGGTTGGTCGTGGGTCCCGACCAACTGCTGAAGCTTGCCACGCCTAAAGCCCTCCCTCTGCAGATCGCAGGCTCGCATTGGTGCGAGTCTGCAAATCTGCACAAGGAGCAGGAACGCAATGGCGCGTTCCAGGAAAATGACCTGTTTTTTCCAGTCTTTCAAAAACATGCTGGAGGACCACTTGGGATCGTTTTGGAGTGGACTGAGGTGTGGATCTCCAGTAAGTAGTCCGCTCCTAGTCCACTCCAAGGTGCAGATGACCTCCCTGCAAGGACGTTCTGCCCCTATCTAATTTCCCGGTGCGGAAAGGGCCGTTCAGAAGACGTAGTGGGCTCTAGAGGAAGGGAAGAAAACAGCAAAGATCTTCTACCCTGTCCAGGGAGGCATTCTGTAACTTTTAGCCTGTTCCTTCCATTCATGAATGCTCTCTGACCCAACAGAGGACTGCACTTTATTCTGCCCTCACCTGCACTCCAAAATTTTCTTCAGAGGTGTGGGGAACTCTCCAGAGCAATGGAGGGGAGAGACTTGATGCGTGCACAAGAAAGGGGAATTTTGTGCAAACCAAAAAATCTGTCCCCCTTCTGCCTATGGAAACCTATAGCTGTCTCAAAGAGGCTTCTACACAGAGAAAGGAAAAGGTTCTTTTCCAGTTATATAGTAAGCACACTGTAAAGTAAGTGACCTTTAGTTCAGATTCCCTTTTGTGAGATATAACAAACATCAGAGGAAAAATCAGTAGTGATAAACTATAATCTAGACAAAGATTAAAACTAAATTCACTTTGAAGTAGACAACCAGAGATTAGACCTTTCAGTTTGGAAAAAAGATTTTTATTTTGCCGGCAAACGTCGGCTGGGATCATTCCCAAAAGAAACCGACCCCCCTTTCTTAGGTTAACAAGCATTTATACATTTCCAGTGCAATCATCACATGTTCAAGAAAGGAAACAACATAAGTTCCCACCATTCTCTAGTGTAATCTTACAAATGTTGCAAAGTAAAGGAAGCATAAGCGTAGCGTGCCACATTCCATCCTCCCTAGTATTTTATCTTACAGAGTGCTATTGTATTCCTTTCAAACACAGAGAAAGACTGCATATACAATTTACTGCTTTTCCCACCTAGTGGTCATCTAGACTGACCCGAAACTGTGTCCACCACAACTTGGATTTGGTGTTATGCATGATTGCTTTCTACCCTCTGAGGGAACCATTATCTAAGTCATAAGTGGACTTTGTTCCTAATCCTTCAAATGTATAAATTAGATTGTGATTGTAATAATGCAGTAAACTTACAGGAGAGGATATATAAATTTATCACTTTGAAGACACATGTTTCCCTTTGATAACACCTGATAATAACCCCTTCCAAAGCAATGGACCCCAACAACACAAATTTCCTTTTGCGAGGAGACTATCACAGAGTGAAAAGAAATGCAAAATGATTGTGGGAAACACAACCATAGAAGATCAACAAATACTTTATCTATTCTTGCTGAGAAACAGAGGAATAGTAGTTCTATTGCTGATTTATTTTATAACCTAGCAGAAATGATTGATTTTAAAGACTAATAAATATTCCCTATTCCACAAAATATATGAATTAGGTTGGGATTGTTGGAAGAACTGGAGCTGGCAAATCCTCTATGACCCTCTGCCTCTTCAGAATCTTAGAAGCTGTAGAAGGAGAAATCAAAATTGACGGACTGAGAATTGCAGATATTGGCCTTCATGACTTACGATCGAGGCTAACAATAATTCCTCAGGTAAGTCAGCTTGTGTCGTGAGAGAGGCGCTAAACTTTGGTTTATACAACAAACTATTCATTTGTGGTCAAGCAAGGCCTGTAAAATAAGAGCCAGCCTGTGGTCCTGTGGTTGCTGCAATCTCTGGTGTCACCTTTTATGAGGATTGGATTAGAAATTTTGGAGATCAGTATTCAAATACCTGCTCAGCCATGAAAAATGATGGGGTGACCTTAGGCCAGAGTTTCTCAATCAGGGTTCCTTGGAACCTGAGGGTTCCATGAAAGATTTATTTGTCTTTTTAGCACTCCACAGTATCCACATAACTCTCCACCAGCACCACATTTCAGATGAGTTGATTTTGTACCTATCAGCTTTCTTCACTGTCCAGCTTTCACAGCCCTACATAGAAATGGGAAATACAATGGCTTGGACAAACCTAACTTGAGTATCCAGTGATATATCTTTGCACTTCAGGATCTTGCCTAGTTCCTTCTTAGCTGCCCTTCCAAATTCTAGTCTTCTTTTGGTTTCTTGACTGCAGTCTCCATTCTGATTAATGACTGAGCCAAGGTATGGAAAATCTTGAACTATTTTGGTGTCTTCATTGTCTACTTCAAAGTGAGGTAAATCATCTGTGGTCATTACTTTTGTTTTCTTAATGTTCAGCTGTAAATCTGCCTTTACACTTTCTTTCTTGACTTTCTTCAGTGATCATTCCTTTCTGCTAGCTGTATGACGTTGTCTACGTATCTTAAATCATTGATGTTCCTCCCTCCAATTTTCACACCATCTTCCTCTGACTCTGATCCTTCTTTACATATGTACATATGGTTCGATGTACAAGTTAAATAGATAGGGTAATAAAATGCAGCCTTGCATGACCCCTTTGCCAATTGGAAACCATTCCATTTCTCCATATTCTAACCTGATGATAGCCTCCTGTCCCAAGTACAGGTTACACATCAGAACAATCAAATGTTGGGGCACACCTATTTCTTTTAAGAGCAATCTATAGTTTTTTATGATCTACACAATCAATACTCTGGTTTCTCTTCAGATCGTACAAATCTTTTGCCTTTTTTGTTGTAGAATTTTGAACATCACTTTCATTGCGTGGGAAATTAATGCAATGGTCCTGTGGTTTCTGCAATCCCTGGTGTCCCTTTTCATGAGAATTGGAATGAATATGGTCATTCCCAATCTCTAGGCCATTCTTTTGTTTGCCATATCTGCTGACAGATTTTAGTTAGACCTAGAGCAGATTCTGTCTCTATAGAATGAAGCAGTTCTATTGGTATACCATCTATTCCAGGTGATCAATTTCTCCCAATTGCTTTGAGTGCAGCTTCTACTTCACTTTCTAAAATTGTGGGTTCATCTTCAAATGGATCTTCCTTCATCCTTTTATCTTTTTTATACAGTTCTTCAGTATATTGTTTCCATCATCTTTTTATTTTATTTGTTTCCCATACAAGGAGTATGGGAAACAAGCAGGATGAGCTTGTACTCCTAGTACAAGAAAATAAATACGATTTGATAGGCATCACTGAGACCTGGTGGGATGAGTCTCATGATTGGAATATAGGAATAGAGGGGTATAGCCTATTTTGTAAAAATAGACCAAACAAGAAAGGAGGAGGAGTAGCCTTATATGTCAAGGATGTTTTCACCTGTGAAGAGATCCAGGACTTAAACCCAGAAAGCCAAGTCGAGAGCATTTGGGTAAGAATTAAGGCAGCGAGAAACAATAGGGATATTCTGGTGGGGGTTTACTACAGACCTCCAATCCAGGCTGAGGACTTGGATGACGCCTTCCTCAACCAAATGACTGCACATTCAAAGAGGAGGGATACAGTAATAATAGGAGATTTCAATTACCCGGATATATGCTGGCAGTCAAACTCTGCCAAGACAGCAAGGTCCAGCAAGTTTCTTGCTTGTCTTGCAGACAACTTCATGGTCCAGAAGGTGGAAGAGGCCACAAGGGGATCAAATATTCTAGATCTGGTCTTGACCAACAGGGATGACCTTGTGAATGAGGTAGAAGTGGTTGGATCTTTAGGGGGGAGTGACCATGCCCTGTTGGAATTTGGCATTCAGTGGGAAGGAGAAGATAAGGGTAGCCAGACACTCATCTTAGATTTTAAAAAAGCGGACTTCTGTAAACTTAGGGAGCTGCTGGCTGGAATTCCGTGGTCAGGAATAGTGAAAGGGAAAGGAGTTCAGGAGGCATGGGAGTTCCTTAAAAAGGAGATACTGAAGGCACAGTCTAAAACAGTGCCATTAAGGAGGAAAAATGGAAGGCATCTGAAGAAACCAGAATGGTTGACTAAAGAACTCTCAGCTGAGCTAAGAGTCAAGAGAAACATGTATAGGAAATGGAAGAAGGGGGAAACCACCAAAGAAGAATTTCAGCAAGTAGCTAGGAGATGTAGGGAGGAAGTCAGAAAGGCTAAAGCATAGAACGAACTTAGGCTGGCCAGAGACATTAAAAACAATAAAAAGGGCTTTTTTAAATATGTCCGCAGCAAAAGGAAAAAGAAGGAGACAGTAGGGTCGCTGCGCAGAGAAGATGGCGAGTTACTCACAGGGGGGAGAGAAAAGGCAGAACTACTTAACACCTTCTTTGCCTCCGTTTTTTCCCAGAAGGATAAAAGCACTCAACCTGACGGTTGGGGAGCAGGGGAGGAAGCAGGGGAAATGAGGCACATAATAGGTAGAGAGGTGGTACAGGAATACCTGGTCACATTGGATGAATTCAAGTCTCCAGGGCCAGATGAATTGCATCCTAGGATATTAAAAGAGCTGGCAGAGGTCATTTCGGAACCGCTTGCTATAATTTTTGAGAAATCTTGGAGGACAGGAGAAGTTCCAGCAGACTGGAAGAGAGCAAATGTTATCCCCATCTTCAAGAAGGGAAAAAAGAGGACCCAAATAATTATCGCCCAGTCAGCCTGACATCAGTACCCGGAAAGATACTGGAGCAGATCATTAAGCAGTCAGTTTCTAATCATTTAGAAAGCAACGCGGTAATCACGAGAAGTCAACATGGATTTCTCAAAAATAAGTCATGTCAGACTAATCTTATCTCTTTTTATGATAGAGTTACTAGCTTGATAGATGAAGGGAATGCTGTGGATGTAGCATACCTTGATTTCAGTAAGGCCTTCGACAAAGTTCCCCATGACATTCTTGCAAAGAAGCTAGTAAAATGTGGGCTGGACAGGGCTACTGTTATTTGGATTTGTAATTGGTTGACCGACCGAACCCAAAGGGTGATCACAAATGGCTGCTTTTCATCCTGGAGAGAAGTGACTAGTGGGGTGCCACAGGGTTCTGTCCTGGGCCCAGTGCTGTTCAATATTTTTATCAATGACTTGGATGAAGGAATAGAGGGCATGCTCATCAAATTTGCAGATGACACCAAATTGGGAGGGGTTGCTAATACGCCAAAGGACAGGATCAAAATTCAAAATGACCTGGATAGATTGGAGAGCTGGGCCAGGGCGAACAAAAAGAAATTCAACAGAGAGAAATGTAAGGTCCTACACTTAGGTAGAAAGAATGGAATACAGAAATATAGGATGGGGGACACATGTCTGGATAGCAGTACGTGTGAAAGGGATCTAGGAGTCTTCATAGACCACAAGCTGAACATGAGTCAGCAGTGTGATGCGGCAGCCAAGAAAGCCAATGCAATTCTCGGCTGCATCAATAGGAGTATGGTGTCTAGATCGAGGGAGGTACTGGTACCACTCTACTCTGCTTTGGTTAGACCCCATCTTGAATACTGTGTCCAGTTCTGGGCACCCCAATTCAAGAAGGACATGATCAAGCTGGAGCAAGTCCAGAGGAGGGCGACCAAAATGGTGAGAGGCCTGGAAGACATGCCCTATGAGGATAGACTTAGAGAGCTGGGTATGTTTAGTCTGCAGAAGAGGAGGTTAAGAAGAGACATGATAGCCATGTTTAAATATTTGAAGGGATGCCACGTAGAGAAAGGAGGGGGCTTGTTTTCTGCTGCTCCAGAGACCAGGACAAGGAGCAATGGATTCAAGCTGCAGGAAAGGAGATTCCACCTGAACCTCAGGAAGAACTTCCTGACAGTCAGGGCTGTCCGGCAATGGAATCTGCTGCCTCGGAGTGTAGTGGAGTCTCCTTCCTTGGAGGTTTTTAAGCAGAGGCTTGATGGCCATCTGTCGGGATTGATTTGAGGGTGTTCCTGCATGGCAGGGGGTTGGACTGGATGGCCTGTGTGGTCTCTTCCAACTCTACATTTCTATGATTCTATGATTATTTGTACTTGCTCATGTAATGTGTTCTTTTGCTGGTAGCATAGCATCCCCACTCTTGGTTTAAATTTTCTTTTGATTTCTCAGATCTTGTGGAAGAGGACTTTTATTCCTCCCTTCTTGTTGTTATTGTCATTTTCTGTTTCGCTGTATTATTACAGTAGTTCGCATTGTCCCTGCACATAAGTCATTGAACAGTTGTATTTAGGGTTCTGGCCCTATTTCTGCTCCCTTTTTCTTTTGCTTCTTGTATGGTCTTAACTACTTGAAGAATTAAGTAATTACTTCATCATCCATTGAGGCTTCTCTTTCCTTTTGACTGTAGATAGTATCTTTTTGCATTCCTCACTGACAATGTTTCTGGATTCAGTCCAGAGTTCTTCTGGCTCCTGGCCAGTTAGGCTTAATAAGTTTGCACTATTTTTTACGTTATCTTTAAAATCTACAGGCATGTTTACCAGCGTATATTTTGCCACAATGATTATTTAATGTTCTTTAGCTTTCCTCTAATTTTTGATATTAGCTGTGCCACAGCTTGCTCCTGGTCTTGTTCTTACAGAGAGAATTATTTATTTTATTTATTTCGTTGTATTTCTAAGCCACCTGTCTCCCAAGACTGGGACCCAATTTTTGGAGCTTCTCCATCTTCTGCTTCCAGTTACACGGTCTATTTGATTTCTGTATTGGCCATCTGATGATGTCTCTGTATACAGTTGCCTCTTTGGTTGCTTTGAGCGATGAGCAAACTGTTGGCCTTGCAAAATTTCAGTCAATAGCTCTTCTAATTTATTTCTCACTCCTACGTCAAGTTTTCCTACAAGCTTTGATTCTGCTCTGTTTCCTGCTTTTGCATTACAATTGTCTATGATTAACAAGAAATCCTGTTTTGGTGTATGATCAATTTTCTTCTGGACTAGAATCTTTCAATTTCTTGTTTTTCTGCATCTATAGTTGAAGTATAAACTTGGGTTATGGTTATATTGATGGGTTTTCCCTGAAGTCTTATTGATATTATTCAGCCAAACTTGGCTTTATATCTTTTGACTGCTCTTGCTACATTTCTCCTCACTATAAATGCCACCCCATTTCTTTTTAGATGTTCATTTCCTGAGTAAAACATTTTGTAATTATCTGACTCAAAATATCCCATTCCTATTAACTTGAGCACACTCACCCCAAGTATTGAAAAAATTTTATGTTCCATTTCTTGTTTTAGTATGTCTAGCTTCCCCTGATTCATGCTTCTCTTACTTCATATTCCTATAGCATACATTGTGCAGCCTCAGACTTTCCTTTTACCTCTGAGCACTTCAACAGCTGAATGTTCCTTTGGCTTGAGTCCAGTTCCAGCCACAGTGCTACTCATAGTAGTCCTCTGCTCTCCCCCACTAGCTCATTGAATGTCATCTGACCTGAGAGACTCATCTTCTGGCACTCATACTTGTTTCATTTTGGATTGGTTTTTGTGGTAAAAGACATTCAAAAAGGGTTCATCATGCCTCCTTCTGTGCAGTACTAACAAGTGTTAGCTCTGGTGTCACTGCTGTTGTCTCTAGGAGATCCTTTGCCAGTGCCGCCTCCTGCCTGCTACTGTTGGTGCCCTGCAGGTGTACACTGTATGCCAGACCACATGCCATGATTCAGAATACTCACAGTCACAAGCAAAAGCAGATAACAGCAGTTGACCACAACCAACATCCGAAGATGCCCACAATGAAAACTTCCAGAATATCATGTGTTTGGGAGATGAGTCATGTTCAGAGTTTACATATGACACCTATGTTATAACTCAAGGTCATAAGATCTCACAAGTATCTTCCACTATTTGACTTCATGCTACTAGTTGGATGCCAGTATGACTTTGCTTTTGGCTTTGGCCTCCATTCCTGAAGATCATGAAGTCTGAACTTTCTTTTGATGATTACTTCATGTCCATGCAGTTATAAAGGATCTAGTGCATTACATTATGAAAATAAAAATGAATCCACCACATTACTGGACATAGCATTGCTTCCTAGAGCGTTACCAGACCACAGGGAGAAACCACATAAATTCACTGTTGAGTTAAAAATACATTAAAGTACATTTATTTATTCCTAGATGACCCTTATGTTTTTTAAAAAGTCATTTTCTAACAGAATTGTGATTGTTTTGTTAAGGATCCTGTTCTTTTTTCTGGAACACTTCGTATGAATTTGGATCCCTTTAATAAATATTCTGAGGAAGAAATATGGAAGGCTCTTGAACTCTCGCATTTGAAGAGGTTTGTCAGCAGTCAGCCAGCTATGCTGGACTATGAATGCTCAGAAGGAGGAGAAAATCTTAGGTAATTAAAATCCTATTCAAAAATAGATATTAAGAAGAAATCTTATTCATTAATGAGATACACCAGAATGTTGCCATGAGAAGTGCTTTTGTTGACCATTCCAACCAAGTTATTCTTCTATATTGAGTTTGGATTCTGTTCTCACTGAGTATGCTTAGCCTTCATTGGGTGTTACAAGGATGTAACCCCTGTCCGGCCCACTTTCTTATCCCTACAGATACACAGTCTTCCTTGTGTGTGTACAAAAAGGACAGCTGGTGTGAGGGTCAAACACCATATATAATCAGGGCTATTAATCCCTAGGACTCTGAGAGACAGTGCAGCTGGTAGGACTTACAGGGCCAAAATATATGTAAGGGCCCATATTACAAGTTTGTACATGTCCCCTAAAAAAAACAATTCTTGTGGTTAGTCTTGTCAAGTAGGAGTTTCCCCACTTTTGGGGCAATAAATTCCATAATGTAGTTAGACAACCAAATAGGCATGTGAGTTGCCTTTTATTGTAGTCTAAATCCACCAGTTGGGCCTAACTAAATGTGGGGCTGCCAAACATCCAGAACCAGGAAACATCTTCACATGATGATGGGCATCCTGTTAGGAATATACACCTCTACTTAAGTTTCTCTTAGGCCTGCATATTCCCTTTTTGGGCACTCTGGAGGTTGATATTCCCTTCCTCCCTCCACAGTACCCAAAGACCTCAGCCCCAATTTCCTGCGCAGCCTCTGAAGCCCACCGCCCACTGCACAGCCATCCCATGCTTTACAGGGAGCAGGCATGGGCAGGATCAAAAAGTGGCTGCCTATGTCCCTACAGCTAGATACAAAATGATGAGATTATCTCAGCACTGAGACCTCAGCAAAACTCAACACTGCCGTAATCATTTTCCATCTGGCTGTGGGGACATAGCCAGACACTTCTCTGATCCTGCCTGCTCCCCAGAAGGCATAGACATCAAATGGTCATGCAGAGAAGCTTCAGAGGCTATATATAAAGTCCATGGGATATGGGTCAGCTTAGCATAGATTTGTATACAGAACTTCTATGCTACACTGAGCCATGCTGAATTGAAGCCAGTGTGGAACAACATTGTTTGCAGTTGTCAAGTGTTCTTTTTGTTGAAAAATTATAACACAGATAATTTCTTTGTCTTAAAAACACTACTGTTTTTGTTTGTTAAAAAGAACTGTGGTTTAAACTCTTGACATTTTTAGTGCATTAAAAAAACAATTGTCATTATATGCCTAATTCTGCATGGAGTTTGCAACAAGATGTTGTTCTAGGGGAATAAAATGTCCTGCTTGCTTGAATGAAGGTTAAAGTTGCTAAAAAAAAAATTAAAAATCATGTTATATGACAATCATTTTAATCTCTCCTGGCTTTGCAGTTGTTATTTTATTATTTTATCTAATTGCTTCTTAGCCACCTGGAAGTCTTCTGAGAAAAAGCAAGATCAAAAGTTTTTAATTTATTAATTCAATATTGTAGACCCAGACTCCTCCTCCACCCTCCTCTATCTTGTGGTAATGTTTAGACCAGAGATTGACAGCAGCAGCTCTTAAATGGCAGCATCCATGATCACTCAGTATTACTATTGATTAATTTAATTAATTTATATCCTGCTTTTTCTCCAGTATGGGGCCCAAGGCAGCTTACAATAGATGAAACAAGGTACATCTAAAACCTATCTGACACAAAGGTTTAAAAACCACTAAATGAACAGGTTGCTTACCTGTAACTGTGGTTCTTCGAGTGGTCATCTGTGCCATCATACACTAGGAGCTTTAGCGCCTGCGCGGTAGCGTTTGGAAACTTCTAGAGCTTGTTCGCTTGGCGGGAACCCCTCCCCCACGCCGGTACTGCGCATGCTCCTCCCGCCGAGCAACGGTCTCTCCTCAGTTCTGTCGTCCGCCGTAGAACCTACAGGGACCTGAGAAAGAGGGGAGGAAGGGCGGGTGTGTATGATGGCACAGATGACCACTCGAAGAACCACAGTTACAGGTAAGCAACCTGTTCTTCTTCTTCGTGGTCTCTGTGCCTTCATACACTAGGAGACTGTGTAGCTTACCGGTCGGACGGCGGGTCAGGTCCTACAGCACGGAAGCCAACACCTCACGTCCAAACCGGGCATCTCTGCGCGACCGGCAGTCGAGCCTGTAGTGGCGCACGAAGGTTGATGGTTGGGACCAGGTCGCCACACGGCAGAGTTCATGCAGGTCAACTCCTCGCAGGAGGGCCTCAGAAGTAGCCACCGCTCTGGTGGAGTGGGCTCGAAGCAGGACTGGCGGAGGCCTCCTCGCGAGCTCATACGCCAGTTGAATAGTCCGTACCACCCACTTGGAGAAGCGCTGGGTGGACACTTTAAGGCCCTTCCGACGTCGCCCATAGCAAACGAAGAGATGCGGCGTCTGTCGGAAGGAAGCAGTCCTGTCCATGTAGAAGGCCACGGCCCGACGCACGTCCAGGGAGTGGAGGGACCGCTCCAACGGTGTCGTCGGGTTCGGGAAGAAGGCAGGCAGGATGATGTCCTGGTTGAGATGGAAACTGGACACCACCTTAGGCAGGAACGAGATGTCAGGTCTCAGGACCACCTTGTCTCTGTGGAAGACCGTGAAGGGCTCATCGGATCGAAGAGCTGTGATCTCACCCGCTCGCCTCGCTGAGGTCACCGCTACCAAGAAGGCAGTTTTCATGGTCAGGAGCCTATCATCCGAGGTCGCCATCGGCTCGAAGGGCGGCTTTGTCAGCTGCGAGAGCACCAGCGAGAGGGACCACGGCGGTAGCGGCGGCGATACCGGCAGGTAGAGATGATGAAGTCCTTTCAGGAACCGCTTAACGGTATCGTTCCTGAAGAAGGCCGAGGCAGCCGATCGTGGCGGTTGGTATGCCACGATCGCGGAGAGATACACCTTCAGGGATGGAAACGCCAGCCCCTGTTGCCGGAGGTGCAGGAGGAAATGCAGGACGGTAGAGAGCCCCGCGGGCGATACCGGCTCACTCCTCTCGTTAGCGAAGGTCAGGAAGCGTCGCCATTTTTATTGATAGTTGCGACGGGTGGATTCCTTCCTGGCCGCGACGAGGACGGTACCGAGCACGGGATCGTCTAGTGCGATATCCTCCAGGCATGGAGGGCCAGGCGTGGCAGGTCCGGATGGAGGACTCAGCCGCCGGAGTGGGAGAGCAGGTCCGGTGTCGGTGGCAACCGGAGCAGGTCGTCTCGTGCGGCTTGTAGCAGGGGTGCGAACCAATGTTGCCTCGGCCAGTACGGGGCTACCAGGATCGCGTCGGCTCGGTCGGCGAGGATCTTCGATATCGTCCGGCCGAGCAGCGGGAACGGCGGGAATGCGTAGAGGAGTTCCCCGGTCCACGGAAACTGGAAAGCGTCCCCGATGGAGGCACGATCGTGGCCCGCTCTGGAACAGAATCGGCGACACTTCGCGTTTTCCCTGGTCGCGAAGAGGTCGATCGATGGTTCGCCCCAGCGGTCCCGAATCAGTCTGAACGCCTCTCCGGAGAGAGACCATTCGTGATGGGATGAGGTGTCCCTGCTGAGGGCGTCTGCCGTGGTGTTCTCCTGCCCGGCCAGGTGAACTGCCACGGGATGCGTATGCAGGCGAATGCACCATTCCCACAAGTCGAGTGCAATGTTGAGCAGGGTTGTGGAGTGAGTCCCTCCTTGTCTGTTGATGTAACAGACGGCGGTGGTATTGTCTGTCAGAACCAGGACCGTCCGCCCCGCTACGACGTGGCGGAACGCCCGTAGCGCTTTCAAGACGGCGAGCAGCTCCAGCGCGTTGATATGGAGAGCGGTCTCGTCGTCGGTCCATCTGTCGCGGACTCTGAGATCGCCGCAGTGGGCACCCCATCCATACAGGGAGGCGTCGGTCATTACCGTCACCTTCGGTGTCGGCTGTTGGAAAGGCATCCCTGACATGAGATTGCGTCGCGACTGCCACCATCGGAGGGATGAGCGGACGTCTTCCGGCAGCTGCAGTCGGAGTGTCTGTTCGTCTCGCAGGGGGTCGAATATGCGGACGAACCAGTGTTGAAGAGGTCTCGCTCTCAGCCTGGCGAGATATGTCACAGCGGTGGTCGCAGCCATGTAGCCCAAGAGCTGCTGGACGCTTCTCGCAGATAACGTCGGGGCCGTACGAGCGTGAGCGGCGGCCCGGATCAGGGTTTGGGCTCGAGACTCTGCTAGGTACGCCCTGGCGGAGGTCGAGTCGAGCGTCGCCCCGATGAAGTCCAAGATCCTCGCCGGCTCGAGGTGGGATTTCTTCGGATTCACCCGTAGACCAAGGCGGGTCAGGAGTGACAACGTCATGTGGACGTCGTGGTAAAGTCTCTGTTTGCAGGACGCCACCAACAGCCAATCGTCGAGGTAAGGGAAGACAGAAGCACCCTTCGTCCGCAGGAAGGATACCACCGGGGCCATGCACTTGGTGAAGACCCTTGGGGCAGTCGAGAGTCCGAACGGCAGCACCTTGTACTGGTAACAGGTGTCGTCGACCGCGAAGCGGAGGTACCGTCTGTGCTGCGGGCGAATGGCGATATGGAAGTATGCGTCTCGGAGATCGATGGAGGCGAACCAGTCCCCTCAATGTAGGAAGGGCAGGATCGACGGTATCGTGACCATCTTGAACCTTTTGGGACGGATGTAGTAGTTCACCCCTCTGAGGTCTAGGATCGGCCGGAGGGTACCGTCGGCTTTCGGTACCGTGAAGTACCTGGAGAAGAAGCCGGTGGTCTTGGCTTCTTGCGGGAGCTGCTCGATCGCCCCTTTCTGGAGGAGGGACTGGATCTCTTCCAGGAGGGCCGGACTCGACGGCGTGGAATAGTAAGCGCCTCGAGGAGGAATATCGAGAAACTCGATGGCGTAGCCAAGACGGACGATGGAAAGCACCCAAGAGTCCGTAGTGACACATTGCCACTCCGCGAGATGTCGAGCCAGAGTCGGTCGGTCTCCGAGCGCTGATGGTAGGCTGAAGAGTGGGTATTGGTAGGTCCTGCCAGGCACGTCAAAACCGAGACTTTGTCTCGGAGGAGGACTTCTTGGACGAAGCCGGGCGTCGTCTAATCGTGCGTCTGGCCGATGAGCCGGAGGATGGTCTCGACTGTCCAGACTGGGCCGAACGCTGGAACGACGAGGTGGAAGATCGTCGCCAGGATGGGCGGAAGGTGGAGGCCCTGCGGGCTTGCGTGGCCGGCTGTAGCCCGATCTTCTTGGCGGTCAGCCTCGCCTTAACGAGATTGTCCAAAGCTTCGTCGGTGGACGAATTGAATAGGCCCTCACCGTCGAAGGGGAGATCTTCAATCCTCCTTCTGGTGTCCTCCTGGATGTCGGCCGGCCGCAGCCAAGCATGGCGGCGCAGGCCGATGGATCCCGCCATGACCTGGGAGGCAATCTCCACTGCGTGCCTGGAGGAGGCCATCTGCTGCCGAGCGATGGAGATGGCCTCGTTGAAGATCACGGAGGAGGCTTGGCGGATGTCCTCCGGTACCGCCTCCATCGCCGGTTGCAGGCGATCGAGCACCTTTTTCAGGTATGCCGCGAGGCAAGCCTGAGTGTTGGACAGCCTGATCTGCAAGGAGGCAGCGGAATAGAACCTTCTTGCATAGGCGTCCAACTTCCTGCCCTCTTTGTCCGGCGGGGTGGTGTGTTGCCTGCCGGAGCCTTTCGTCTGTGCCGACTCGACCACCACAGAGTTCGGTGCAGGGTGATTAAAGAGATAACTGGCGTTATCCTTCTGCACCCTGTATAGGTGTTCCAGCCGCTGCGGTATCGGCTGAGCCGAGGCCGGCCTATCCCAGGCGGCCTTCACCAGTCTGGATACCCGGGGCAGGAGAGGCAGCGGGGCCGTGGCAGGTTGCTTCCCTTCAAAGATGGAGAAGACTGGATCGTCGTCCTCCGGCTCCGCATCGCCGATCTTCAGGCCGAGGGTAGTAGCCATGCGGAGCAGCATCGCAGAGAACTGGTGGACGTCCTCTGGAGCAGAATCTGGGATCGGGTCCCCGAATCCCAGCGGAGGAGACTCCTGGGAGGCCGCCTCAGACACCTCTGATTCCGCACTCGAGTCGTACGACTCTGAGGTCGGTGAGTCCTCTCGCCGCTCGCTTTCCGGCTCCTTCGCAGTCGCCACAGGTGTTGCCTTCCTAGGCTTCTCTGCAGCCGGGGCGGTGGTAGTAGCAGCGTCCCGCTTGGGCTGGCTGACCACTGACTTCACCTTCTTAGTGGTGACAGGGGTAGTCTGGCAGGCTGACGTCGTCGTAGCCCGCTCAGTCACCACCGACTCCGTAGGGCGCGTCGCCGTTGCCGTGACCCTAGGAGGTGGCGATATCGCCCGATACCGAGGTGAAGGCTCCCTCGCCCTATGATATCGAGGAGAGGGAGAGCGGCTGAAGGAGCGGCGGTCCGACGGAGATCGGCTTCGGTGTCGACGGTACCGAGCCTCGTCCCCTCTAGGCGAGCGTGATTCGCGCTGTCGATGAGGTGACCGGGACCTCTGGAAGGTCTCCCAGCGACTCGGGCCACGATGGTACCGATCCCGGTACGATGGCGAATGTGACCGATAAGAGGCCGGGCGCGCTCTCCATTCAGATTCCCTCGCGTACCTGGCCACGTAGGACGCCGAGGTGTATCTGGAGGCAGACGAGCGAGGTTGTTCCTCTCTTGTCTCCCTAGGAGGCGGCGAGGCCACCGGACGCTCGGAAGAGCGGGACCGGGACCGGAAGGAGGTCGAACGCCACTCCGGAGAAGCAGAGGGCTCTCTCTGCTGCAGGTCGGCCGACCTGCGACGGCTAGGAGGGCGGTGGCGCTCCTCCAACAGGGTTGGAGGGTCTGCCACAGGCGAGTCCGGGCGCTGTTGGGGAACGTCCTCGATCTCATCCTCCGAGAGATCGACGAACTCGCCTCGCCCTTTGGAAGGCTGCTGAGTAGGAGGAGGAGTAGGAGGTTGAATGTCCCCAGCCGGGGAGCGCTTCTTCTCCTTCTTCTTCTTCTTCTTCTTCTCCTTCTCCTTGCCCTTGCCTCCGTCCGGAGCAGGGCGCTTTTTAGCAGGCGTCTCCGTCAGGGGAGCCTCAGCCTTCCTCGCCGTCGAGGATCCTTTCGCTGACTTGGCAGCCGCCGACAGCTTCGGGATCCTCGGTAACGCCGAGATCGGCGTTTCGCCGGTACCGAGCCCGATACCGACGAGGTGGACGGAACGGCAGCCGCCGATACCGTCGATGGCGTGGTCGTCTTCTTGTCGGCCATCTTGGAAGTGGAGGTCTCGTCTATCGCCCGCAGAGACTGTTCCCAACAATAAGACTTAAGTCTCGCGGACCGGTTGCGGAGAGTTTGGGGAGTAAAATCCCGGCAAATTGGGCAAGTCCGAATGTTGTGGGACTCACCCAAACAGAAAAGACACTCCTTGTGGCCGTCGTTGAGGGCAACTTTGCGCCCGCAGGACACGCACTTCTTGAAGAGCGCGGACATAAGACGAAGAACGCCAAACTGCGAAATCCGAAAAGACCAAAAGCCGAAGGGGGAGTCCGAAAGAGAGGTCAGAGACAGTCCAAAAGTCCGTAAAACTGTGAAAACAGCAAGCCAAGCACAAAAGTGAGAGGAACAAACCAAAGAACCTTCCGTACGCGACGGCGGACGAGAAAGAACTGAGGAGAGACCGTTGCTCGGCGGGAGGAGCATGCGCAGTACCGGCGTGGGGGAGGGGTTCCCGCCAAGCGAACAAGCTCTAGAAGTTTCCGAACGCTACCGCGCAGGCGCTAAAGCTCCTAGTGTATGAAGGCACAGAGACCACGAAGAAGAAAAACAATTCTATTAAAGGAATCAAATTAAAACAGTATGAAGAAAAAGAGCAGAATATACCTCACTAAAAGATCCTTCTGCAACGATGCATAATGAGCCAAAGGCCTGCTTAATTTTTTTTTTAAAAAAGTCTTTGCCTGCCAACAGAAAGAGAGCAGGTGGGACCAACTAAGCCTACTGTGGGAGTTCCACAATTGCGAACAGCCACAGCGACAACTCCCTTCTGTGTCCTCATTTTGGGATGTTGGTGAGATGAAGAGAAAGGCTTCCCCTAAAGATCCTAAGAGTCAAGTGAGCCCATATAGGGAAATATGGCCACCCAGCCCATGGTAGTTGCAGCCCAACAACATGGTGGCGGAAGCATCAATTGGAGGAAGCAGTGTAACACCCAGACACCATAGTGTTCAGTATTTTCCAACGGCTGCTCTGGTTCAGCAGGATGCAACATGCAAAGAGTAAGGAAATGCTGAGCATGAGGATATCATGTGTTATGCTTTTGTAAAAAGTAGCTCAGAAGCAAGTAGGAGGAACACAAATGACAACAGCTATGAATCTGCATAATATTTGCTTAAAACGGAGGTGGGCAAGTGGTGGCCTACAGGCTCCATGTGCTTCCTAAGGCTGTTTTGAGGCCCCAAGCCCTCCCTTGGCTCCCCTAAAATTCAGGAAAAATTGTTTACTGAATAGGCCTTTCCCAAACCTTCAGGGAGGCACATGGTAATGTCACCATATTTCTTCCCTCCATGCTGTTTTAGATCCAGAAGAGGCTTTTTTAAAACTAAGAAATAAACTGAAAGTTTATCTGGTTATAAAAAAGACCTTTGCTGTACCAAAAGTAGCCCACAGAGTTCCAAAACATAGTGAAATTCATATTCCCATAAAGCACGAATGAGGCATTTTTACCTTTTTTCCCAAAAATATGTTCTAAAATTTTTGGTTTGGAGCATGGCAGGGAGGTGCAAACTTCTGAGGTCCCATGGGGGAAGGCAATGCAGCCCTCCACCTGATGCTTGCGAGTTGTCTCCCAGGGTAAGAACCTCAGTCACTCACAGGCATAGAGTTCAGAGGGGTTTGGGCAACCAGTGCCATAGCCTTGATGTGCCTGCTGGTTTGAAAAATAAAACCAAAGATCCTCATCTGTTTTTTTCAGTGTTGGCCAAAGACAACTTGTTTGCTTGGCAAGAGCCCTTCTCCGCAAAACACGGATCCTAATTTTGGATGAAGCCACAGCAGCCATCGACCTTGAGACAGATGATCTCATTCAGACAACAATAAGAACACAATTCGAAGACTGTACTGTGTTGACAATAGCACACAGGCTAAATACAATTATGGATTATACCAGGTAGCTACATATCTTGGTCTTCCTGTGTTTCCAGAATGCTGAGTGGGATGCTATTTTACATTTGGCTTCTTACCTCCTCAAAATAATAACCAGGTTTACCAATAGAGCTTATAATTAATCCCAATATCAAAGAGGCTTAAAAGTGTTGGATTCCAGTTTGATATCGCATCTTTATTGACCCATTTTGGGGGATCAGTTACTTCATATCTTCTGCCAGTTTTACTGGTACAGAGGGATGCTCTCAGCCAGGCACAAGCATGAAACGTACAGTGTTTGTACCATCATTTTTCCTACAATGTATCTGGTACTTTTACAGTTTGTCCTGGGTGGTAACTTGGTCATTTTCTGGTTTTATTGTAAAGTGATTCTTAAAAGGGGCTTGATACCCACTGATATTCTAGGGAATGTCTTTACAGTTTATTTTATGTAAAGCAGCAGATGGGAACTAGTGCATTTGCTTATGAGAAAGTTCACAAGCTTGCCTCTCTCCATCAGCAAGCTTAATTTCTTACTCCTAAGAAATGATGGTACTGCTTTTTATGTGTGTTCAGATTGTCTCACCCAAGCGCTGCAGAATGATCTATGAAGTGAGAGGATAATTTGTCCTTTTCCTGGGAAGACACAAGGGTTGATTAGGGAAGTATAGGAAGAGGCATCAAGTTCAGAATACTATAACTGGCCATGTAGAAAACCCACTCAAAATAATGAGAGCAGTGTTCTTCATCTGCAAACAATCCAGTCACTTTCACCAAATACAAAGAGGGTCACTAGAGACACAGCTAGAATTCTGTGGCCAATAGGACTCCCATTTTTCCTGCAAGTTAAAAGCTTTCTGGCAAAATCTATTTGCCAGAAACTCACTACAGCTTTTTTTTACATGCACATCTAATTTGCAGAATAACTTTTTCCCCATTTAGTTACACATACAGCCTCTTGAGGCAATCACTGGCATTCCAGTTTTCCAGGTAAGGAACTGAGGCTTAGAATGACTTTCTCCACATCATATATCCAGCATGTGGGGTGGCCATGCTCAGTGCTTAGATTCAGGTTGCAATACATGTCTGCTGCATAAACACAGTCATGTTCAGTTTTAAACTCCTTGTTGATGATTTTTCTAATCACTTACTTAGAAGTATCTTTAAAAGGTAGAGATGATGGGGGATTTGCTATGAATCTTAAAGATTCAACTATGTGGTGATGCAAGTTTCTGTATGCCTACCAGATAACATTCTCTCAGAAAGTTAATTTTCAGAAAAGTAAAAAAATAATTTCCCTCTTGTTTTGCAGAGTCCTCGTTCTAGAAAAAGGAGAAATTGCCGAATTTGACACACCTTCAAGACTCATAGACTCCAAAGGGATTTTCTATGGCATGGCTAAAGATGCTGGCCTGGCATAACAAGCTGGTCAGTTCCATCAAAGGACTAGATCATGGGTTGGGTTTTTTATGTTTGTTCATTAGTTGTTGTTTTTTTAACCCAAGAGCAATACCTGAATGTACTGTACTTTATGAAACCAGCATTTCTACCAAGTTATGGTAATACGGGGCAAAATGTTTCATATGCTTGTGAAAACCAGAAAATTGAATTTTATATTTTTAAACATATTTTCTATACTCTGAGGTATTTTTTTAATTGACAGATGTCCTGCCAAGAAAATGGGATGTGTGCATGTGGTGTTTGTGTTTGCATAGCAACTGACTGTATTCCTTTTTATTTCTTGTAAAATACACCTTCTTATACAGAACACTTGCGTCTTACTATTCTGGATCAATTTTCTGTTAAGTGCAGAGAATCCAAGGAAGGTGTAACTGTAACTGGAGATTAATCGCAAGAAACTTACTTTTTAATTTCATTCCAATGGAACTCCTGTTGACAAGAGGTTTTTGCGGCTGCTGGTAGAGTGAATCTGGTATATTTCAAACAGGAAGAAGCCCCATGAGGTCAGTTTCAAAAGAAACTCTAATTTCCCTAATCCAGCTATGGGACCCCACACACAGAAGAAATCTGCATTTGCAATTCTGGAAAAGAAGCAGGGGTCTAAAGAGAAAGGGGTGACTTCACCTTGTTTCCTGCCAAGCAGCTGACAGGCAGGACTTGAAATGAAGACTTTGTATACATTCTACTAGTGTATGTAATGTCTGTTTTGAATGGGAACCAACTGACCTCAAACAGTGGTTGCATAAGAACCTCATTTTGTATCTCAGATCATAATTCAGATCATGAGAGAGGGGGCAGTAAGGCTCTAGGCTGTATAGGGCTTACAAGGTTAATGTCAGTATCTTAAATTTAGGTTAAAAATTTAATTAGTACCGTACTTGTTTTGATGTTCTCATATAAACCTTCCTGTGTACCTTCCCTCAGCAGAAAGATATGCTTTAATATTCCAGACCAACAGATGTTTCTCAGTTGTCTGGAAACAACTACTCCACACAAAACCTGCCACAGGAGTCATGTAAGTTATTGTGACATTTGAAACAGTAGCAAAGCTCATAAAAAATCTTTAAGACAAAAATGCTAATTCAGAATTGAATGCCTAGTTCCCATCATAAAGACAATGCATAGCTAACATTCTTTTGAAGGATATATGCTGGGGGGGGGAATCAAAATCTTCCATTTTAAAGGCAGTAAAATTTTATTAACTGTAAAAAGGATACAACACATCAGAAACAAGAATCTTAACACTATTTGATTAATTCTTCATTTTCACCATGTTGTTTATGTAGTAATGCAGGAAGTTATGAATCATTTACATCCACTGATGTTAGAACTACACAGTTGTTATTATTAGGTTAATAATTTGGTTAGCAAAGCTAATAAAATCCTCTGTTATAAATTGCATAAGTTATACAATATAAAAATATTTCTCTGAGTGCATAGAAAGATGCCAACAACTGTGCAGTATAATCAACAGATCTGTAGTTTGTTCATTAATATTATGGCTAATTAGTAGATCACATCTGTTTCCCCACATTTTGGATTCTTGCACATACCTCCTTCTGAATGAGAATCCTGAAAAATCTCATCACAATCCAGCACAGTGTGGAGCTCACATCAGCTCACTGAATCTGCACTGGATTACACCCTTCCTCTGTAAGAATTTATCCTCGGAAGTGCTGGCATTTCTAGCCTAAATCTTATAGGAAAAAAGCCTGTTTCCATTCAGTCATATTTAGGGCAGTTGACAGTGCAGACTGGTTTTAGGCACACACTTAAGTGTGTTGAAAAAAATAGAAACAACATGCACTTCCAAGATCGAAGTTCTGAGACTTATAAATCTTAAGAGAAAAAGGGGAAGGCTAGTTAAAATCTTTCGTGCAAGTTCAGAGAATAAGGACAGTGAATGGCAATGTTTTCATTTGCTTCATCTATGATCAGGCAGCCTTATCCCCCAACCCTACAGCAATCCTGATCAAGCTTTAACCCTCTCCTCCCCACCACACCCTAATCAAGATTGCTAGGATGGAGTGGGGAGGCTTCCGCCTTGCACCTGTTGCAGCAGTACTAAGCAAGGTGACCACTGCCCTGTTTGACTAAAGAGAATAATCTCACTAGTCAGGAGACTTTAACTGTGCCCCAAGAAATATATTCGGATCTGCCCAGATAATAGTTTATCACCTGGGTGGCAGGAAAGAGTGGGTTGCATGGGACCCACAGACTATGAGTTGCCCACATGTACATGAGTGGGGTGGGGAACTAAATCAACCCTGACATGGAATCATAGTGATACAATAAGCGCTTATTCTCCAACACTTAGGCTATACCATAAAACTGATGTGCTGTCACAGGTTCATCCTGTGACATTATGCATATTTAAAGCCCCATGCTAAAGTTTAAGGCCTACAAGGATTCAAAAATAAAATCTTATGGGGCACTGGACATGTCACTGTATTAGGCCCTGGCTTGGGAACCTGGATATCTTTGCTTTTTGAAGTCAGGCGACAAAAGGACTAAAAACAACGATCTCATGTAATACCTTGCATACATAATCAAGAAATTCTTAGGTTATCTTAAATCAGTGCCCTCTGTCTACATAAATAAGGGCTATGAGCATGTTTTCAGACATACACCCTGACCATCTTGGATTGTCACAAATCATTTTGTCCTCTGTGATTTCCAGTCACCACAGATAACAATGACCCTTCTACTACTTAATCTTGGCATCTGTGATGAATCTGATCTCCTGTTCATGGGACTTAAAATTGATTTAGCTACTTCTTTTTCTTTCAAAACAGAAGTGAATCCACTTGAAACAGAGTAACTTATTTCAACAGTGTAGCTGTTAAAACAGTTCAATATTTTAGACAAATCATTGCTTTACCTCTAAAGTTATAAATCCATTTAAATACTTGCAGTACCGATATAAGTATTTTAATAATACTAGTAATTCCTCTTAAGTTAATCCAAGCAAATGTTATCTTATTTAGAATCTAAATTCAAATATGTTGCCTGAATCAAAACTTGGGTGTATAGAGTGATTGTTCACAATAATGCCAGAAGCTATGAACTCCCTTCCATAAAGGTACAGCTCAGATTTTAAAGCCAGATCTTAACATTCTGTGATTAATTAATCACAATGATTTTTGAGTGCATCCTTCAAGCACTAAACTAATGGGGGCAAGTGATCATCATGAGTCACTGAAGATAAATGACATGTGGCATTAAATCTACTTGTCAAAAGTTTTGCCTAGAGATAGAAAAAATACTGCTTGAGTAATTAGCCTTTGAGAGCATATTTGGAAACTCTGCAAGCTAGGGGAAGGGACCTAAAATATTGCTAGAGCTAGGCAAACACTGCTAAACAATACAAGATCCTGGGAAAGCAAAGTCAGATGGAGTTGAAATGCAAATACAGACTGGCATTCCTTTTCACTCTGTCCCTTACAGAGCCTAAAATGAAAGGGGTGGGGGGCTAACAAAGTGAATAAATACTAGAGATTCTTGGTCAATACCTGTTTTGCCTATCCACTCTAAGAAGTCAGTGGTCAGGGGAGCAATAAACATAGGTTACAGAATCACAGACTTGCACACCTTTAGTTGATGCAGGAAATCCAGAACTAGAGGGTTCATTTTCTCTGCTCTGGTTGCTCACGCAGCAAGGAGAAGAGGGAGGCAAGTAAAAATGGTGAGCATCATCAACAAATCCTTTCACTCCCATCTGGGAAAAATTTCTCTCAATTCCTTTTAGTCCTAGCCGATTCAATTCAACAAGGTAGACTAGGGCTTGCTAATTTAGGACCTTTCCACACTGCACTGTTATAGTGCTCTCATTCCACTTTCAACATCCTGTGGAATGCTGGCATTTGTAGTTTAGGGAACAGCATTTAAAATTCTCAGTCAGAGAGCTCTTTGGCCTCAGTAGACTACAAAGCCCAGAATTCCACAGGATCTTGAATGTGGACTAATAGCACTGTAACACAGTAGCACAGAAAGGCCCTTAGATAAGTTACTGCTATATAGCAGCCCTCACTTCATTTGGATTTGATCCAATTAGGAACTACTATTATGATGGAGAGATCCACACACATACGGACAATTCATAAGATCAGTTAGCAGAAGCAGGATAAAAACTAGTGTTCTGGCCTAGGGATTTAAGTCTTCATTTCATTCCCATATCCGAAAGTGTATAACTTCAGCTATTTTCTCCCTACTCTGTGAAAACATAAGGGTTTCAATTCAATCTCCTGGGACTTCATACTTTGAAACTTTGGGAAAATTCATATTTATATATCAGAGGGTTTTTTGCACAGAAAGCACAGAAAACACAACTGCTGTCCTCAAATGCATGTCCCCTGTACAGAAAATAATATATTTGTACAATTTGAGTAAATTTATGCAATTTGCACAAATTTACACAATGTGCAAAAGTGCACTAATTCAATTTATCTTCTGCCCCACATTTTTTGCACATGCATGTGCATGCACATTTACACACACAAATACACAGAATACATATTTTTGCACAAATGAATTTTCTCAAAGTCCAGAAGTACAAAGAATCTTATTAGAGTTGTTCTCTTTTTCCTCAAATGGGCACCATGAGTGTTTGGATGCATTTTATTTCACTGAGGATTCAAATACTAATAAAAAATCTTCACATACTTTTTCTGGTCACAGACCTTTCCATTCACAGGGATGAGTGGTTCTGGCATATGGCTTCCCTACACATACCAGCATCATTTCAGACTTGCCTTAAGTTGTGGGGACAGTTGTTACTCAAAAAGCCCTGACCCAGAACTAGATCACAGTGTTCATGAACACTTGCCCAAAACTGCAAGTTAGAAGGACTGACAGATGGGCACCAAAATTAGAAACTGAATACTTTTTTCCTGTAAATTCTTGCTGTACGCATCCATCAGACTGTAGTTAAAAAATGAACAACCCTTGACTAGTACACAGAATGTTAAAACTAGATACATTACTTATAATTCAAAAGTGTAATTATGTTCCATGCTTTTCCAGATTGTTTAGTCTAGGACCTGACAGCAGATTACTTATATAGAACATGAATTAGCAAGAAGATGAAAAGATGGGCATGCCTATATGAAATGCAAGCAAGTCTGTCAAAAATGCATAGAAATACCAAGATTTTAGCTTAGTTATCTTGGTATTAAAAGTAATGTTGCTATTTAAAATGCTATACTATTTTCCTTAAATAGGTAATAGTTTCAAAACTGGAAGATAGTAAATATAAAAGCTAGGGAAGGGGGTGGGAGAATCACACAGTCATCCAAGTATTGTTGGATTGCAAGTCCATCAGGACAGCCAGTGGTGAGGAATGCTGGGAGTTGAAGTCTAAGAATATCTGGAAGTCTATATGATTCCCACTCCTGGAACAGAGGCTGAGGGGAATTGTGCTCTGTCTACATGTGGCCCCAGGCTGTACCATCCTAATCACCTCTCAGGGAATCCCTTAAGTTGAAACAAAAAAGCAAAATAATAATAATAATAATACGCAAACACTGCCAGATAGTGACAACCATTCCACATTATTTACTGACAAGCAGTCGTAAGTCAGACACACACGCACACACATCCTAAGAGTTTTGGTCACCATCATATTTACAGTTTGTGTTAATACAGTAAATATGTTCAAGTGTCTGAGCACCATCTTGAAAAAAAAAAATCACAGCTAATTTTACCATTTGGGTGGATTCTTTTTTTAAACCAGCCAAATATAAATGTTGTGCTTTTGTTGGAAGTCTACGCTTTACTTCTTAAAGGACTGGGCACAGCTAGAGATGTCTTGTCCAACATTTTGTGCCCAGAGTTTGAGAAAATTCCTTTTTGGACTGCAACTACCAGAATCCCCAAGTCAGTATGAGCATTGGCTGTGCAAGCTGGAGGATTCTGGAAGTTGTAGTCTAAGAAGCTTTGCTTTTTCCACCCATGCATGTTCTGCTCATGCCACAATGTACCATGGAAAGGTATGACTCTCCAGAAGCTTACTGGATGCTTGTCCTAAAATGGCAAGGCCAGGATTCCCTCCTGACCCATGCCCTGCCTCTAACAACACTGCCTGCTCCTCCTGATATGGAAAGCTGGCAAAATAGATCCTGCTCACACATACACAGGGGCTCTTCCAAAAGGATGGCCTATTAGTGTAACTCTCTTGCTATTCTATGCCAGTGCAACTATTGTCTGAGAGCTCTAAAAATAGCTTATTCTCCTCACATGCTGCACATTTAACTCTAGTTAGACATTTCGGGAATCTCTGCATGTTAAGTATCCAATTAGAAGCCTTACGTGCGTCCCAGGTTCCATCCTTCAACATAAGTGCTCCTGCTCTTTTTAATCAGTAGCAATTATTAGAACAATTTAATTTAAGCCTTTCCCTGAGATTTCTAACTCTGCAGCATTCTGGGAAGAAATAATTCCCTTGCAAGCATCACTGCTGAATGTCAAGAGGAAACCTTCTGTCACTGCTTAGTATTCTGTCCCAGAACATTATTTGACTGCCAGTTCATTCAAAGATTAATGGCAGACACTACAAATATGACAGCCTCATCTTAAGCACACTTAGCTAGAAACATGTCCAGCTGTTTCCAGATCCAAGTAAGCATGCTCGATAGGTTAATGCTGTTTTCCAAGGTAAAGTAGAATTTGAAGTTAAAGCCCTTACAAAATCCTAGATTTAACAGTTAAATATTAGTGATTATTATTACTGTGTGAACAGTTAGTTAGTAGGTCAGTTTTGATGCTTTCTTATTATAGCAAGGCCTTTCAGTCAATGGTGGTCCAGCATTTCTGAACAAGAAGTCATTTTCACTCATCATTAGAACGAGCTCCAGTTCTTGGAAATCTTGAAGCCTTGAGACATCTTTATCCTTAAAGAAACAAACAACAGTAAATTTTAAAAACAATGCTTAGACACTCACATGTGGCATGCAAGACCCCAAAATGTGACAGTTTTCAGTCATCTTTCTATTCCACCATCTCTTGCGTAACTAATTATTGTTTTTAAATGTTCAAATAAAGTTCCCTTTGCAATCCAGCAAGCAGATCAGAAGTGAAAGTTAAGTGGCCTATGAGCTGAAGGCAGCCTACCAAAGCCTTTTGTGTGGCCCCCAGAGCCCTTGCTCTTCAGTGAAATTTTCTTCGCTGAAAAATGGAGAAATGTGGCTCCAAGAGCTTCTCGGAGCATTGTGCAATTTTCATTAGAAAAGATGCACCCTGCTGCCCCACTTTTTCCCCCACTTTCAGAGACATTTTGGTTTTGTCTAAAGTAGTGGCTGCAGCCCAGCCCACAGGAGAAAGGGCAACTGTGCCAGAGACCTCCAAACTGTCCGCAGTTGCCCAAGCCTGATAGAGGCAATAAAGATAAAAATACAAAGTACAGGAGAAGTGGATATATTCGGGGTAGCTGTGCTGGCTATGCAACAAAATACAAAAAAAATCCACAGAAAAGTGGTATTAGCTAACCAAAATGCAGAAGATACATCATCTAAGCTTTCCCCTCTCCTAAATGCAGAAAATATACCTTCTCTCTCAAAATGCATTCTGGAGCATGGAAGTATATTTAATTCTAACATTTTACCTAATAACTGCAGAGTAAAAGCTGGGATAGCACAAACAGCCCTGGCAGCTAGATTCCAGCATAGTCACTTCTCGATTCGTTCCATGCCTGAACTGTTCATTCAAGCTGATCATTAAAGGAATTATGCGGCTTTAAGAACCAGTGCCTGATATTGCTTGCTTTCCTCTTCTAATACTGCCTTTCCTTGTCATGTCATACCTTTTAAAGTGCAAACCTGCAGGGGAGGTTTGTCTTGCTTTCCATCTCTGTACAGCACTTTGTAAGTTTTAGATGCTTTAATATTTAACACTTGAAACATCTACAATTTCTTAGTATTGTGCAGATACTGAAAGGTACAGTGTGAAATCCTCTTTGTGACATACATGTACATAATCTGTGATTACGTATGCCTATGCTATTTTTAGAAGTTGCAGAAGGAGAGATTTACTACCTCCTTCTGCAACAACACCCCTGACCGTTTTCCAGAACCAGAATAGGCTGCTTTGGCCATTTAGAGAGGATGGAAGATGCCCAAGAAACACCAGCCCCTAGATTCAGTTAACATAAACTAAATTCAACTATCTTACTTTGAATCCAATTCAGTATTTGAATTTATGTCCCAGTTTTGACATCCTGAGTTTTGAACTTCTCTAAGTGGAAAATGATAATACTCACAGCAAAGCAATTAGAAGTTGAGCTTCTCAATTAACCAGCTGTACAAGCTTCTTCTTTAAAATGTGGCAACATGGTATATCCCATACTACAGTCTGCCCTTCACATTTGCAGGTTTGACTTTCACAAGTTTCTTCAACCCCTGCTCCCCACCTCAGGCACTTTTTTTCTTGGGGAACCTTTCCTCTCAGCAGTTCCAATCAGGCCAAACAGCCCTTTAAAAAACTGTCTCTAGTCCTCGTTCTCCACCAGCTGCTGTCTGGCCAGCTAAGGACAGATTACAGCCCAGTTTTTCAGCACCACAAATGCTCTCCCCATACCCACTTCATACCTAAGGAAGGAGATGGGTGAGAAAGAAAGTATAGAGCTACCATGCTGCCTACCCCTTTCCCCCTCCTCTCTCTGATCTGGTCTTGGGTGTCTGTTCTCCTTAGCATGCCTACGCCCTTTTCCCACAGACACACACAAACACACACAAACATATTTTAGTATTTGTGATTTTTCCATTTTTGCAAGGGTCCTTTGCTCCTAACCCTGGTGAATGTGGAGGGCTGACTGTACTATGCAACGCTGCAAAAATCAATTGTCAAACTAATAGGTATGTTTACTAATACTTCTAAGTTCTACTTTATACCGTGGAACTTACAGGTAAGTGTAACTTGACAAAAGAAGGCAGTTCTTACTTAACTCATGTCTTAACTTGCCATCCATGATTCATTAGTCTAACCTCAACTTCCATTAATAGAAGAAAGTGTGCTTCCAACTATTATTATTATGTATAAAGCAAAACAAGTGTATAGTTTCATCTTCCTCCTTACCATGGCTTGATTCCCAATGTGAACAAGATGTTCACACTAAAAATATGGAATGCATTTTACTTCATACAGAAAATAACAAATTGTATCTAAGCTTCAATAGGCTGAGTGTTGCTTACTGCAAAAGAACTAAAATTAATAATGTGCTTTGAATCCTGCTAAGGATTATCTATTGAACAAAAGGACACTATAAATGCAACTTTTGGAAATTCAAGTACACTAAACAGTCAGCAACAATGTCAACCACATGTCAGGAGGAGGTACAGGATTGGGGCTAGATTTGGTTTTAGGGGCATTCCTCATTTAAAAAAGGGGAAATTGATGAGAGCAAGAGTATTCACAAGGAGCAGTTATTCACTGCTACTGTTTTGTTCAACTGGCTAGAACAACTGAGGGCATATACACACATATCTCCATCCATCCAATATATATTGTGTATGTGTGTGTGTATATACATGTATGTGTGTGTGCCCTCAGCTGCTATATCCAATATCTTCATTTCTCTCTCATGCTGTTACAACTTTAGTTTGCTCCAGAAAGTCCCAAAATCCTTTAGAAAAGAATGAGGCAGAATGGCATGCAGAGAATTGCAGAAGTAGGGAGAATCAATTTCATCAGCAATGTTGGCTAGCATTATGCCTACCAGTAGTAAAGTTCAGTTTATTTTATTTACAAATTCACATTACAAATAACCCTACAATTGTTGGCTGTTAAAATCTTCCAAAACTGCAAAAAGAAAGCAAGGTACAGTATTGTGCGGGTTTAAGGGAAGGTAAGATGAAGCTTGATCACCTAATGGTAAATTTAAATTAGCTTTGCCAGGTGAAGGGCAATGGGTTCTTGAAGGGATCTGATGGCAAGCTAACTATGTATGGTGTAGTAATGCCTCTTTCCTGCACCACTTGCACAGAAATGTTTGCTCTTCTCACTAAAGTGGAAGATAAAAAAAATGAAACATTGAAATTCTTCGGAGATATCTTTGTAAGGAATTTCTTTTTGCATACTATCGTATCTAAAATGAACATTTAAGAACTCTATATGTGAATTCACCCAGGTATTAAATATTCACAAACACTGCTGTGTGCAAAATGCTACTGCAGAATTCCACTGACTTCAAGGAGACAAGGGTGTGGTAACTGCCACATCTGAAAACTTAGTTTGAAGGAAGATGGGGCTACCATTTCTGAAAACAGTTTGAAAATTTGCATAGTCAAGTTCTTTCACAAATAATTATTTTTTAAAGATTGTAAGCAACACCAAAAATTAAAACCAGCCTAGGTTTTCACTTCTTTGACAGGATAACTAACTTCAGTAAAGGGAACCAAAAAGATAAAATAGCTCAATTGCAGCTTGTCTTTTGACAAAGTTTCACGTTATATTCTTAAAAGTAGACTAGGGAGAAGTGAATCAGAGGCAGGGGTACTTCTGGCTACAAAGCCGCATTCAGGATGTTTCAGCATACTGTGGATTTCAGCCACTGCAGCAATTGATGGATTAGTATAATTTAAATTGGGGAGCGTAATGATGTTTCCACAAAGATCTGTCCTGCACCATCATTGGTCAGCACTTTTATAAACAACTTGGATAAAGAAATCACAAGAATGCTTAGATTTTATGGCAAGATAGAATTGGATGAACAGCAAAAACAGAAGAGGAAAGAATTAACATGACTAAAGACAAATGTTTATGATGCAAGACCTCCAGACATAAACCTAGAATAAGAGTGAACAGACAGGCCTTGGAAACAACAAGGGGAAGATACCAAGCCATCAGATGACCAGGTGGCAATAGTGATGGGCAGGAAGATTACTAGCATTGTACAGACCTAACATTTCTCAGCTGAGCATTCAGATTACAATTTAGGCATCCAAGGAAAGGGGGCAGTTACCAAGGAAATGTGAACACAACAAATATAAGAGTTCCAGGTATTCACAATGATCAGTGTCTCACTCTCTGAAATGTTAGACATTTTGGGACTGAAGGAAAATTTCATATGGTGCAGATAGAATTCTTACAGGAGAATACATTCATTTTGTCCTCCATCCCATCTATAGCTACACTCTTCATTTTAGTTAAAGAGCCTTACCTTCCTTAATATGGTATTTGGAAGCTTCCTTATTTTCTCCACATGTTCTGGATTAACTCCCAGTTCACAGCAGCTCACTCTGAGCAGTTCTTTGTAAGTCAGTTCTTGTCGATCCAGTTCAATTTCAATGAAGTCATTCTCTTTGAGAGTACGATTTTGAACTCTGACCTTGAGCACCAGTTCTAATTAAAAACAGAGACATCCAAAATATTAAGAGGGTTAGAAATACAGGCATTAAGAAATCTCAAGGTATGCCCTGTGGACTCTTATTATTTCCTTTTTCTAAGTCCAGTTTGGTGACAGCAAGTGAATAGCAAAAAGGTCTCCAAACCAACTCTATCATTAAACGAAGCCCGTGATATGGAAAAACATGCAGGTAGTTTGAAGTTCTGCTGGAAGGTATAATCATAATCCGTTTTTCTTCTGTCAGAAAACATGGCCAGTATGTTCTTCGGTGGCCTGACTGCACAGTTCAGCTCTGGTAGTTTATTTTGGGTGTTACAGAAGGATTTACATAACAAAACATGCCATTTTCAAAGAGAACATCACGTTAGCTGGGTTTAAATAACATGTAGGGAAGGAAAGATAGGAAAAGGAGCTTTGTGGCACCTTTAAGAATGATTGATTTTGGCATGGGCTTTGGTGGTCTGCAAACCATTTGTTCAGATTCTCTCATAGAGAAAGATATCCAAGCCACAGATGTAAGTACATAGCCACATAGCTGAGGAACTGGGATCAGAGAGAAAGTGAATACAGAGGACAACTGTAATATTGGAGATAAGAGCAAAACATGGATCATCCTAGCTAATACTTCATCTTTGCAGAGCTGTTTAGCAGTAGCAAGGGAAAACATGAATACATTCTTGACTGCAAGCTATCTCTGTCCTTAAAAGAGAGAAGTACATTTTATGTATATATCAAGACAGGAGTCCAACTTAAGCTACACACACGGGTCTTCATTAGGTGCATTACTCTTTGATGAAAAGGAGAATCCACAACAATACCAATGAATCACTGCAGGCAGCGTTTGAATCAGAGGTCAGGAAGAATTATTTTAATAAATTAAGTTGTGCTTTTTCAGAAGGCAGTGGGTACCCTGAATTAGAAGAGTCAACACAAATGATATATTAGTTATATAAGAAGTTATTTATGATTCTCTTTTAGTAGCCAAAATCACTCCCCGTGCCATATGGACAGGGCTTCATATTTGAGTACAGTTTGTAGAATGGAATGCCCAGTTTTATTTCAGCTAGCATTTTTAGCTAGGACCTTTGGAAATTGTTTATATCACTTCTGTTCTTTTCCTATTTGTGGTTGTACTGGTTTTTAGTTGATTTTTGTTCCTACACTGTATATTTTGAATTTCTTTTAAGTACTGTAATCTGCCTTGACATTACAAAACAGGAACCATCATTTTATAGGATCAGTTCCAAAGATTTTCAGCACTCTCTCCTTCCTTTTGTAGCCTTCCCTATCAGACATAATTCTGCTCCAGACAATCCCCCAAGATTTAGAGACAGATCACAGAGGAGATAGAGATGTTGAATGAAGCAGAAAATTCCTGCTCTGTAAAGTAAGCTCCATTTCAGTCATAAAATGGGAAGAGAGCCATTATAAATACATCTGACAAAACAACTGCTGTTACTAACTTCCGTTGAAAGTACTTCCAATGAAAAGGAACACTGCAAACAGTAAAAATGATAATTTCTGTATTTACTTATTTGTAATATTTATAGGCCACCTCTTAGCAAAAAAATAAATAAATCACAGAACAACATACAGTAAAACAGTAATCTGATATTTGAAAGGTAACATAAAAATAAACAGCTGCCAAAAATTATTGATTGACTGATTGATTGATTGATTGTATTTATACCCTGCCTTTCTCCTTTGATGGAATTCAAGGTGGCTACCCAGGAAAAGCAAAACATATGCTATCGAATAACTTGGAGAATACAGAATCAGTCCAGATTATTACCTGAGGAGCCTCATATCAAAGGATGACCATAAACTGTAGTTTATATAAGACACATCATGATGATCATGGTGGTGATAGTGATGATTAACAACTCTGTTTATATCCCCTCTTTTCCCAAAATTGAGATTCAAGGCAGCTTACCATTTAAAACAAATTCAATATATAGCTAAAAACATCAAGAAGTCAGCATTAAAACAGAATTATACTGTATAAAAGATTAAAACAACTTTAAAACATATGCCTAAAGGGACTATAAACAGTTTAACAGAGTTCAATAAAGAACCCTCTAAAGCCCTTTCTTTAAAATTCTTTTCTAAAAGATTGTGAGAATAAAAAAGTCTTCACTTGCCAATAGAAGGATAGCAAAGAGGGGCATTCTGGCCTCCCTGGCAAAGAAGTTTCAGGGCCTATGGTCCAACACCAACAAGGCCCTATCTCACGTCCCTTAACCAGCCAGGCCTGCAATGGGACTGAGACAAGGGCCTCTCCTGAGGATCTCAGGGTCTGGGAATGTTTGCACAGGGAGAGACAGTCTGCCAAGACAGCACAGACCTAAAGTGTACAGACAGTTATAAATCATAACCAGCACTTTCAATTGTGCCCAGAAACAGACAGGCAGCCATTTGAACAATCAGAGCAGGGGAGTATAACTTCTGCAGATCCAAAGAAGCCATCAAGCCCTGCATCCTCTCAAAACACTACTCTAGATAACACTATTGAGAAGGTCAGATTTGCATGCATGCTATGAGGAGCAGGACTGGACGCACTCCCCATATCTGAATTTTTTTATGCGCTGACTCTGCCAAAGAGTTAACTATCATTCATAATATCAACTCCAGATATATACAGTTAGTCTCTGTATAGGCTGTTTCAGACATCATGTTGAACATGCATAGTTGCCGGAGCCAGTGGCAATGAGGAGACAAAATCCTGACCACCCTTCTGTGCACATTCAGATAAATAAGCACATACTCCTTATGGTGAATGCAGCAATAATCAGTTGCAAAACAGTAACTTTAATTCATTTCACTGAAGGATCATTGCATATTGCGGATCCCGAACTGACAACTGTACAATATAGCACGGACGGGGGACAAGAAAGGGTCTACAAAGGATGATGTTTTAAAATTCTGCCCTAATCAATTTGGTACTTTAAAGAGCTTATTTCTGATCAAACCTAAACATAATGTGTTCTCTGCTCATCTCACAATTTTCACCAGAAGGCATCACTGCATTATTTGGAAAGCACACAGCTAACATCATATGAACTTACCTTGCATACTGCTAAATGGAAATGCTCCAGTGAAGAAAAAGGGCTGAAATGTTGGAACAGGTCCTGCACAAGAGCCATGAGGTTGCTGAGTTTCAGGCTGTTTAGACGCAGCTGGGGAAGAGATTGTCCTAGCTGGAGGAACAGGCATCTGGCGAACATGACCATTCTGGAGTACAGGCTTGGGGAATTCTTCAGCCATGGTTTTTGTTGCATCCCCATCGGGCCCTTCCGAGGATGACCTGTCCTGTTGCACAATCGCAGTGCCGGGCACCTGATTCTGAGGTAAAGAAACAGGACAGTCCTCGTTGTGCTGTTCTAAAGAAGGTGAAAGTCTTCCATTCAGAGAGGAAGCTGAAGTGCTAGTAGTGCTGCTATTCATGGAGTTATAAACATAAGGGAATGGTGGGTTAGCCAAGTAGTTGGGGATAATGGGCAAGGAAGAATCCCTCTTCACATCCGGGACCTCATCAGCATCTTCTACTGCAGGAGAAAGAAGAAAAAGAAACTCTCATGATTTCCAGCTGGAGAAAGAGCACAAACCCTACTAACTTTAGTATGATATTTACTTTCATACCAAACTTAAGACACACGATAAAGGCCTTGGCTTTGCATGTTAAAATTAGCACATACATACAACAATAAAATTAAATAGTGGATTATCCACTTTAAAAAGCTGTAATAATATGTAACTATTTGACATTCCTGTTATTAAATAAATTAGATATTACAGTGTGTCAAAAATGTTAAGTATGCGCCCTCATCTAAGGCTAATATGGGACCATATTTTTAACAAGTCAAAGACCAAGAATCCATAGGTGATTATCATTGCCTCCTTTATTCCAAAGTGCTATTTTTTGCACAGAAACCTTGCAGCAAATTGCAGGAAGAAAATTTAAGGAAGAAAAATAACTTCCTGAAATCACTATGGGCTGTAACAGTTCTACTGGCATTCAAATATTCTTGGTTATTAATATTAACGAATCATTTTACCTCCCAGCATCTTTCTAATCTCCCTCTTTGATGTTAACTGGGCTGGTGTTTCTTCTTTAACTGTGAGAATGTTCTTATCAGCACCAGCATCCAGCAGGTATGACACCACCTGAGCATGATTCCGTTTGCATGCCCAGTGCATGCATGTCCTGCACAAGGCAAACAGAAGAGCTGAGTGAAAACCCCACACTGCACAACACAAGATTACCAGTCTGTACTGCTTCTTCTGTGAAAAATGATGCCAGCCTACCGTTTTCTTCCACAATTACAGATTCTTACAGCGACACTTATTGGCAAAATCATTTTATGCATTTAGAAAGCATGTAAATCACACAAATGCAAAGTTCATGACTTCTTTCTTACCAGCTTCTGCAAGCAGTTCCTGGGCAGCATGAATCAAAAGCCCGTATTTTAAACATTCCAACAGCTAATGCATTTTGTTTTTCCCCCACAACAATCCCAGAGTAAAGGATGCATTAGAGACAGAGAGCCTAGCCAATAAAAACCACAGGCAAATTGCTGATAGAGATGCAGTGGCTACGTTCACAAGGTACATGAAATTATGCTTAATGGTACATGAATACACTTCTATGAGCCCAAGAAAAGCCTTCAGTTCCCACGCTCCCTCCATCTCTGCCTGCTGCACAGCTAAACAGAAGACTTCATCAGTTTAATTTCACTTTGAAAAAATCCTAACTTAATGTTACTTCCAAACTAGGAATCCTGTTATAAAATCAGCTCTAGTGGTCAGAAACCAGTGCAAGGCCATGTTGAGAGTGCAAACAACCACAGTTCACTCAATCTTTGGGAGAAAACTGACCACAACTTTAATACAGCTACAGCTGAAGCAGGAGGCAGCACTGGAGACAATAACTGAGAAACCACTCAGTCTCACAACCATCTGGGTGGTGAGGCAGGTCCCACCCCTGAGCTGGAACTTCAAAAGTCCCTTAAGAGGACTCACCATGGGAAGGGTGGGTTTAAAGCCCTGTTTTCCATGCCACACTATTCAAAGTTGTAACAATATAGAAAGAATAGTTCAGATGAACATCACAGAACATGCATTCACAAATAAATAAAACATAATCCACAATTCATACGACAATTAAAGCCAAAATGTAAAGCCTTTGATTGTGTAGATCATGAAAAACTATGCCTCTCTCTTCAAGAAATGGCTGTATCACAACATTTTGTTATCCTGATGTGTAACCTGTACACAAAACAAGAAGCTACTGTCAGAACAGAATACAGAAAAACAACTGATTTCCAATTGGCAAGGGGTCAGGAAAGGCTGCATTTTATCCCCCTATCTGTTTAGCATGTATGTGGAACATATCCTATGTAAGGCAGGATTAGACTCTGAGCATGAAGATGTAAAAATTAGAATTACAATTTAAGATATGCAAATGGCACCATACTACAAGCAAAAAATAACAAAGACTTGGAATGATTACTGAAGAAAAAAAATACAAAGGCAGGTTTACAGGTGAACATTAAGAAAATAAGAATAATGACCATAGATGATTTATATCACTTTAAAGTAGATGATGAAGATATTGAAATAGTTAAAAGATTTTGCATAACTTGGCTTAGTCATTAATCAGAATGGAGACTGCAGTCAAGAAATCAGAAAAAGACTAGGACTTGGAAGGGCAGTTATGAAGGAACTAGACAAGATCCTGAAGTATTAATATTTAATACTAAAGTTAGGTTTGTCCATGCCATTGTATTTCCAGGTTCTGTGTATGACTGTGAAAGCTGGACAGCGAAGGAAGCTGATACGAAGAAAATCAAATCATTTGAAATGTGGTGCCAGAGAAGAGTTCTACGGATACTGTGGAGTGCCAAAAAAAGACAAATAAACAAGTCCAAGGGCAAATCAAACCTGAAGTCTCCGTAGAAGCCAAGATAACTAAACCAAGACTGTCATACTTTGGCCATATCATGAGAAGATATGGCACACTAGAAAAGACAATAATGTTGTTACAGTGGAAGGCAGCGGAAATGAGGAGGACCATCCATCTGATAGATGGAAAGACTCGACCAAGGAGACCACAGCAGCCCATAGTCTGCCAGACCTGAGCAGGGCGGTTGATGAGAGGGTGCCTTGAGGGTCTCCCACTCACACGGTCACTCTAAGTCAAAGATGCCTTGGCAGCAGTTAACAACACTGAGAGCAAGAAGCCTTGTATAGAGAGAAAACAGGCAGCCTCGGCAAGAGGAAATGTCTCCACTGTACCTCTGCCTTTCGAGAAATAGAATCCTTGGGTTGGAGGGAAATGAATTAAACAAGTCACACTTGCAAGAAGGCAACATATACAGTATACCTTTACCCACTAACACAGGGGTGTCAAACTCAATTTCATCTTGGGCTGCATCAGCATTATGGTTGCCCTTGAAGGGCTGGCTGTGTCTGTCAGACTATATAAATGTATCTACTCTTTTTATCATATTAAATCATTCCCTCTGCATGTGATTACTACTGGTTTAAATTGCTTTCCCTCCGCATCAACATTTCCTTTCTTGGACATTTTGGGGCTATTTGATTGTAGTTTATGGTCCCTATACCTTTGTAAAGTGACATAGAATTGGTCAGTATATCCAAACTGTGCCACTTTCTGCTCCCCAGCCCCTCTCTGTGCCTCTTTTAACCCCCTAACAGCAACGCTCTGAAGGTGAGACTTGGACAGAGGAGCAATCAGAAGTAATAGATCATGAGTGCTGGCTGCTGGGCCCCTTTTCAGAATACTGGCAGCCGGGGGCCCACAATGTACAGATTGGGGCTCGCCAGATGGGGAGAGTGCCACAGCTGCAAGAGAGGTGCAAGGGTTGCATGAAATAGCCTAGCAGGCCAGATTTGGCCTGCGGGCCTTGTGTTTGACATATATGCATTAACAAGTCCCATGGAGGCTTCCCCATGGATGCTACAGTTCCACTCCCACACCTTTTCTATATGCACTGACACTCAGCATTCTGTGGCTCCTGCAAATACTAAGCTCGCTCTCTCCTTATTGGGGCCCAAGGGCAGGATGGGTTTGCTTTACTTCACTGTTTCATTTACAAAGCCATTTACTTCTGCATGCTTGGGGATTCTCAATGACATATAGACCACAGCTTTACTTGCAGATAGATCAATTTTACTTCCAGACTACTGGCTATCCCACCAACTGAGCCCCATAACAAAGTATTGAAGAGAGTTCAGTGTTCAGGTCAGTCACTCATACTCTCCTTCAGGCCTCTCCATTCTACCTCCATCTACATTCTTCTTTTTCCCCAAGCAGCTGTCCATGGCCTTCGGCATTCTCTGTTCTCCCTAGAGCAGTGGTTCTCAACCTGGGGGTCGGGACCCCTTTGGGGGTCGAACGACCATTTCACAGGGGTCGCCGCTCCTCAATCCTGCCTCCCCTTTTAAAAGAAGGTGGCCTCACAGCCAATGGGAGCAGTGCTTCTGAGACCCCTGCGCTGGGGTTCAAACTGCAAACCCCAGGATTCCATAGGATGGTGAAAGTGGAATAATAGTGCTATAACAGTCTAGTGCAGAAATAGCCAGGATGACTTTCTCCTCTCACTTTTGTTGTGCGTGGACCCTTGGCGCTTGCCACACGCACGTGTTGTGTTCTTCGCCCTGACTGTCTTGCATTCCTCCCTTTTTGTATGTTCAGCGTCCGCACTCTCTTTAAGGGAGGAAGGGAGTGAGGGAGTGAAACAAAAGGCGTCTGCTTATGCCGCCGCCATCTTTCCTCTCTCCCTGTCCTTTCCTCCTTGCGCCTCGTGTAAAATGTGGGCTGTTTCGGCATTGCCTTTGGGAGTGACTGGCTTTTTGAACTGTGGAAACCCAACATTCAGAACTAGAACTACTGCCTTAATTCTGGCATTGATGGACGCTTTCTGTGCTTAAAAAAAGGGGGGAGGGTTACCAGTTTTTAGGTATTAGAAGTCTATCCAGAGCAGTGATTTAGGGCAGTGTTTCCAATCTATTTGATGTTGGAAATAACTAACTAACTAACTAAATAATAAATAAATAAATAAATAAATAAATAACGAAAATGATTTTATGGTTGGGGGTCACCACAACATGAGGAACTGTATTAAGGGGTCGCGGCATTAGGAAGTTTGAGAACCACTGCCCTAGACTATTTTGTGAAGTTCTCCTTTTGGTTCCCCCCCCTTTTTTGCAGGGGGGGAACATCTATAAACCACATGGTTCCTCTAAGACTGCTTCTCCATCAGTGTTATCCATCCTATGTGTTCCTGGCACTTCTGCAGCCACTCCTGATGTGCCCCCTTCCCTACCAATACCATTTTCCCCTCCTCCTCAGGTCTCCCTCCCCCCTCCCCATTCCAGCAGCAGTGAGTCCTTCTGGGGTATCAGTCTCGCTGCAGGGGGACTTTTCCTGTACACCAGAAGTGAGTTAAGGCCAAGGGTCCCTCAAAACTTGGTAAAACTGCCCTCATGGCATTCAGAAAGAATTCAAGTGAAATTAAAAAAAAAAAGTTTCACAATTTTTTAAATTAAAAAAAAATATTGGGTAGCCCTTCCATCTCCAGTAGGGGCATGTGTTCCTCGGGATTTCTGGGATATACAGGGAGCCCAGATTTGTCTCCCTTGGTCTAAAATTCAACATTTTTCTTCTAACGCACAACTACAGTCTGATCAAATTATCCTTTTTAAAAAGTATCTTAAAGAAAAAATAACGTGTACTACAAAAAGATGAAATACATTAAAAGGGTACTATTTTATATTATAAAACTATATAAAACTATTCAGTTTCATAAACATATGGTTGATTTTTTTTAATGCAGTAAGATCTTTAAAATGAAAAACAACAAAGTCATTAAGATATAACCAAAGTTAACTTTTTCCTTTATTTTCTAAAAATATTATTACAGTGTAACAATTACGAGGTTGCTGGTATTTTTCAAACAATAATGTCCCTTTCTAACTGACATCTTGTTTGCTGTCAAGTCAGCTTCAACTTACAGTGACCCTATGAAAGATCTTAAGTTGAACAATTAATTTATATCTTAAGCAGTAAAGATAATTTATAATTATTCAAATATAGATAGGAGTGTGTGTGTGTTTTTTTCCATTGTGCATTTGTCAACATTCACTTCATCTACCACAATACTGGTCAGGACAAAGTTTTGTAATATTCTTATTTGAACAAAATTCTCTCAAAACAGTTTCTGTGTAAATGTTTCTTTGCTTGATTTGCTTCTTCCCTTTTTGTTATCACTAATCAATATGTCACCAAGAACACCTTTACAATATATGGCTTGAGTTCCTTTTAAAGTTGTCATAATAACAACAAAAAACATATTAATTATATAAACAAAACAAAAGAAGACACAGTATATATTGCAAAAAATGAGGACTGGTACCTTTCCATTTTGAAAGCCCTTGGCAAGTGAAACATTAAATATCAATATGCAAATATTAAAATATAAGATAATATCTGATTAGTGAGATATCTGATTCATCTGAAATGTCAATAAAACAAAATTTTAATTTGCAATCATACAAATAGGCAAACCCCTTAAATTTTATTTTGAATTTTGTTGTCGTTTTATTTACAGATCTTTTCTTAAGCATAATGTATGGGGCAATTCTTTGATTATGAATCTCTTTGTAAGTGTAACGCAGACTTTTTACTAAGGTTGAAATTACTTTTTTAAAATCTAGAAAGCGTTAATTAAAATTCATTTATTCATCCTCCCTTAATTTCCCACAACTCTGAAACCTTATGAACAGTGCAACCTGTTCATCAGAATTGAGTCTGCCTGTATTAAGACGAAGCCAAGCATAAGGAATATTGTTAAACCCAGTATTACCCATCAGAAGTGAAATTAATATATAACCTGAGTTGCCAGGTTTCTAACATCACTAACTACTGATTAATTCCTTTTTTAGAAGTTAAAAATTATTTAAAAAAGCAAGCAAAGAGGAATCTGAAGTTCTCACTGCAAACTGAACAAGTCTACCCCAAGTGACTTACCAGCCGTTGATTTCATTTTGAGAGTTTACATTTACTCCGAACTCCACCAGTCGCTGAACTTCCTCCAGGTCCCCCAAAGCAGCAGCTTCCCTCAGCCTCTCCTGAAGTTCCTTTTCCTCCAGCGTGGAAGTCATATTCCGGTATTTTGCCTGAGAGCAAACTTCAGGGGTGTCCACCAGCCGCCCACTGCAAACGACGGATCATTCCCTGAGGCGCCGGGCAGAGGCGGGCCCAGTCCAGGCGACCCAGAAAGGGAAAACGTCGCCGGGCACCGATCCTATTCCCTATCGCTCATAAATCAAGCCGCCTGACGTTACCGAAGGCCATTTTCCCTTCATGGCATAGTTATGCTCTGTCCGGACCGGCTCGGCTTCCTTCTCCACAGGGGGACTCTATTAAGTGCGACAACGATGACCTAGATATTTCGTTCCTACCCACACACGGCACGCCAGCGCGCAAATCGTGGCTATTTCCGCACTAGACTGTTATAGCGCTACGGTTCCACTTTCAACGTCCTATGGAATCCTGGGGCTGGCAGCCTTTGAGGCCCCTCCCTAAACTGCCAACCCCAGGATTCCATAGGACGTTGAAAGTGGAACCATAGCGCTATAACAGCCTAGTGCGGAAATGGCCCTTGTTTGCTTTTCCGTTTGCTACAATAAAAATCTAGGCAACCTTGTCACAATCCATGCCGTGCATCGCCAAAGGCGAAAACCTCCTTGTGTTCCTTTGCTTCCATTCGCAGCAGACGAGAAGCGCGGCTTCCGTTGGGCTCTGCCTTTCCCCCAGAAGCCGGTTCAAAAGAGCGGGATCCTGGACTCGCTCCCCTGTCGGGAAACGCCACTGAAGCTAACGGGACTTGCTCTCGAGAAGACACACACAGGGGGGCGGTGTAAGGGGACGATCTGTAGGCGACCCACAGGCGGCGTTGGGGGAGGGGGAGGCGTGCAGGCGCCGCCTTGAGCCCATTTGCGGAGAGGCGGGGTAATCTTGTAACCTCTACTAATAAATCAGTGTAATAAATACAGTGGCTCCAGACTTTCCGAAACTGGGAGTATGCCTGACGGAGCAGCAGGTCTGGCAGTGAAAAGAACTTTCAACGTTTCAGCATTTTCAACATCGACATTTTTGAAGATGACACCTAACAAAATCAAAGTCAAAACAAGCAGAATTACCATTATGCTTTTGTTATTGTTGTCGTTTCCGATTTATGGCGACCTTAACGGGAACCTACCAAGGGATTTTCATGGCAAGACTTGTTCAGAGGGGTTTTGGCCGTGGCCTCCCTCTGAGGGCCTTTCCGCACTACACTGTTATAGTGCTATTATTCCACTTTCAACATCCTGTGGAATTCTGGGATTTGTAGTTTACTGAGGCCCAAGAGCTCTCTGGCTGAGAATTCTAAAGGTCTCTCCCTAATCTGCAAACCCCAGGATTCCATAGGATGTTGAAAGTGGAATTATAGCAGTATAACAATGCAGTGCAGAAATGGCCTGTGTTCTGGAAACAATAGCCCTGTTTACTTGACAGCCATCTTTACCGAGTTACAGAGGGTAGAAACACACAAAGGAAATAATTGATACATTGCATTTCAAAAAATACTGGGTTAATTTAAGCTGACCTGGGGAATGGAATAATTCTCACAATGACAGGAGCTCCCACAAATTTTTCAAGATGAAGGAAATATCAATTTGATCTCCAAAAGTAAATAAATTAAATAAATTTGCACCGAAATAAGCATTTCTTAATACTCCTTTTCCTATCTGAAGGTTTAAAAAGATCAGCCTTGGAAGATGGCTGCCATCCCTTGTGGCTGCTCAGAGAATCTTTAAAGTGTACCTATATATGTCACCTTGAGCTCATTGGTAGAAAAGCAAGATAAAAATCACAAGTAATAGCAATACATAAAATCAAAACATTTATTTATTATCGGACCAGATTGAAGTGGTTGTTAATACCCCAGAGGACAGGATCAAATTTCAAAACGCCCTTGACAGATTGAAGAGCTGGGCCAAAGTTAACAAAATTAATTTCAACAGACAAAAACGTAAACTCCTACACTTAGGCAGGAAAAATGGAATGCACAAATATAGGATGGGGAACGCGTGGGTGGATAACAGTATGTGTGAAATGGATCTAGGAGGCTTGGTGGACCATAAGCTGAACATGAGGCAGCAGTGTGATGAGGCAGCCAAGAAAGCCAACGCGATTCTTGATTGCATCAATAGGAGTATGATGTCTAGATCGAGGGAGGTAATGGTACCACTCTGTTCTGCATTGGTTAGGCCTCATTTGGAAATACTGTGTCCAGTTCTGGGCACCTCAATTCAAGAAGGATATCAACAAGCTGGAACGTGTCTAAAGGAAGGTGACTAAAATGGTGAAGGATCTGAAAGCCATGCCCTATGAGAAACGGCTTAGGGAGCTGGGTATGTTTAGTCTGCAAAAGAGAAGGTTAAGAGGGGACATGATAGCCATGTTTAAATATTTGAAGAGATGTCATGTTGAGGAAGAAGCAGGCTTGTTTTCAGCTGCTCCAGAGACTAGGACTAGCAATAGATTCAAGTTGCAGGAAAGGAGATTCCACTTGAACCTCAGGAAGAACTTCCTGATGGTCAGAGCTGCCTGGCAGTGGAATATGCTGCCTCAGAGTGTGGTGGAGTCTCCTTCTTTGGAGGTTTTTAAGCAGAGGCTGGATGGCCATCTGCTGGGAATGTTTTGATGGGTGTTCCTGCATAGCAGGGGGTTGGACTCGATGGCCCCTGGGTTCTCTTCCAACTCTATGATTCTATGAAAACCAAAAGGTACAAAATAACAATAAAACTGTACAATGATAGAACTCCTCACATTCTTGATTGGAATGCTTTGGGTAGGTCTGAATTATGCTTTTGTTATGCAGTCTCCTAGCCCCATCCACAATTTTACATGTTCCAGATGCCATGGTCTTCAGTTTGTAACCCTCCTGTATTTCTCCACTAGTTCTTCCATTACATACATAGGCTCACATGCACATTAAGTATTAAAAAAAATAACAACTGCAGAAAGCCTTTTGACTGGTAGCACTAGAACCCTCTGTCTAGAAGCATCCCTAGAGGTATACACTTTTCACAGTCCTTAAATCAATAATTGAGTTCCTTCTCAATTATGTTTGGCAGACACATCAGTTTTGGAGTTTTTTCAGGTGGATGTTAGCAACCATGGAATGTCCACTTCAGGACGATCTGCCTGGCTCCATCACAGCTGCTATACAACTATGTAGCACAGACATGGCTCTTTGGCAGAATATTTGGGTAGGCCCAGGACATCAGTGCAGTCAACTATAATCTCTGCCAATATTGAGGTTTCCTTGCCAGGTGGTACTTTTTCCATTTCAAAATGATTTGCTATATACCTTAGTATAGCACAAGTTATGGAAGAATTATTGACAACAAAAACCAGAATGGAATACACTGAAATCATTAGTAACAGTTGAAATAGGAATGTAGTTACAGGAGGAGCTATTGACAGGATGGAGAGAGTTGGTGAGAGGAATTAGAGGGCCAGAGTTAGAGCTGGCAGGAAGAAGACAAAGGAGTGATGTTAGGGAAGACTATTAGAGCCATTCCTTAACACATGATGACTCATTCAGAATATCATATTACATAAATAAATAAACAAACAAATAAAGTTTATCTCTATTCTGGGTGGATTATGGAATTCGTGTCTCTTACCTCACACACTGGCTTTGAATCACAGAGCCAATTATTAAAAAAGAAAAAAAGCCTGCCAGTCCCTGCACATCAATAAGTGATGTTAGTGGATCGAGCAGAGCTACTTATTCAGTGACCTCTAAGGAATGGGAGAGTGGGAGAGTTTAGGCATAATACAATTATCATATACAATGTTTCTGCAAATTTGTATCTTTGGCTGGCTTTGGGTGATTGGCACCTTGATGTAAGTGAATGAGGGACACTTTTTGCTAATCCATGTGAGGTATCAAAATATTTTGGTCTGGCCATTGCAACAACAAAAAGTGCAAATAAACAAGGGATAATGGTTCTAAAATAAACAAACAATGGTGGCACTAGGGCAAAGTAAGTTAGCAATTTCTTCTGTGGCATTTTCCTATTTAAAATAGCTGGTTTTAAGAAGCTAATTTCAAAATAATCCAGTTGTCTGTTTCTACACGATGAGCCACATGATTACAGGACAACCCCAGAGCACTGATAAATATGAAAACAGAACAGACAAACCTAATCTTAGAAAGGGTAATAGACCCTTTCTCAGAGACAGATTTGAATGCAGGGAAACTGACTTTTGGTACGCAGATTTATTGTTTTCATACATCAACACTATCTTTCTACTATAAGGATCTGAAAGACTATATCACTTTGCCCTGCCCTTTGAAAATGTAAGACAATGGACATAATTTGCATCTTTCTGAATTCTATTACATTCTGTCCTGCTGCTACAACTGTATAAATATGTTTTACAACCTGAGGCTTTAATTTTCAAAGAAGTAGCTGTGTTAGTGTCTTGCAGCATAAAAAGGAGGGAAGAGGGGACCAAAAAAGGGGGGAGAAATATGGTGGTGCAATCTTTTTTCTCCCCTTTGCTTCCTCTTTCTGAGGCTTTAACATCCCTCAGTACTGCATCTGAAGAAGTAAGTTTATATCCACAAAAGTTCATGCTCCAAGAAAGGAATGCTGTCACATTCCTTTTGTCACCCCCTCTATGTGTTGATTCACAGGGAAGAGCCTTCACAAGTAGAAGAGACTGTGTGGTCTTCCTTCAACAACCTTACAATTACTGAGCAAAACACAAGCAAAATGGATGCAGATGTCTATAGGCTTTGGTTCCCATAGAACCAGGAATCAACACAAAGCAGGGTTTCTTAACTGGTAGAATTTTACATCAGTAGCAGTAGGTGGGTGTATGTTTTCTTTGTGCAGATGTCTACTATGAGTTTCCGAATGTGTAGACAGGGAAGCAGAGTGACTGTACTTGTGGATCCTCCTTCTTGTCAGTAATGCACAAAGGGGAGTTCAATTAGAAGCTACTAGGTAATCTAAAAAAAAAAATGATGTAAAGATGAGGCAGATTTATAATGCTATTCCAATTAAGACTGCTTAAAGAAAGAGGGAAAACCAGAGCTGAACAAAGATGTAGTCAGGTATGTTGTTCCATCACCAGATAGTTGACACTTCAAACACAAACATTCTAACACAAACAAGTCTTCCATTATTTATGTCATTAATTTCTCATTGTATTCTAGCAGTTCTTTCACATCACACTAGTTTGGCCCACCTCATCACTCTTTTTTCTCTCTCCTACCCTTCATACATTTTAATTCCTCCACCATGGGTTGTCTACAACCAAGCATTATAAACAGCAACTATGCAAACAGTATAATGGTCATGAAATCAAATGGCTATCAAATTTCAGTTTAACATGCCCAAATATGTCTCAACAAAATATTGCAATTCATCCCTTCACAAATCCCCTGGTTTTGGAAGCTGAATGTTTAAACGAAACCGATTAGAATAAGATATAAGAGGATACCAATTTTTATTTAAAAAATTCCCACACACAGTTTCATGAATGGCCAAGTTAGAAAATCACACCAAATTATTGTGCAAACTCAAGCAGACAATAGAGAGTTCCAAACAGGTCTCTGAGAGAGCAAGTGACATTAGTGAAATTGATGTAGAGTACAGCTAAAAACCCAGCCAATTTACCTTACACTTGCAGGATCAAACCAGGAATGAGATCTCTGGATTGTGGTGAACAGCGCAATGACAATACTAACTGTACAAGATGTGTAAAAGTAGAAAATTCAAAGTTTAAAGGCAGAAAGGGGGAACAAACATTATTTAAGGAGTTGGATAAAGAGTAAAGTGACAGCAAGCATTTACCATGTTCAGATAGAAGATTGCTCTGAAGAGCGTAATACTATACTACTATTGCTCAGTTATAGCTTCAGTTTATCATTATCTGTGTTCTTAAAAGTTAGAGTGCTTGGACAGTTGCCACACTGTGGGAATGAAAATCATTCCCCATTCCAGCAGGCACCTTTACTATTAGTGAGCATCCATGTTAGTGGGCACATGTGCATTTCCCCAAATGCTGCATTGTGGTTAGAGACTGCTTTGTAATGTATTGTGCCTTTCAAAAAGCATAAAAAGGAGAAAGAGAGGGGGAGGAAAAAAGACATGTGGTAGCACCTTTAAGACTAACTAGTTTGTATTTTTGTACGAGCTTTCATGGATATAAACCCACTTCTTTGGATGCAGTATAGGGTGGTATTAAGGCCTCAGATATAAAGCATATTTATATACTTGTGGGAGTGGGATAAAATGCAATGGGATACAGAAAGCTGCAGATCATCACCCTTGCCCCAAATTTTCAAAGGGCTGCATAAGGTGATATAGGTCTTTCACATCTTTCCAGTGGTCAGTTAGTGTTGATGTGTGAAAACAATAAATCTGCTTACCAAAAGTCAATTTTCCTGGGTTCAGATCTCTCCCCGAGATCATTCCTTTCGCTGTATGTTCAGTAGCAGGAATTCTTGTATTAACAAATGTAGTGTGCCATTAAGCCATTGTCTTTGTTCATATCTTTGCTAATGGATTGAAATTTGTGAATATAATTCAGTTCACTGCTTCCCTTTCTAGTCTTCCATTATCATTCAAGGACTGCGTGTACAGGAAGGTTGAAACGTTCTGCAATTGTTTTTTAAGTATTGTCATTTCCATTGTCAAGTTTGCATCCATGAATCCTCTTGCATGGAAACTATAACGTTTGTTCAATGTAGAGAGGGACATTGCTAGCACAGGATAGCACATATCACATTGGAAGAAGAACGAGTAAATGTATGTCTGATGTTGTGAGTAATGTTATGGGCCCCTGTAATATTGCTCCCATAGCGCATGCAGGGAGAATTACCATCTAGGTTTGGGGCAAGGTCTTGTTCCTGTACTGCCATTGATGTTATGTATCCTGTTGTAATTGAGCCGTCGTTTTATTTAAGATCTGGAGGCCGTCTACAGGCCAATAAAGGGCTGCCTGCTCGTGAGAGGGCTGTATTATTCTCCACAATTGGTTGTGGCTCCAGGATGCGTTTCAGTTGCCTCGGCTGAGGACTGCAGATGACAACAAACAACGTTCTGTCATTTTCTGTCGTTCTTAAATAACAAAACGCCCCTGGAAAATTTTGAGAAGCAGAAACCGGTTACAAATCCTTGAAGAGGGGCAAACATGTGCACATCTCCATGCAGTGGCTTTAGATATGCACTGCAGGATATAAAGTGCTTGTTCTCGAATGCTAAGGGTTTGTGTTGTCTTTCTGTAAGACTTTCAAACCGTCGGTGATTTTTTCCCCCCCTCAGCGCTGAGAAGCCGACCACCTTCCCGCTTATTCCCTGACCGAGATCACCCCCCTGGCGCCCTCCGGGCCACACCGACGGAGGCCTCGCCTGGCGAGCAACGCAAGGCCTTGACAACAAGATCCAGGGGCGGGTACGCGAAAGGCGCGCGGTGCACTGTGGGAAACGCCCTCGCTTGAGGGTGCCGCCATTTTGTCTCTGTCACTCTCGCCAGGCGCGCGGCTTGTGTCTTCGGGAAGGGAGGGAAGGCGGCGGAGTTGCGGCGGCCAGGCCGGCTGACAGGCGGGCATCATGATTTCGGCTGCCCAGCTTTTGGACGAGCTTATGGGCCGGGACAGGAACCTCGCCCCGGATGAAAAGCGCAGCAACGTGCGGTGGGACCACGAAAGCGTGAGTGTCGCTGACTCCGGGCCTGCTGTGTGTTGTCGGGCCTCGCTCGCTCGCGGTTGTTTTCGCGCCTCCAGGCTACGGCGAAGGGGGGAGGAAGGGGGGCAGTCGGCTGCCATGGAAGGAATCCTTTCCCCTGGCCAGGATTGGAAAGGAGGGTCGTTCCAGTTCTAGCCTGGAGGCAAAAGGTTGGAGCACCGAGGCCTCCGGAGGGAAAAGCGGGAGCTATGAGTAGGAAAGGGACTTCGGGCAGGGCAGTATTTCGTGACTTTGGGGACAGACAAACAAAAAATGACACGCAGCCCATGGGGAGTGAGGAATGAAGTGGAAAAGATGACTTCACGTTTGGGGGCCCTGTTGCTAGGAGCGGGGGAAGGAGCCGCCTTGTACATGAAATGAGTGCGACACCCGTTTCTGTCGTCGTAAGAGGGTGCTGGTTTTACTGTTTTAAATCTTAGTTGTCTAATGCCCTATGCCATTGTAAGATCATTTATACCCCGCCGCTTTTGTTCAGAAAAGGACGGTGCACGATAGGTAGGAATGAGAGAATACATTGAAATTGTCAGAAGTGACAGATAAAAGTATGAAATGTAATTACAGGTAAGTATCAAAACATGGGACCTACATCAGAATAGCATGCGCTTATATAAATACTGGACGGAAGCAGGAAGGTATCAAAGAGGAACAAATTACTATCCTTGAGAAAGGTAAGAAGCGAAGTGGCACAGCCAAGTAGGTTTTCTGATGTTCCCTCAGACCTTACTTTAGATGGGGGACAGAGATAGGAGGGCTTCTTGCCAAATAGCCCCAAGTGCATAGTCAAGATCTTACTGGAGTAAAGAGCTCTTTACATGTTCTCATACAGCACAGCGTGTTAGATGTTTGGAAATAATGGATGAACATACATCTTTGCATCTTGAAAAAGGTGGGCAGCTAGAAAAATTGCATGGGTGTACTCTTACTCACTGAACTCTTCATTAATCACCTAGGATTCCCCTAGTATGTGGACTTCTTTAATAATGTACTGGGGAAAAATGTTTTCTGTTTGCTTATGGATTTTCACCACTGTAAACTATGAATCCATTCAAAAATGAGTCCCATTCAGTTTGTGGGGCTTATCTCAGACAAGTAGATAAAATATTGTTCCTTCAAGTGTCACACTAAATAATTCAAATTAGGAATACTAAGGCCTATTCACTCATGCATTGGAATTCTGGTTGGGACATCTGTACATGTCCATCTCCCTTACACATGTGGATCTGTTGTTTTTTTTCAGGTGCTGTTAGGGTTGTTAACATCCAACCCTACCCTCCCAATTTACTTAAAGCCCCAGAGCTGCCTCATACAGGCATTCTGTCTTCAGTGTGAACTGGCAGGTTGGAGAAGCATCTGGCGGTTGTTTCCTCCAAGCTGGATGCACAATATTACAGAAGCACTGACACCTCTGAAGCCCCCTCCCCACAGATCTCAGCATTGATGTCATCATTGTGCATCTGACTGTGGGAGGAAGTAGCCACAGCTTATATGATCTTACTTATTGAAGCTGAAGCATGGAATGCCTTTGTTGAGTGGCTTGGGGCTTTAAAGTAAGTTGGAGATGATATATGGGTCAGCATGTGGATCTTTATGCTGTCCTGAGGGGTTGTTGAACTGAGGCCATGGATGAGTTTTTTTGCTTTTTAAAAATGATTAACAGATTCTAAAACATACATTTACTTGGCTGTAGGTGGATAATATTGTTGGTCTAGATTTGGAGTTGGTTAAGATTTTGTTTGTATAAATCCATCTAATTTATGTGAATAATTGGCTTGAAGTAAGTTTATTGATGTGACATAGTTTCACTTGTGTAAACTACTTTTTAGACTGATGGGGAAGTATCAGGAAAAACAATGTTATTTTTCAAAATTATAGTTTGTACTAATTCTTTTAACTGGAAATCCTATGAGAAAGGCGTAAGAATGTTTCTTAGCATGTTTCTTCTGTGAAGGACGATCACAGGGTCTGTACACCTTGAAAGTAATATCCTTTCCATTAGGTGAGGTGGGAATCTGTGCATCATACCTGCATCCTGCATGTCCTTCAAAGAGCTTGTCAGTGCTTCAGCAGTTCATCTAACACAGGCATCTCAACCGAAAAAAAAAAAAAAATTTCCATGCAGGTCCTCTTCCAGTTAGAAAAGCAGTGAAACATTTGAACTGAGTCAGAAAACCCTAAGCTGTGGTTTGGCTAATTTGAACATTTGTGAATAATGTTTTATAGCTAGCTTTTGATTCCTGAGTTTTTAAATGTTTTAATCTCATGTCTTGGGGTTGTCTGATTTGTCTGCTGCTAACTTAAACTAATGGGTTTTCTGATAATTATTTGTATCTTCTTTTATTATTTTAAAGCCATCAAAGTTGGCATCTTGTAGAAAATTCCATAGTTTTATGTGCTGCTTTGAAGAAATATTTTCGTTTATCTTAAATCTGTCAGCAGTCTATGCTGAGTTGACATTTCATGAAGCCATCCACCACAACTTCCAAGTTCCTTTTCCTGATCACTCCAGCACAGATTCCATTAATGTATGTGCATATTTAGGATTTTTTTTTCCTAATGTGCACCACTATTTGCTTGCAGTGAGCTATACATGAAATGTTAATGATCATTTACCCTGTTGTTTTTATAATCCATCTTTATTTTTATTACCCCGCAAAAATTTGGTGTTGTCAGTAAACTTTAGTTATTAAATTGCTTGCCGCTGCTGCTGCTATTGTTGTTGATGTTGTTTTTGTGTGTCTTCAAGTTGTATCTAACTGATGATGGCCCTAATGCAAACCTTTCACGGGGTTTTCTGGGGCTGAGAGTATGTGATGAATCGAAGGTCACCCAGTGGGTTTCCATGGCTAAGTGGAGAATGGAATCCTGATCTCCAGGGTTGTAGTCAAATGGTCAAATCACTATACAACACTGGCTCTTATTATCTCACCTTTTTCCTGTCCAGGACTCAAGATGTCTTACAAAGTTAAAACAAAGATTAAAAAAATCACACCATGTGAAAGTAACTGCTAGCTCCACTTCCTTTATGTACAAATATAAAGTACTAGTCCCAGAACAGATTCTTAGGGTGCCCTATTTTTACATTTTAAGAGAGTCTTTGTTTACTTGGGCTTTTGACAATGTTCAATATCATTTTTCAGAAATACATGTCCTTTAATATGTTTGGATCATTTTACCTGCAATAGTGTTTCCATTCAGTTCGCCTGGAAGTTTAGCTAATTGGTCTGCAGTTTCCTCAGTACCCCCTCCGCATAAATTCTCATAACATTGCCCTGTTTCCAGTTCCCTGGTTCAGAAACTGATGTAACATATTTTTGTTCATATTTGAGTTCTTTAAAAACTCAATGATATGCCATCTGGACCCTCTGTTTTATTTCAGATTTGTCTGTAAGGTTTAGAACAGAGCCTTCCCAACTTTCATGTTGGTGACACACTTTTTAGACATCATTTTGCAACACAGTAATTCAGTAAGTAATTAAGACATTCATCATTTTGCAATATAGTAATTCAGTAAGTAATTCAGTAAGTGCAGACAGCCTTTCCACCCAAGCCTGGCCTGCTGCCTTTGCTGGGGTCTTCCTTGATCAGGGGCAGCAGCAGCAGCCTGAGCCTGGCCTGCTACGGTGATAGGAGAGGCAGCCCCTCCACCCTGTTACCTTTGTGTAACACACCTACACACTGCAACCATCACACTAATGTGTCGTCACAAACAATTTGGAAAGCTCTTGTCTAGAATGTTCTCTTTTGTCCTTACCATTTGCCTCAGTTCCTCAAGTTCTCTTTTTGTATATTGCTGTTCATGCGTGGGTATCTGCCCTATATATTCTGCAGTGAGGAAACACACGCAAAATTAATTCAGATTCTCTGCTCTCTCCTTATCTTCCTCTAGCACTCTTTTAACTCTGTTGTCATCCAAAGACCCAGCCTCCTCTTTAGCTAATTTCTTGTTTATCACATGTTCCTTGTTTTTTATTGTCAGTCTTAGTGTTATTAGCAATATGCATTTCAACATTCACATTTGCTTGCACTTCTTTACATAGACTTATGTTCCTCTCCCTAACCTTTGAGCAGAAGTTCTATTTTCAGAAAGAAACCTTTTTTGTAACAGCTTTCTTGACATTGCTGCTTAAGCACACTGGTAATCGCTTGGATTTGGGGTTGATGTCATCTTTCCTAAACCCTGCTATACTTTATTGCTGAGATTGTCCTTTTACAGTTTTGGCCAACACCCAGGCATTCTGGAGAGATTTAACTCTCCTGACTTCCTCTTTCAGTTTTCTTTTCGCTAGTCGGCACAGTTTCAGGCAGTTTTGTCTTCTGAAGAAAAATTTCAGTAGCATACCTTGGACTAGGTCTTTTGTACCTAGGATTAAATGGAGGTTCTTCTGCCTGTTGATAGATCTCATGGCCAGCTATTTTGTGTCACAGTTCTTTAGAAAGGAAGAAGAGAGGGAGAGGAAAAAATGTGACAGCACCTTTAAGACTACTGGTTTTTATTTTGACATGAGCTTTCATAGATATAAACCTACTTTTTAAGATGCAGTATAGAGTGATATTAAGGACTCAGGCACAAAGTCTATCTGTACAGTAATGTGAATGAGATAGAATGTACAATTGGCCCTCCACATCTGCAAGGGTTAGGAGCACTGGATTCCTGCAAAAGTGGAAAATTTTCAAATAAAGTGTGGTGGGGGGAAGGGGCTGAGGCATGATGGGGGAGAATAGGTACCAGGGTCCAAACCAGGTGAGAGAAAAAAGAAGAAAAGGAGGTTGGTCAGCATGGTAACCTTATATGCCTGTCATCCATCTCTTTCTTTGAGTTGGTGGGGGGAGGGCTTGTGTTGAGAAAAAAGATGCAAGCCATCCTTAGCTGTCCAAGCAGTGGCTGGTGGAGGAGGACCAAGGATTTTTTTTTTTAAAGAGTTGTGCAGTCTGATCAGAGCCAACAAGAGAGGAGGTTCTCCTGGAAGAGAGGTGCCTGAGATGGGAGGCAGGGGCTGGAGAAATTCGCAAATAATCAAATCCATGAAAGTTAAACCACAAATATGTAGGGCCGACTGTAATAGAATCCCAAAAGATGTGAACCTTTTTCAAAGGACTTCACATCTTTACAGTGGTTAGTTACTGTTGATGTGTGAAAGCAGTGAATCTGTTTACCAAAAGTCAGCTTCTTTAGGTTCAGAGCTCTTGTTGTGTTATGTGTGCAGTAGTGAGGACTCTTGTATTAATATATGTAGTGTGCCATAAAGCCACTGTCTTTGTTCATACCTCTGCTAATGAATTGGAATTTGTGATTATACAGTGGACCTTCCACTTTCACTGGTTCAGAATTTGTGGGTTATTTTATATCTTTTATTTATTAAAAAAATCTTACTATATTTGCTGTGCCATGGGGGTAAAAATGTTCTCTCTACAAATCTCTAGATGCCCCAACATGATTCTGTGGACCACAGTGTTTCCACTGAAAATTGACCATGGAATTGTGCTGAAAGACCCTAGATATCCCTAGAGAAGTGTTCTTGGATTTTTAAAAAAAAGCATTCATGATTTTGATTTTTATTCACAATTTTTTCATTTTTGCAGAGGTCTTGTGCCCCTAAAACCTCTACAAAAGTGGAGGGCTGACTGTAATTCATTTCAGCTGTTTCTCTTTCTGGTTTTCCTTTGTAATTTCCTCGTTCAAGGATTATAGCCTGTAAATTCCTTCCTTGTAAGGACAAGAGGGTTGAAATGTTCTGAAACTGATTTTTGAGATCGTTGTTTCTAGAGTCAGATTTGTGTCCCCTTGTGTAGAGATAGGGAAACAGAATTTTGGTAAGCAGATTTATAGCTTACACACATCAATACTAACTGATCAATGTAAAGAACTAAAAGACTGGTACCATCCTGCCCAGCACTTTGAAAATTTAGTGCAAGGAACATTATTTGCATCTTTCTGGATCCTGTTACAATCTATCCCTATGCCATAACAATATAAATATGCTTTATAACCTACTTTATATCTACCTTAGCTATTCATAAATGAGTTACCAGACCACTCTAAAACTGTAATATCACTCTGTACTGCATCTGAAGAAATGAGTTTATAGCCATGACAGCTCATGCAAAAATACAAACCAGTTAATCTTAAAGGAGCTGCCAAAATTCTCTTTTTTTCTACCCCTCTCTTCCTGCTTTTTATCCTGCAAGAAACTAACATGGCTAGTTCTTTGAAAACTACTACAGCTGTTTAAATTATCTGGAAATTTTACTTCCTTTTCATGACCAGAACATAGATTATTTTATCTGTGTGAGGGTAGTTGAAGTCACTCAGTACCCCCAAACTTTCCTGTTTGGATACCTTCCTACTTTTATTCCTCTCAGGATTATCCTTTACTCTTTGGGGTATGGAAATGGTATAGTTCCAGCTAATACCTACTTTAGAGGCCTTTTGTTTTCTCCCCACAGTAATTCTGTGGAGGAATTGGGCCCTTCAGAGAGTTCATGTTAGTTTAATGGTGTGCCATCAGGCAGAACAATATTGTCCACTGTACCTTCTCTGTCATTCCTATGAAATTTGTACCTGAAGTATACTATATTCTACTACTTCTCTGTCTCCATCAAGTTTCCATTATATTTATGTTCTCTTTTAAAACCACACTGGAATACTCTCCAGATGGTGTTTGTTTCCTGATCTATTAAGTTCTACTGATTGTTTATAGCCTGTTTCTACCTTATGCCCATTTGGGTGGTTAAAATTCATTCATCCTCATCCCCTAGGGATGATACATTCGAAATTGGATATTCCCTGGCTTATTCTGGTTTTCTCTTGGGGATCGGTTTAAAAGCTGTTCTGTCACCTTTTTGGTAATAAGAGCTATCAATCTATTTCCACTGAGTGCCTCCCTTTTCTGCAGTCTTGTCTCATGTTGTTCCCCAAAGTTTAATGAATCTAAAGTTCTTTTCCATTCACCACCATCTCATCCACACATGGAGACATCTTATTTTTACTTGTATAGTTCATCTTGTATGTGGATCAGGTAGTGTTTCAGAGAAAACTACTTTGGAGGTCTTGGCTTGTAATCTAAATTTGGGTGCTAGGACTACACAACGGAATTACCTCACATCATTGGTGCTAATATGTGTATCACAGGAGCTGATTCCCCCTCAACACTATCAAGCAGGCTTTCTGGACAGTGCATGAATCTGCATCATTTGCAACAACTAGTCATCTGTACATCTATCACAAACCCAACTGTCTGAAATTTAATCATTAGAAACAAACACAAACTTTGCCATGAATACATACACTCCTATTCCCCCGGAAATTGTTTTACTCGTGCTGTGTTTTTAATTTGCACCGTCAATTGACTTGGGTCCCATATTGGGAGAAAGGCAATAAACCATCTAATCAGTTCCCAGTAGTTGTGGGGGGGGGTCATATTCTTCTTGAGGATTATGCTTTCCTTCGTGAAGTGATTCTGATCCTGTGACTCTGAGGATATGTCACCTGGGAGTGTGATGCTGTTATCACATCCCAGAAAGCCTTTCTGTCTTTTCTTGGTTAACATCTCCTCTTTTTCATATGTGTTCCCTTAGAGCCAGTAGCTCATTGCACAGGCAGACACCCAGAACTTCAGTCTAGCAGACAAATTTTCATAGAGGTGGCTCTTTGTCCAGTGCGTTGGATAGCTGCCACAATCTTTCTAGCTTTCAATCTTCATAGGAAGAAACTTAAACCAACAGAATTTTTTTTAGCAGCCTGTCTGCAATTGTAGTTTTGTGACACTTCTTTGAATTAAGCAAAATTTTAATGGAGAAAAAAGTAACTACTGTCTTTGTATTTTAGAACAGAATTAGCATTTTTATGTGAGCACAATATATTAAGAAATGGAATGAAATCTTGAATAGTATATTGCAGGTTGAGATTACTTTGTAGTGAATGGTGATATCAACATTAGATGTATATACCAAAAACACCCCCAAATTGTGTGTTTGTGTTAAACAGGTATAACTATTTCCATTTTAAACCTCAGCTTGTTGTTAATTGGATGAGGACCAACAAAGTGTTGTTCAATCCAAACGAGTCTCTTTGAAATCAAAAAGTAATTCAAGGAATAAGGATGCAGGTTGTTCTGGACTGCTGTCCTCGAAGACAGTTTTGCAGTCTGATGTGCTCACAGATTTGGCCCTGGACCTAACACCCAGGTTTTTGCGGTGACTAGAAATACATTTGTACTGATTACTGGTTTCATTCCAGAAACAATTGTAAGTGCTGGTTATGACTTAATAAAGGCATGTGCAGCTTCAGTCCAGGCTTTCTAGAGGACTGTATCTTCTCATACAAGTCTTTCTGAGCTATGAAATCCTTGTGTAAGGCCCTGCTGTCAGTTTTTATACTATAGAGAGTTTGTTTCTGTTTCAAAACATACCTTTTTGTATGTTTTTTAAGTCTGTTCTTATTTGTATTTGTTTTTAATGTGTGCGAGTCACCTTGAGTCCTGAGTGTGGGGCAAAGGAGGTACAAAAATGAATAAATAATATTTATAGTAATACCTGTATAAAGTGCTATTTAGTAAGCTTTGGAACAGAGCAAGTAGGATTTATTATGAATGGGCCAAAAGAACTTTGCTTACCTTACATAGATTACTCTTTGCATAGAGCTTTTGCTCCAAAAAGACTAAGACCCAAGTGGAATGTGTACAGTAGAGTGTCAGACTTAAAGAGCCACTAACACTGTGTAACCAATGATATCTGCAGATGGCATAATCCCAAGATGAAGTTCATGGAAACTGTTGTGCCTCTTCTTCATCTTTCAACTCTGCTTGCAAAGAGAATAGCGGGTTGGTATGCAAGGCAAGTCCTGAAGGGACAAGAGGAGAATGGCCTCAGTGAGGAGTAAAACTTGCCAGCAGAAATGAATAATGACCTCATCCCTTCAGAATGTCTTCTGTACCTACTGGGCTGCCCTACTATAGTGATTATGAGGAAGAGGCACAATGAGCTCTGGTCATACTTATTCTTACATTCACAAATAGAATTGGATCAAACCCACTAGTTAGAATAACAGCTTGTGAAAAACTTTAAGTTTTTAAACAAGTTATTGGGGACCATTGGGCTAGCAGCAACCTTTGCTTTCTCATTCTTGGGAATCCCATACAGTTTAGTAATTCCAGTCCTTTGAACCCAACCTATCAGGCCTCACTGTGAGTTAAGACATATTCACTGTCATTTTGGGCAACATAATATCATACTTGATAACAGCATTACATTTAAGGCCTGATGCTCAGTAAGGAAGCAAATATAAAGGTTTCCTAGATGCTTAATGACCAGAACATCTCAGACGATTTAAATACAAAAAAAATAGGCATTGTTATGCATTGAGCAAGGTTGGTAGAAATTTTAGCTGTTGAAGTAAGAGGAAATTGCACCATTCTGTTACACTTTTGTCTTTCTGGAATTAAGGTGTAGGAAACAGAACTCTAAAAAACTGTTCTTCTTTTCTGTCAGGTTTGTAAATACTACCTTTGTGGATTTTGTCCAGCTGAACTATTTACAAATACCCGTTCTGACTTGGGTAAGTGTGGTTTTTTTATGTTATAGAAGATGTGAAGTTCAGGGTTAGAGACTTCTGCTTCTCATAGTTTCGTCATTAACTTCTTTAGAATCTTGTACTGTTGTTGTCATGTACCTCTTTAGAATAAACTCTGTGTTATCAAGAAAGCTAAAAAGCCATAAATATTATGTTCATAGCTAATCATACAATGGACCCTTGATCTCCTCTGGGGTTTGGTTCCAGGACCCCTGGTGGATACCAAAATCTGCAGACGCTTAAGTCTCATTATAGACAATGATTTAATAAAATGGTGTCCCTTATATAAAACAGCAAACAAGTGCTGGAGAGAACCTCTGGAGTTGCAGAAACAGATATGATACCAAGCATATTCAGAGGTTTGTAGCTGCCCTCCCCCCATGTCTGGAAAGAACAAAAAGATTTGCTTTTTGTCTCAGGCCATGTTCCCTCTTACATTTAAACTCTACCTTTGGTTGTAGAGTATCAGTGGAGCATTGATTACAGCTACTCTAAGGTTATGCTAGTTGATGACTACATTTTTAGATGTTAGCTATGCATTGCTGTACAGTGATATTCCTGCTCCTTATATTTCTTTATGGAAGGAACTAATATTTGAATTCTCATCCCTTCTATTTCTAGGCCCATGTGAAAAAATTCATGATGAAAACCTCAGAAAACAGTGAGTATAATGTAAAAAATCTTTATATGTTAATCTTTATCGGCTCATACACTCTTGTGACATATGGATATATATATATATATATTTTGGCCATGGCTGTACAGCGACTTACATTTAATTACAAACTTTTTTTTTTTACTTTAACAGATATGAAAAAAGTTCTCGGTTCATGAAAGTAGGCTATGAAAGAGAATTCCTTCGCTATTTACAGAGCTTGCTTGCAGAGGTTGAACGCCGAATTCGAAGAGGCCATGCTCGTTTAGCGTTGTCTCAGAATCAGCAGTCCTCAGGTGTAAGTATACAAGCAGATGACAAATTAAACATTAGTTGTGTGTTTTCTTACAAGGTGAATTTAAAATAGAAAATATGTGTATAGATTTTCCCAGTGTTTTACAGCATGTTTGACATATTTCATAAAAAGAAAAGTTTTAACTAATGTCTCAAAATACGTAGCTTCTCATGCTGCTATTCTGGCTTCTTGTAACTTTACAAACCTTGGAAAATAGGAGCAGGCTATGTAAGACATGGCAGTATGTTAAGCATGTGATATTTATCTAACTACTCTAAACTCACAAGTAACCATCTAAACAATATCAAAATGCTTTAGGCTGTAATCCTGTACTCAGTTACCTGAGAGTACATTTCATTGAACTTAATAGGGTTCACTTCAGATTACAAACATGTAGAATTGTAGTATTAATATGCAGACTGCTTTATATACAGTAGAAATTTAACATTCTTGTGCATTAAAAACATACTACAAAGTTATATCTTCTGTTTATTGTTTTTTCTTTGGCAGGAGTAGAATGATAAACAGAGGAGAACTGTGCTTTGTTTTGTTGATATTCTTTAAATGGTAACTGATGATAACAGCAACATCTTTGTTTTAATATTTAGCAGGCAGCAGGACCTACTGGTAAAAATGAAGAGAAGATTCAAGTCTTAACTGACAAAATTGATGTACTTTTACAGCAGGTAACAGTTTTCTTGAATAAATACAGAAATGTTCAGAAACCTGGGTTAAAACATTGTAATAGCTTTTTTTTCCTTTAATAGATAGAAGAACTGGGTTCTGAAGGAAAGGTAGAAGAGGCTCAAGGTATGATGAAGCTTGTTGAACAGTTAAAAGAAGAAAGAGAGCTGCTCAGGTCTACAACTTCAGTAAGTACACCAGAGAAACCAATTGATTTTTAATAATTAAAGGCCACAACAGGATGAAAACCAGTCATGATGATACAATAGCTGTGTAATTAAATTAGTTACAAAAAGATTTTATAATTGCCCTTTAAATCTTTTAATGTTTTACTAGTTGATGACTTGGAATAGTCACAACTTAATATTTAACTTGCAAAATAATTTAGTAAAATAGTTGTTATGTTGTTAAGACTCTCCTCATCTCCTAACCTGGTTCTTATAGGAAGAGGAAATGCCTAGAGTAGAAAAACCTTCTCCTGTTTGGCATGGCAGTGCTCTAGTGCCATATTTTGCCATTCCAAAAAGTTTGGAATATATCCTGGTCATATTCTTTGCAAATGGAATTTGGTTGGTTTTTTTTTTTAAAAAAAAAAAGATGGCCTTTACTCATTCAAACCCTAATTCAATTAGGCAGGCCCTTTTATGTGTTTTACTGTATTGAGCACATTTGTTGAAGTCACCACATTGTAATCCAAATATGGAATAGAAATGAGGGAAAGGTTTCAAAATCATTCCCTTTTTCTAACAAATGTCTTCTCTTTTCAGACAATTGAGAGTTTTGCGGCCCAGGAAAAGCAGATGGAAGTTTGTGAAGTCTGTGGAGCTTTTTTAATTGTAGGAGATGCACAATCCAGAGTGGATGATCACTTGATGGGAAAACAGCATATGGGTTATGCTAAAATTAAAGCTACAGTAGAAGAATTAAAGGTATGTTCAACATCAGAGTGCATAAAATTTGAGAAATGCTGCATGTGCTAGTGAATGCTGTCAGTATCTGTTCCTTCTGGTGTACAGTAGATGTTATTTTAGACTATGCTATTTTGCAAAAATACTTAGAATTTTGTGACACCAAGAAAAGTTGCACAACTGGCATTGTTCAGTATACAGTGGGCTGCCAACAGAGGAAAGAATGGCTTATTTCAGTTTCAGCCTTTGTGTAATGTGAACAGAATTTCTTATAGTCATACTATCAATGGCTATTTATTGGAAATTGAAGACCGATAGTAAATCAGCATGTAAAAAAAAAGCCTCCCGCTCACTCATACAGGGCGAGAAAGTAATTGTATAAAAAGAACTGGATGTAGGTTTTCAGGTGTTGAGGACTTGCTGTTTATTGTGAAAGACCAAAATTGGTATTATTCAGTGAGTTAAGTAAAAAGCATTAAGAATTGTGCCATTTCATGAGATGCGTCGTCATTATTGTTAATTATGAACAAATAAAGCAGGTGGAAATGTTTGAGCACCTTATTTGAGAAATAGACACCTGGCTTACCTGGTTTTTAATAAAATTAATCCAGTACCTTTTTTTGGACTTCTTTCTATTTTAAGGAGAAATTAAGAAAGAGAACTGAAGAGCCAGAGCGTGATGATCGGTTAAAAAAAGAGAAACTAGAACGAGAAGAGAGAGAGAGAGAGCGTGAAAGGGAAGAGAAAGAAAGGAAGAGGCGGCGTGAGGAAGAAGAAAAGGAAAAAGAGAGAGCTCGTGATAGAGAGAGACGAAAGAGAAGTCGTTCACGAAGCAGACATTCAAGCAGAACTTCTGACAGGAGAGGTAGTCGGTCAAGGGACCATAAAAGGTCAAGAAGCAAAGACAGAAGACGAAGCCGGTATTTAATTGAAAAATGATTTGAATTAGTTTGAGGATTATTGCTGTTTTGTGTAAAGCTATCTTCAGAAATGGAAATAGAAGTTTGCTAGTAACTTGATAAAGCTCTTTTTGACTGCTGTCTTATATTGTTTAGGAGTCGAGATCGACGCAGAAGCAGAAGCCATGATAGGTCAGACAGAAAGCACAGATCACGCAGCAGGGACAGAAGGCGATCAAAAAGCCGAGACCGGAAGTCTTACAAGCACAGAAGCAAAAGCAGAGAGCGAGAACAAGACAGGAAATCAAAGGAAAAAGGTTAGTTGTTATGAATGGTACATAAATTCTTTGCTGTACCATGGTCCCTCAGTTTGTGGGGAGGGGGACTTTTCTTCGAACTCCTTGTCCTGTAGATTATTAGATGTGCAGTCCCTGAATTCTAGGCAGATGAATGTATGTTGCAGGATTAAATGAGTTACCCTTCTTTTTTGCTTCCATGAGCTTTACTAATGTGTGTTATCTCTGTTCAGTTGAGTGATCTGTAGGTGTCCAGTACACAAACTTAACAACCTTGGCTGTATGAATTGGTATGATTTGTCCCAATTTTTAGAAGAGAGAGGTTATTTCAGCTTGGGGGATATATGTTAGGTTAGTCATCTGCATTTTCATATTCCTTCTTTTCAGCACATGCTTTTTATTCAATTTCTGTTTTTCATCCCTACCTACATTTCAGATAATTTCAGAAGTTTGTAATAGTATAATCAAAGTAAGTTCTTAATTTTGTAGATATTTCTTGAAATCTCTTCATTAAAAATATGTTGGCAAGTCTAACAGATTTCCTTATGTTGGAAACTGTTGTGGTATCTGTCCATTTCTTGAAATTTCTTCAAATCAAAATAAAATGGAATCCAAATTTCTCAAATAAAAGTCCATAATAGCTTTGTCTTGAAGTGTCCTACAGTGTTTGTTTAGATAACACCTGCATTTAGCCACGCCTTAAGGTGGCTGGAAATATTTGAAGGATAAAAGAGACACCTCTTGCTAAAAATATGAGTTAGTTGATGCGTCTTCTCTGGAACAGCTTTGATTAATGTTTCTGTTACAACTAGATGGGTCTGTTGTCCTGATTTCAAGCCCTCTCTCAAACCAATATAGGAAACAGCCTCTGTTTCACCTGGTCTTTCTCATTCACTTCCTGCTTTCTAAACTATACTGCTTGGATTGTTGAGAGATTTCCTCGTGATCACTTACAGTGCAGTCTGTTCCATGTGTGCTCAGAAGTTAGTTCCATTGAGTTACAAGAAGCTTCCTCCTAGGTCAGTATAAAGGACTTGCCTTGTTGGAGAAAACATAATTCCAAAATTATATTCAACAAGTTGTTCTATGGTTTTTAAATTGATAGAAAATCTGTTCCCCTTTTTGCGTTGTGATTTTTTCCCCCAGTTGACACAGTGCATTCAAGCTTTTCATTCCCAGTTTTTGATGATACTTCACAGATCCTTAAGTGGTTTCTTTAGTGTTTAAAATTCTGGGTTTTTATATTGCTTAATGGCAATGTGATATATTTTGGTATTATAATCAATGGCCTTAATGAAATACGGTTCTGTCACTGGCCTACAGAAACTATTCATTTGGTATGTGTGTTGCATATTTCTTTTGCCAAATTGTATATTCGTTTGCTCAGGAATCAATAGTGAAATTCCTAAATCTGTGAATAAAAGTAGATTAATGTAAATGACTCAATGACATTCATGTGATTCAGTGTGCAAAAATATGTATATTTAGTGAAGCCAGTACTAGAAACCTTGTGTAAAGATGCCACTCAGAATTGTACCATCAGAGTAGGTTGCACATTTATTACAATGCCAGTTGCAACTAGTGACTTAAAATAACTGTAGACTGTGCTTTTGTACTCACTGCAAAAATAGTCACTTTATCTCAGAGGATTTGCACTAAAACAGCTTTGATCTCTTTCCTTGTCCTATTTGCAGTGCCGCTATTTTTGAGCGCACAAGTGCCTAACTTTGAACACAACTAATTTTCTGTGTCATCATAAAGGATTTCACAGTCTAATAGAATTAGATGTTAAATATTTATTAAACATGTGACAGGAAAAATAACTGTCCCAGCAGTCTTAATCTTCAGAATATGCAATTTGTTCTAACAGTAATAGTGAGATCCCCTAGCCAGTCCTCCTATAATAGAGTGAGAGAAGTGTGGCCCAGCTATTCTGTGTACCTGGGTGGTGGTGTCAGTTTTTTAAAATTACTGTCTCAGTTATTTTTCCCCTTTCCCTACTATAACTTTCTGTTGTGGTTGCACTTAAAATTTTGCTTCTTTTTATATTGCCTTAGCATTATGCAAAGCACTTATTAGTCATTGTTAAGCAGCTGTTTGAATGTCAAGTCCTTACTCTAGGTTCCTTTACTTTGTTCTTTTCAATATCACATATTTTGAGTAAAGTCAGTTTATTGTACACAGGCTTTTCTGAAGAAAGCATCAGCGAACATGAGTGCAGAAATGTGGAACTGAAATTTTAAGTAAATTCTCATTCCCTCCTCAAACTGGGCCTCAAGATAAAGTCCCCTTCATCTGAGAGGTTATTATAATAAACAGAACAAATAGCATTATAAAAACAGGGCATCACTGTGGAGATTTGTTCATACCTATGAGGAAATCAGTTTCATTAATTTGCTAATAAAACTTGTTTTCCTCAGCCCCTGCTCTTTGCGTATCCAATAAAACTTAGGAATTTCACATTCTTAGTAGCCACAATTAAACAGATAGGTGCCCCAGCATTTGTAGTGCATATATGATCACAAAATAATTTCTGTGGAATTTGTAAAAACTTACTCCATGCAGATAGTCTGCTTTAAAAAAAATCAAATCGTTCAACAAATAGTAGATTTGAGGAATAATTATTATCAAAATAATACACTACAGTGGAGTAAGACGCAGGCAGCAGTCATAGTATGGACTCATCTTTCAGTACTCAGATTAATAGCAGGTTAATATCTATTTTGTAGTTGCAAAAAAAACCCCTTTCTTTTCCACCTGTCCAAATTCAAAGCAACTTTAAAATGCTTCCGCAAGAATCTATACACTCTGCCCATTTATAGGGCTGTTGAGCTCTATCGTATCTACATAGGACAGAAGATAAGCTTATTGGACTGACTGCTAGTCCTCTGCGGGGCAAAAAGACTGCTGTTCCTCAGTGGATCTACATGTGAATCGTGGATGCCTAATAAAGCAAAAATGGAAGACTTTCAAAAAGGTCAGTTAGTGCAACCTATCCAGGCAATTATCACACAGAGCAGACACTTAAGAGTTCCAGAGTTGAATGGACTTCTGTGTCTTTTTTTCTGTATAGGTTTCAAATAGTGGGTGTTTTCCCTTAGATCACAGTTCCCTTTCTTGTGCATTTTTTTCCAGATTTTTGTCTGTTACCTGTTTAATGAAGTTGTTTTAGGTTTCTTGGCAGCAGGAATTGAAGGCTTCTTGGAACTTACCTGTTTGCTCCTATGGAAGGCCAGAAGCTTAGTATTACTATGTTTTTGCATACATGTCACCCAAATAGGTTTGAGAGCCTTCTCTACTTATTTACAGTTTTGATTTACTTTTTCCTTAAATAAATCTAATTCCAAACAGCTGGTTGGCTGACTAAGCAAGAATTTTTGTTCACATTGCTTGCTAGAATGTACCCAATGTACTCTAGTTATGCCATATACTTTTAATGTAGAAATAGTTCCTTTAATGAGTCAAAAACTTGATAAAGATCTCTCATGTAAGAGCTCTGCTTGCAGTGGTGGCCTGCACATCAGGTATAAGACAGATACGTTTAAAATAAGATGTAAGACTGACTTACGAATTTCTTCCTACTAGTTTCTCTGGCTATACATGTGCTTCTGGCTTTCCTAATTTTAATGTGGGCTGTATGTAAATACGTTCCATGTTCAGACTCTTTTCTGCTGACCCTTGCCATTTAGATAGGTTGCTGTCTTGCTGTGAATGATGATTGCTATGCAGCTATTATCTTGGCTTGGGTCCTGTGCAAGGAGAAACCAAGAGATAAGTTAAATAAATAAAATAAATATTGGTTTCAAATATATTTACCACATCTGTAACTTTTAAGTGTATTATATTTGAAAATAAGACACGATTTACCAGTATGGTGAAAATGAAGCAAACCTGTTACAATTTTGAAGGTTACTTTTTTTCTCTCCCCCCTAGTCCTGGATTGTTAAAGATCAGTCTAATACCACATGCACATAGACTACTTTTCTTGCCTCTTGGCAGTGGTGGCAAATAGGGAGACGCCCCCAGCTGGTGGTGGTGTGATGTGATGGGCATAACAGGCAAGTGAAGGTAAAATATGTGAAAGGGTTTTGAAGAATTGAGGAGAAGCCATTGGTATCAGTTTAGCAGAGGATATGAAATTATGGTGAAGTACGGGGAGAAAAAAAAATACCAAAGTTATTGACCAGAAATATTAACGTGCAAATCTATCTAAATGGCAGCTTAATCCAGTGCAGTTTTTGGCACCTTATTACAGTATACATTTAAATTTGCAGATAAAGAAAACTTGTTCTACTTTAAGTACATAATTGCCTGACTTCTTCAATTTGCTCATTGAAAAACCAACAGCAGACTTTACTGTTGGAGTTTGTTTTTTTTTTAAAGACTCTGGAATTTTATTCTTTGATAAAATTCAAACTGAAACTGGTAGACTTTGCATTTTCCTAAATGCACAAAAGTCTATTCACAGCAAAATCTGGAGGTTTTAAAGACATGTTAAATTCATTCAGATTATTCTTAACCCCTCAACAGCAGCCTGTTTGAAGATTTTTTAAGATTTCCCCCACTCTGAAAAATGAGTCTGCTGATACAGTGGACGAATTTGAGCTAGATTAAGTGAAGCTTGTATGCTCTGATAAATTTTTTATACATATATCTGTGCTAATCTTCTTGATGATAGGCGGTCCTAGACACACGTCTTTTGTGATTTTGACCAGAAATATCAAATAGGTAACTTTTCTTTGAGTACGATTTTAAGCAGTAGTTTCTTGCTTTTGTATTATCCTGTTCTGTGTTCTTTTTAGTTCTTTTATTCTGATACTGTTCTTTCTGATGAAATCACTCTTCATATCAGCCTATAACTTTGATTTATAGTTTCCAGTTTTACAGACATAGATGCTG